>OY856409.1:915205113-915467613 GCA_963693085.1 Alisma plantago-aquatica
GATGTGATTGAGGACAACTGTGGTTGTACCTCAGATTAGAGGGTTTTGTACACTCTATTTTCTAGTGTCGTAACTTGTACCAAGTATGGACTAGTTGTTATCAGTTGACTATATGTCACTGTTGGCAGTTTGACTGGTATGTCACAATAGTTTACTCGTACTGACCGAGGGGAAGAGATCTTAGGATACCGACACTCCTAGATCTTATATGGAACTGAATAGCACTTCACGGTGGATAGTTGGATTTTGACTGGTACGACTCAAACTCCCCAAGGTGTAATAATAAAAGATACAATACCAGTCATGTAGTATAATTGCTAGGGTTTAATACATATCACATTGGGTGATTAACCCTTGTCTTGTCATTACACTACATAGTTCTTACATGATGCAGAGTTATGAAAATTGTGTAATTCTACTTGATGTTACAACTTATTTTCTTAACTACTTAGTATGCTTAAACTTTTAAATCTATTCATATTGCTTATTCAATTTTCTAATTGCTCAATGTATTACTATTAATTAATATCTTATAATCAATATATGTTGGAGAGACTTATATCTCTCGCTGGGACTGGGTCTCACCTGTGGGTCACCACATTTTTTTAGGTGGACGCGGGCAACAAGGTCGAGGTCGTGTTGTGGAAGAGAATTGACTTGGTGATCAATAGATTCAGAAGGTTGGTTAGTTGTAGATGTTATTAGTAGAGTCCTAGTGTCATCCTTGTTCTCTCAGGTCCAGGTATGGGATGTGTTTTCTAGATGATATACTCATATCAACACGAGATTTTGGTAGTATGCCAATGTTTGTAAATATATGGCATGTACATGTGAAATATCTTTTGTATGTAGGATGTGACTGAGGTCTTTGGACCCATATGTAAATACTTGTTACAGTATATGAGAATGGAATGATGGTCCTTTTGTAAATGTTTTAGAGCTTATTTACATTGTTGGAATTGGTTTTAATTATTCCACATTTTTGACTATGTGATTAATTAGTATCTGATCGTGTTTGTGTTTTAAGTAAACTCATTTTGCATGACAAGGGGTTACAATTAAGTTAGTAACAGAGCTCTAGGTTTACTGAGTCTACAGGGACATAGGACTTAGGTTTGAGTTTGTTCTTATGTATCCAACATATGTGATCATAGTTTATGCTTATGCAGATATGTCTGGAGGACATGAAGAACACATTGAGAGTAGCTATGTTGCACCAGGAGGAGGTGCTGGGAGGCAGGCATGTGCAGAGAGAGTGCTAGAAGTAGAGCCAGAGCAGCATGTAATGCCTCAACTAGACCCGAAAATGATGGCCAATCCCGAGTTTCAGTCTATGTTTTGACAGATTATGGCCACAATTACACATATCACTGATAGAGCACCAACACCTCAACCAAGGGCCTCCGCCTCCAATGTGGAGTCCCAAGGTGTCGAGAAGACATTTGAACGTCTTAGACATGTTGGGGCAATTGAATATGTAGGTAAATTTGATCCAGCAGATGCTGACCTGTGGTTGACTGAGCTGGAAAAGGCGTTCAAAATCCTAAACATTGCTAAAGAAGACAAAGTTAAGCATGCGGTATACCTTTTGAAGGGTAGTGCTGGCCACTGGTGGGCCATAGAAGAGGAGAAAAGGCTAGGAGTTGTGATAGGATGGGAGGAGTTTCAAAGGGAATTTGTTAGCCAATATTTTCTAGAGACCTATCTAGATGATAAGATATCTCAGTTTGAGAAGATTTATCGAGGGGCTATGACTATTAATGAGTATGAATCAAAGTTTATGGAACATCTGAGGTTCTACCTGCATATGGCAGCAACATACAAGGAAAGGATCTGGAGATTCAAAAAGGGCCTAAGTACTGAGTTGACTACAACAACATCAACCCTAGAAAACAGGAAGAGGTTTTCCACCTTTGTGGAATCTATAAGGAGGATTGAGAGGTCTTTCATAGAGAAGTGTGAAGCTAATGCTAAGAAGAGACATATGCAGTTTCAAGGGAAATCATCTGGAGGCTTTAAGAAGATGAGGTTTTTCCCACCACAGTTACAACCAAGGTCAACCTTCACTGAACCAAGATCACATGTACCATCATAGTGGACCCCGAGTCGGGCTAGAGGTCACAGTTTTCCTCCAACGGGAGCCCACAATACCTCATTAGTTTCAGTGATAGGGTCATTTAGGCCATATCATGACACTAGAACATGTTATAAGTGTTCGCAAGTGGGGCATACAAGACCTTATTGCCCTATGAAAGATGAGGAGGTGACTCAACAACCAAGGCAAAGTCAACAAGGTCCACAACAATGACAATTTAGTAGTGGAAGTGGAAGAGGATGTGGTCAGGTGTTCCAGGTAGGATCCTATGGACAAGCAAGATGAGTACGTGGACAACAATAGGTGACAGCAAGGTTCTATGCCATGACCTAGCCCAAAGAAGTGGTCAATCCATGAGTTGTGACAGGTCAGATGGAGTTATTTCATTCTGATTTATCTGCTTCTTGTTTTGTATCTATGTTAGTAGACCTAGGTGTGACACACTCTTTTATCACCAGAGAGGCGATAGATAGTTGTTATCTACCTGTTAGTCTTAAATCTGATAGCCTGCATCTAGAGACTCTTTTGGTTGATTCCGTCGAGTTGCGGGAAGTGTGCCTCTCTTGTGTTCTTTATTTTTCTGGATACAACATTCAAGTGGATCTTTTTCCACTTGACATGCATGGTTTTGATGTAATCTTAGGAATGGATACCTTGGAAAAATAAAAGGTAGTCTTGGATTGTAGTACTAAGGTGGTGACGTTCCATGATGGAGATGTACATTGGATTTTCCAGGGTGATAGGAAGATTCTTCCTACATGTTTGATGTCATCTATGATAGCTGAGCGGTTGATGAGATAAGGATGTGAGGCTTTCTTAGCTCATGTTGTTGATACTAAGGTGGTAGGTCCTAGTATCCAAGAGGTACCTGTGGTGCGAGAATTTTAGGATGTCTTTCCTGAGAAATTTCCAAGCATTCCCCCTCCTAGAGAGATTGAGTTTGAGATCAATCTTATTCCTAGAACACAACCCATAGCACAGTCAACATACAGAATGGCACCAACAGAGATGCAAGAGTTAAAGAAATAGTTACAAGAACTATTAGATAAGGGTTTTATCAGGCCGAGTACTTCCCCTTAGGGTGCTCTCAGGTTGTTTGTTAAAAAGTAGGATGGTTCAATGAGGTTGTGTATAGACTACAGATAGTTGAACAAGGTGACAATAAAGAATAAGTATCCTTTACCAAGGATTGAAGATCTTTTTGATCAGTTGAGAGGTGCCACTGTGTTTTCAAAGATAGACCTGAGGTCAGGTTACCATCAGTTGAGAATTAAGGCTAATGACATACCCAATTCAGCTTTTAGGACTAGGTATGGTCATTATGAATTTGTGGTTATGTCGTTTGGGCTAACCAATGCACCTAAAACTTTTATGGATCTAATAAATAGGGTGTTTAGACCTTATCTTGATCAGTGTGTGGTCGTGTTTATAGATGATATCCTGATATACTCTAAGGATAGTCAGCAACATGAACAACACCTTCGCCAGACATTGACTTTGTTGAGGCAACATCAACTATATGCTAAGTTCAGCAAGTGTCAATTCTGGTTATCTTAAGTGTCTTTTTTGGACCATGTTATATCTGCAAAAGGTGTTTGTGTTGATCCCAAGAAAGTGGAATCTGTACTAGAATGGGAACAAACAAAGACACCGACAGAGATCCCTAGTTTCCTAGGTCTGGTAGGTTACTATAGGAGGTTCATCAAAGACTTCAGTTCTATAGCATTACCCCTAACTAGGTTAACCAGGAATGATGTTCCTTTTGCTTGGAATGACAAGTGTCAACGTTCTTTCTAGATTTTGAAAGAATAGTTGACTAGTGCACCAGTGTTAGTACTGCCAGAGTAAGGAAAAAGGCTATATTGTCTTTTGTGATGCTTCAAAAATGGGTTGGGATGTGTGTTGATGCAGGATAAAAATGTGATTTCTTTTGCTTCGTGACAGCTTAAGAAACATGAGGAGAATTACCCAACACATGATCTGGAGCTTATAGCAGTGGTCCATGCCTTAAAGATCTGGAGACACTATCTTTATGGAGAAAAGTGTCGAATGTTCACTGACCACAAGAATCTACAGTATATCTTCTCAAAACAAGAGTTGAATATGAGGAAGAGGAGATGGATGGAGCTGATTAAGGATTATGATTGAACAATAGATTACCATCAAGGGAAAGCTAATGTGGTAGCTGATGAATTGAGTAGAACATTATCTTCATCATCAATGGTAGATAATGAACAATTAAATTCCTTGATGTTCCATAAGAGAGATATGCTAGTATCTCTTCTCCAGATGAATGTACAACTCGAAGTTTCCTTGTTGGCAGGATTTTTGGCATAATTACAAGTGAAACCTACCTTGAGACATCATATTCATGATGCACAATAGAATTATACTGTGATACAAAATATCCGATCAGGGATTGGCAGTGAAGAATATGTCGGCTTTCATGAGGCAGATGATGGTACCGTTTGTTACCACAATGGGACAATAGTTCCTGATGTTGATGGGTTGAGGAAGATGGTACTTGAGGAGGCTCACACCTCCATGTATGCAATGCATCCTGGAAGTACCAAGATGTATCAAAACTTGAAAGACATGTATTGGTGGCCAGGTCTAAAGTGTGATGTGGCACAGTTCATTGCCAAATGAGTAGTTTGTCAGTAGGTGAAGGCTGAGCAACATAAGCCGACAGGGACATTACAACCCTTGTCAATGCCAAAATGGAAATGGGATCATATTACTATGGACTTTGTGGTTGGTCTTTCTAGGACAGCCAAGGGTCATGATTTCATATGGGTGATAGTAGAAAAATGGACTAAGTCAGCTCATTTTTTGCCATTTAAGACGACATTTACAGCAAAGAAATTGGCACAAATATATGTTGATGAGATAGTCTGTCTGCATGGCATTCTAGTGACTATAGTTTCTGACAGAGGTCCACAGTTTACAAGTCATTTTTGGGAGCGACTACATTCTGCAATGGGAACACAACTGAGATTCAACACAGCTTTTCATCCACAGACCGATGGCCAGTCTGAAAGGACTATTCATACTTTAGAGGATCTCTTGAGGGCATCTGTGTTGCAATTTCTTGGTAATTGGGATGTACATCTAACTTTGATAGAGTTTGCGTACAATAATAGCTATCAAAGAAGCATAGATATGGCTCCTTATGAGGCTCTATATGGGAGATGATGTCAGTCTCCTCTTTGCTGGTATGAGACATGTGAATATCAACTTTTGGGTCCTGAGCTAGTACAACAGACTACAAAATAGATTAAAGTGATACAACAGCAGTTGAAAGCAGCACAAGATAGGAAGAAATCTTATGCAGATAACTGACGCAGACCACTTGAGTTCCAAGTGGGAGATAGAGTATATCTTAATGTTTCTCCTTGGAAAGGTGTGATGAGGTTTGGAAAGAAGGGTAAGTTGGCTTCTAGATTTATGGGACCATACCTTGTCTTAGCTCGTGTTGGAAAGGTAGCATATAAGTTGGAGCTACCACCAGAGCTACATAGATTGCATAATGTATTTCACATCTCTATGTTGAGGAAGTGCCATCCAGATACTGACCAGACAATCCAACTAGTAGAGGTTGAGTTAGATGAGGATATCTCTTATGTTGAGGGTCCTGTGTTGATCCTGGATAGAAGGGTGAAAAAGCTAAAGAGAAAAGATATAATACTAGTGAAAGTTTTGTGGAATTATCGTGGCATAGAGGAAGCCACATGGGAACTACAGAATGAGATGCGTAGAAAATACACATCTCTTTTTGTGTAGGATTTCAGGGTGAAATCCTTGTTAGGGGTTTATAGTTGTAAGGCCCCTGAACTTGCTTAATGAGTTGAATGATCTTAATTACCATAATTGAATGATAAGAATCCTAATATAACATTTTGATATTGTAACATCCCTGACCTGGGTTATGCTTTAACCCTAGGTGTTTTTCTTAATAAAGTTGATTAGATGTTTGCTCTTATCTTTTGAAAAGTAATTAAGGCTCAAGGGGAACTTATATTTCAATTTTAGTCCTTTTTGAATAATGTTGAAATGATATTTTGCTTGTTTTGGACTAAAGTGCAAATTACCCAAGTTGAGGGGTTAAATTGCAAATTGTGCATGATAATATGTTCCTCATGTGTTGAAACATCATGAGAATGAAGATGATGCAAATGTATGGCTTGTGGTGGCCTGAGTACCAAGAAAGAGCTCATAAAGCAATGTTTGTGCATTAAAACCTAGTTTTGGGGTAATGTGCAATTCACCCAAAACCTAGGGTTTAATATGAAAATTATCACTTCAATAATGTCCCTAATTCTTCTTGGAATCATGTATAGAAAATAAAATGAGAGGGGCATCTCATTTGTATTGCTTTGGAGGAGAGAGAATCTTGATATTACAATAATCAAGATTTAAGCATAATTGGAACTTTATTTCAATTTAATGTAAAAATAAATAAAATAATTGAAGGGCCTTCAACCAAAAAAGAGATGTCTAAATTTTCTCAAGTGTGAAAACCCTTGTGTCTTTGCTAGGCCACGAAATATCTCAAGGAGGTGAAGACTCCACTCACATTATTATAAGAAAAAGAAATATCCACTAACTTATGGATATTAATATAAAAAGGGTTAAGGTGCTTAATTTGATTTTCTTTAAAACATGGATAATTGAGAGGAATAAGAGGCAAAGAGGATAGCCTCGTATCTAAGGAAAGGAAGGGGGGAAGTGGCAAGGAATTGGAGGAGATAATTCCTACTTTCTCTCTCCTAAATGAATTTTCAATAAAATTCACATATAAGCTCATTTATCCATAGAATGAAAGGGTAATTTCGAACCCACTTCTTATATTTTCTTGCAAAACAACCAAGTAAGCTTTGGAGGATCAGTAGGACGACCCCCAACCTGTTGGTAAGCTTCTTGACCTCCTTTCACCTTGATTCCATGGTGGAAATTGAAAATAAATGCATAATTTCTTCTTATCTCGATCCCATCTTCAATTCTAACCAGTCCTTTTCACTCAAAGCTTGAGGACGAGCCTTGGATTAGTGAAAGGAGTTTCATCCACCATTGTTGACATGATCTTGAAGCTTTGAAGCTCATTTGGAGGTGGTTTTTATAACTTGAGCCCCTCTACATTGTTATTCAATTATCAATCTTGCAATTTCGTTGATTCCTTTATCTTCTTGATTAATTGTTGGTTGAAATTGATAATTCCATGAAATCAGAAGTACTAAGAACTACAGGGACGAAGGTAGATGATGATGACATTATATTGGACACTTTTCCCAAGAAATTCACTTTCCAATCGGTTTCAATAAGTTGCTCATTCGGTTTCAACCAAAACTGTTTGAAAGCAAACAGTTTCATCAAACCGTTTGGGAGAGTTGACCATGGTTGACCGTTTGGGAATTTTGATGCTAACATTTATGGTTGATAACCCATCAAATTTTATTGATTAATTCCAAAGGGTTCATTAGTTGAAGGTTAATCAATTAGCAAACCCTAATCGGGTTAAGTGCTGAAATTCAATTTGGTTAATTTAGATTTTTGGGTGATTGAGCCCAAACGGGCTCAAGACCGTTTGGAGGTCACCCAAACGGTCTCAAGACCATTTGGAGGTCACCCAAGACCATTTTGAGGTCTAGGGTTAAGTATGGTTGAGTAATTGAAGGTCCAGAGATACAAAATTGAAATGCAATTAAGTGTTGATTTGATGATCGATCCATGATCTAAACCCTAATGAAATTTCACAAAATCCAAGAATAGGATGGGGAACTGTC
This sequence comes from Alisma plantago-aquatica, assembly GCA_963693085.1. Lineage (NCBI taxonomy): Eukaryota > Viridiplantae > Streptophyta > Magnoliopsida > Alismatales > Alismataceae > Alisma > Alisma plantago-aquatica. The sequence goes on from OY856409.1 coordinate 915,212,992, forward strand.
TCAATACCGTTTGGAGGTCATCCAAACGACCTCAAGACCATTTGGGGTCAGGTCATATCAAAAGTTTGATGATGGTTCATTGGTTTCAATTGAAACAATTCCATAATGTTGAACATTGATGGCTACTCGATTCAAAGACCTAATTGAAGGTTTTTTGAGTTGAGATCCTAGATAAATTGGGTTCAAAACCCTAATTGATGGTTTAATTGAAGGTTTATTCAATAGTTCAAGTGACAAAGAAATCATGGATTCAATTGATAATCGGTTCATCCATTGAAATCATGAATCGTGTGAGTGTTGAAAGGACTTTTTGGTCCATTCAGTTTTGAGATGTTTGGACCAAACAGTCTCAAGACCGTTTGGGTCCAAACGGTCTCAAGTCCGTTTGGGTCCAAATGGTCTCAAGACCATTTGGGTCCAAACGGTCTCAAACCGTTTGGAGACCCAAAGTTCAAACGGTTTCAACAACTTTCTTGTCCAATCGATTTCAAGGGTATTTTGCTTAAGTGGTTTTCAACCAATTGATATCTGAGGACTAGGATCGTTAGGGCCTAAGTAATCCAATATTTTTGAGGTCCAATATGATTAAACTAGTTGAATAACTTAAGAAATTGGAGATCCAATATGGACAATCCAAGTGGATACCTAATGTAATTGAAGATTCAATTGATAAATCCAATTGATCACCTAGTGTGATTGAAGGTCCAATTGGTCAATTCCTTTGGATTTCTCATGTAATTGAAGATGCAATTGATTAAACTATTAGGAGACCTGAGATATTTAGGTGATTTATACCCTTAGTGGGATTAATCAATGATGCATAATGATGTAATGATTCAATACATCATGCTAATCATAAAAGCATGTAATTGAATAAAGAGTAGGCTCAATCTAATCAAGAATTGAGTAGTGGACATCCTAAATAGGATGAGAGAAAAAGATTCATACATGAATGATAATCATGTAGCAATTAAGTCTAAAACATTCATAATGATGTGATATACCATTAGGGCATGATCCTTGATAAATAGGTCATAAAACCCTAATTGTGATGATTAATGAACTCAAAACTCTAATTTAGGGCGATTCTGAGTGAAACCATAAACTAGGAGGATGATGTGATATGAATTTAAGGTAAAGACATGAGTAACCCTAATTCAGGGTATCTTGATGATAAACCCTAATTAGGATGAATAGTAAACCCTAATTGTGGGTTATTGAATATAAACCCTAATCTAGGGTGATGTGATGTGAATAGTAAACCCTAATTCTAAAATAGGGTGAAGATGTGTGAAACTCTAATTCTGGGTTATACTATATAGCATGAAACCCTAATGTTGGATGAAATGATGAATCATTGGTCCTAGTTGTGCAAAAGAAATGAGTAACCCTGACTATCATGAAATGGGAAACCCTAACCCTGGTAAGGGTATAGTGGTGTTACTCTTGATTAATATGAAACTGATACATGATTGATATATCTGTTATCATGTGTGCTAACCATGCAGGTATCCTAAGATGATGAACATAGCCATGTATGAGTTATGATGCTTTATTCATTGAAATTATTCATTGGGCCTTGTGTGCCATAATATACCTTGTTGCTTAGTAAATAGTAACAAGAGAGTTAATGAGCCTCAAGTTCCATAAGAGATGCTTGTGTAGCAAGTATCATGTTTTCCTTAGTCAAATGACTTGAATGAGATAATTACCTGAAAAAGTGGTAACAGTGCTCAGTGATGAGCTAAGGGTTTGAATACCCAGATCCATATAATTATGGTATTGAGATTGTGAAGGGATGATAATTCCCAGTATTGAAATGAGGGACTGAAATCCCAATGTCTTATAAAGACTGAGAGGTAAATGATGAAAATAGTACATATTTCTTTGAAACACCTATCCTAATAAGTTATGTTTGAAAACTTGGTTGATGCTAAAAGAATATGATAATGTACTTAATTAATCAAGTGATATCATAGAATGTAGTTTCCCTGACCACAGATCCATCCGTGTCAGAATTAACTGAATGGTGAAACGAGTTTTACTCAGAACACATATTTTTGAATATGTGGTGGCAATTGGGCAAATATATCCTTATGCCCCATAGGAATGGCTACGGGCTATGTCGTATGTACGGGATTGGTTTCGGACCATACCCCAATAAGAGTATGTCTACGGGCCATAACTCCTCAATATAATACCAGGCATTGGCTGCGGGCCATAACCCTGAAGAGAGTATATACTACGGGCTATAACTCTATAGCGAAGATGCCAATATACCCTGGAAAGCTAATTGTAGTTTGATACATGATGTATCTGCTAAAGTAGTCTCGTACTAACTGAGACAAATGTGGTCATGGAATCCAGCTCTCCCATTGACCTTGTGTGGTACCGGTGCTTTACATAATCGTGGTTGGTTGGAGTATGATCGGTATATCTCATCTCCTCAGGGCATAAGCTTAAGAATGTTTGTAAAATGTAATCAGTCGTGTAGCGTATTTGCATAAGATTGAAATACGAGAATCACTGGTTGATGTTAATCTACTTAGCATGTTCTAGATACATAAATGTTATATATGTTCTTCAACTTCTTATTGAATAAGAGACATGATGCTTTAACAAGTTCTAGCTTAAATGCTTGAATAGAATATTGCTCAAATCTGCATAGATATTGAACTATCAGCTGTTGAATATATGATTCCACTATTCAGTTTATTTCTATTAAACTATAATAACAATGTTTTCGGTGAAGAGTTATATCTCTCGCTGGGGCAATTTTATAATTGTCTCACCCCCGTGGAATTCCAACATTTTTAGGTGGACGCAGATGAGGTAGAGGCAAAAACCTCATAAAAAGGGAAGAACAGTAGCAACAACAACAACAGGGACAACAGTAAATCCTCAGGTGGAAATACTGGCTGTCAAGTCTTGTATAGGTGTATATAGAGTCCTATGTGTCGTCTCTATACTCTCAGGTCCTAGGAGTCATTGATAGTGTTTTTATAATAGATCTCAGATTTTGGCTTGAATGCCTCGAGGATTTTGTTACTTGTACTTTTTAGTAAAGCAATGATGTATTTATATTCCTCGAGAAGAAATTGTACAGAGAACATACTATGTGAACCAGGATGTGAATGTAATATTATGGTTCTTGTTGAAAGAGTTCTCCTGTGTTTGAATCTCTTTGTAAAAAGTTTTAATTTTGAGTGATTTTCAGTAATTCCGCTGTTAATGACCGCTTCCACATTAGTTAATCTTCTTTTTGTTAATCGTTCACCACAAATATGTTTTGAAATCATAAGACAATATTAAGTTCCAAATTTGGTCCAATTTGGACAATGTTTGAGCAAGTTATGCAATTTTCTATTTATTTTGGACTTTTATGCAATTTACCCAATTGAGGGGGTTTCTTTGCAATTTTTCACATACATTATGTTCCTTAGATGTTATATTATCATTATTAAGTATTTTGATCCATGAGGCTCCTAGTTGAGCCTTGGTTTGAAGGTGTTTTCCTCAAGGGTATTTTAGGGTTTACCCCTTCATGGATGAGCTACCTTTAGTAGATATCAACTAATGAATTATGTGATTGGCTGGGAAATTTGACAAAGGAAAGCTAATCAGGTCTATATGGATGGTGGGGGAGCTTTTTGTGTGTGTGCTTGTATATTCTTAATAGTTTAAGGCCATAGAAACATGGGGAAGCTACTTTTACACCTCATGCTTGCTTCCGTCCTTATCCATGGGCTCTATTTACCTCTTCCTTGCCCAAATATGAAACTATTCTTGATTTTTCTTTCCTCTAACCTGGAGCAACGACTCCACTCTTCTTTTCTGCAGAACTAAGTGCTCTAAGGTAGGTCTCCTAGAGCTCCATCTAGCCCTACCTAGGGTTTCCAAGGTCATCTTCTAGGTATTTCAACGAAGGCAAGTTGTTTTCTTCCTTCCTTCTCCATTTCTCTTGATCTTCTCCTTCCTTAGACCTTCTTCCTGGTCGAAACCCTGTTGTTCCATGGTGAAAGTGGCTCTAGAACTCTAAAATCTATCCTTCTTGTTTCTTTTTCTAGGATTTTGCTTCTTTGTGCAGAGAAGTACCTATTTGGCCAAGTTCAAATCTAAATCCAAGGTTTTCTTTCCCTATTTTCTTGAGATTCTTTTTGTTTGGGATCTGAACTACTCTATCGAGGTGATTTATATAAAATTCTTCACTTATATTTCTTGTTAGAAGCTTGTTAGTTCATGTTTATGCTTTAATGTGATGAACTAAGCATAGATAAACCATGCTTGTTTAGAATTACGAATTTTTGTGGGGTTCCCTAGTTTGTTCCAGTTCTATATGAACTTGTAAATATGTGTATGACCTTTCTTAGGTGTAACATGATCTGGGACAGGTTGATAGAATCAACTTATGGTGCTAAGTACAAAATAATTGATGGTTCAAATTAGGGTTTTCAAGCTATTTCCTTCCCTATCACACAACCAATGGTCATACCATTCAACAACCAATAGTGTTGCTATCTTGGAAACTAATGTTCATGATCAAGGGTGTCAAATTTATGGTGAAAACCTATGGTCACCCCCTTAGGTCAGGTTTTGGATCAATTAGACGTTTAATTATCATTTACTAAGTATTCTAATGATGTTATCAATCGATGATGACATTAGCTTAATATTTGACGGTGTTAACTGAATGTATTACTGGTCAAACAACCAATGGTGACCTAATGATCACAATTAATGGTGGATCAGGTCATTACCATATATGATGAGTTAATAATGTAATTGTAGATTTGACTAAACCTTGAACTAATGGTTCCTTGGTTCAATTGATCTAATGGTTAGACATACACTTCAATTGATAACCTTGAACAATGAACGTGATCCAATGAATAATATTGGATGCTTCAACATCCAATGGATTAGAATAAATCACACGATATTATATGTGGGTCCTAGTGATGATAATTTGATGGTTCAATACTATTAATTTATAGTCTTACCTTTTCCATTATATAGTTATATTTGATAAATCACTATAATAAGTGGATGCATAACTCCCATGTGATCTAGCTTGTTATACCTAACCTTAATGTAATTATATGATGTTTATTGGTTATAATTAGACCTCTTAAATGATTAATGTGATAATGAATTACACTCTTCTTGTGTTGAAACCACAATGTAGTACTATTTGAATATCATAGTGTCTTGCCATTCTAATATTTATGAATATATATGTGCTAATGATCTTTTGAGCCTTGTTTAAGGCATGGAATGATGATGATAACCTTACTATGAATAATGTGATGGTCTTAATGACCTTTCAGAATACTTGAAGCCATGATTGAGGTGAAATCCTCTTCATGTTCCAATAAGGGTTAAAACCCTGGAACTTGTGATAAGATATTGGTATATTGTAATAGTATGATGATAAGTGTGGTCCATTAATTTGCAATGAATGATAGCATGTGGTAATGTGATTAAGATTTATATATCAAATGTTTTATATCTTTTGAAGTTGTTATATATATACTCTTGTTAGAAAAGAATTAGGGTTTGAATGTCCACTTGTATGATAAAGCCTTAATGCATTCAATTGGCAGTAATTAATCAAGTGTAACCTTAATCATGTAGAGCCTTGTGCTGTAGAGTCATCTTCAATGTCAAAACTTACTGGATGGTGAAACGAGTATTCCCAAGGGAAACTCGGAGCGCATATTGTTGAGTATGTGGGGTTGGCAAGTTGAGGATATATCCTTATCATCCACAATTATAGGTTATGGAGGATGGATATGGCCATGCCTCTGACATTTGATGTGATTGAGGACAACTGTGGTTGTACCTTGGATTAGAGGGTTTTGTATACCCTATTTTGTAGTGTCATAACTTGTACCAAGTACGGACTAGTTGCTATCAGTTGACTATATTTCACTGTTGACAATTTTATTGGTATGTCACTGCAGTACTCGTACTGACCGAGGGGAAGAGATCTTAGGATACCGGCACTCCTAGATCTTATACAGAACTGAATAGCACTTCACAATGGTCAGTTGGACTTTGAGTGGTACAACTCAAACTCCCCAGTGCATAATAATAAAAGATATAATACCAACCGTGTAGTATAATTGCTAGGGTTTAATACGTATCACATTGGTTGATTAACCCTTGTCTTGTCTTTGCACTACATAGTTCTTACATGATACAAACTTATGAAAATTATGTAATTCTACTTGATATTACAACTTATTTTCTTAACTACTTAGTATGCTTACCTGTTCAATATGTTCATATTGCTTATTCAATATCCTAATTGCTCAATGTATTTACTATTAATTATTATGTTATAATCTATATATGTTGGAGAGAGTTATATCTCTCACTGGGATTGGGTCTCACCTGTGGGTCACCACATTTTTTAAGGTGGTCGCAGGAAATGAGGTCGAGGTCGTGTTGTAGAAGGGAACCTGTTACACCCCGATCTCACAATTTCCAACAAATCATGAGATTAGGGCGTAAGATAGGATTTATATTTAACACAAGAACACCCTTATCTTTTTCTTTTCTTTTAAACTCTTGATTCATCGCATTGAACCACATAACATCATAACAAGGAATATGAACATTTCTTCCACTAATCAAACTTTAATAGTAAAGATACATGTATAAACATTCACGATGTCTTTCACACATTATGCACATGAAACTTGCTAATTAGCATATATATCAAAGAGAAACAATATTACACATCGTAATTACAACTCTCTCTCTCTAAACTCTTACTGAGGACCTAGAGTGACAAGGACCGACTGACTCAACAAATCTCATACTTGACTCCTGTGGCAGATCTACTCTGACGCTCTGATCATCTTCAAGTCCACGCGGTTAACCCTAAAATGTTTGAGTAGAGGGGTGAGCCTACTCGCTCAGTGAATGAATACTTCATGGAAACAGACTAATGCACTAATGTGATCAAAGATATAATTTGATTAAACGATATGAAATTTATCAACAATAAATACTACACTGAGCAGTTCTAAAACAATATAATTGAAATAGCACATTTCTAAGCATCATCAAGTATTTCAAGTAGTTAAACAGTTATATAAATTTACTGTGATCCTATATGATTTCTCATTCATTTTATTATTATGCCCTAAATATATGCAGTGTACTCTGCATATAAGGATCCGCAACAAGTCCATGCTACGGCCCCACCGTACAAGACTCAGCGACACACCCGGGGGATGCTGAATCTGACGCCAGCCCTGTTCTTCCACAGGACCACAGGCTCTCTAGCCTCAATGCACTACTCTGAGTGCTCTCTCTCGACCCCTCCTTCAACCTGAGCACACAGGCGGAGTGTCACAGGGTTACCTTCGCGACTCCGCACGAATGGTGTTAGATAACCAAGTATTCTGGTGAAACCGCAGTGCCATTGTGACACAAGCACAATTGTTGTTAGACACTGCCCTCTTTCTCTTTCCTCGTTTGTCCGCGACACACGCACGGATGATGTTGCAACACGAGTTTCACCCCTAAATCGCAGACACATGTTAGGGGTTCTACGGTGTTAGGGCACTTAGGTCTATACTTGATTAACAAATAAATAATTAACAGAAATATATTGAAATATAAGAAGTCCTGCAGTATGTAGATATCATTTCAGAGAGAACAAGCATATAAAGTTAAATGCACTAGAAACATACAATTCAATAGTTAAGCATCACCACATCTCATATCGAGACCTTTCATATTACCATAGCATGATTCATTGAACACCCTATCCTTAGGGTTTCATTCGCCTTATTCATTCATCACATGTCAACACCCTACTCGTAGGGTTGCATTTGCCTCATTCACCTTTTCATTTACCTCATTCACTTGTCACATGGCTCTCATAATGATTTCATAAGATATTAGCATTCACTAAATAAAGACTGTTTCCAACAAATCTTATATAATCAATATAGATATGAAATCATGGAAACTTAACTAAACTTAGGTTTTCCATATCATCACTGTGATATCATGTATCCAGAATAAGATTCAATTAATATAACCCACGAGGTACATCCTAACCACATATAGTATTTCTAGTCTTTTTCAAACAGGTTGAAACCCTAGCGATATCCCAATTAGGTCAAACCCTAATTACATAATTTGATATAAATCTGAAAGCATCATCACTAGGAAGTGTTGCATACGAATCTGATATGAATCTACCATTTAGGAGTCATTCAAAACAGAGGAGGAATCCATATCATATCAATTTACAATAACTCAAATCAAACGGACATTTTAAGATTTAGAATTCACATGCTAAGCATTTAGGGATTTGGATGTTATAATCAAATTCGTGCATTAGAATGTTTGAAGGAAGAACCCACTCACCCTAAGGTGTGAAAACACCTCACAACTGCAGCTCAACTCAGGGAATTTCGAATTCCCATCAAATCCCTAGCAAATCTCCCAATTCTTCTTCCATTCAACTCGGGAACCTTGAAAAAGAGGGATTATGAAGAAAGGGTGAGAAAATAGGGGATTTCGACATCATCTTGGATCAAATCATAGCAAGGACGGAATCTTGACATGAGAGAGAAGATTCACCATAAAATTCTATGCAAGGAATCCGAACTTACTTGATTTCACCCTTCCTGGAATCGCAAAACCCTAATTCAGCAATTCCCCCACTTTCTCCACTCAAGCCCTAATTCTCCCTCTCTCTCTAGGAGCTCGTTTCTCTGGAGTGAATGACGAGAAATGAGAGCTGCTTGTGTGTGTGGTCGTTCATATAAGTCAATTGAGCTGCTTGGGTCAATTGCATATTGACCCAACACTTAACTTTAATTATATAGGCTGAATATTCAGTTATACAAAAGTTACTGTAATTCGTTTATTTCAGAGATCAAACATTCTCCAACAATTATGATAATTTAGCACGTTGTTAATAATTGATCTATAAAGCTTCAGTTAAAATTTGGGATCATTTGGTGTTACCAATAATTAATTAAAAATCGAACAATGTACTGCTATATTGCAGTCAGCAATATATTCGGCCGAGTTTGTCCTGCACAAACTCGACCGACACCCTTACTGTAGGGATTCAAAAGTCATCCAAAAATTACGCCAATTTAACAGAGTGTCTAAAATTGTATTTATCAAATACTGTTAAAATTTGAGATCAATTGGATATACCAATAAAAAGATAAAATTCAATTACCACACTGCTGTAAAATTCTGAAATTGTGATCGGTCGAGTTTGAAACTCGGCCGACAAACAGGTCAGGGCATTTTTCAAAAATTCTGATATTTTCCAATATTGTTCACATTTTATATATCTAAATCATATCCAAATTTGAAGCAAATCAGAGTTACACATAAAATACTAAAAATCATTTAGTGAGACATTCCACTTATCAAATTCTGTATTCAAGCATTATCAAAACCCTAATTTTGGGCCGATTAGGGTTTATGCTTCTTAAACCCTAATTCTCAAAACAAAAGAACATTTAGACTTCTTATCATAGTTAAAACATCCTAATTGTGTTATCGTCATTAACTAGATTTCAAGAATGATTATTTCAATTAATCTTTGCAATTGTCTAGGTAAACCCTAGTTTACCAGTTAAGCTCAGATGGGGTCGTAACAACTCTCCCCCCCTTAGAATGTTTTGTCCTCGAAACATAAACCTACAAGAAGATACATTCAAGGCTATTCTAAGCTCCTAAAGCCTTCCATGTCATCATATTCTTGTATTTCATACCTAAATGTAGTTTTCAACATTAGATATTTTAATTCCTTACTAAATCACAACACGTTTCAAATAGTTCTCGATGATATCAAGCAAATTCTTTATGCCACAGTCAAATATAGAATGCAAAGATAAACCACCATGCTTTCGCTGCGCAACTCTGATACTCTGATACAACTATCTCAACTTATGCTGCTCAGAAAGTTCTATTATTCTGTATCACCTTTAAGTGTCAAAAGCAAGTTCACCATACTGTTTTAAACTTTAATCAAGTGCTATTCAAATAGCAAAACAGTCTTGAATTAAAAGACTAGATTCAACAATCATTTGCACAATACTACTCTTGGCGTCCCCCTTGGGTCATGGATGCATGAGGTGAAGCATTACAACCTCATTCCATACTATCCCGTTTCGGTCCTGGGATCTGTGGGTTATGGGCCCACACACAATTCAAAGTGTAACCATCGTATAATATCATTTTACGGTTTCAACCACAGTAATAAAGTAATCCACAATTGTATCAGTTATTCAAGCATTAATCATACTCAATTACCATCACTCAGTTATATTAGAGCTAGGTATAACAAGCTACACCTCATTAGGGTTACTTGTCCAGACAATCTAATTATCATCCCTTTCTATTAATATGAGTGAATAGGTATAACTACCTTATTCAGGATATCCCTCCATGTGTTCTGACATCATCCAAATCGTATCACCATGTCACAAATACACAATAGTAAGATGCATATCATGTATGAATTACTACAACTATCATACGCCTTTAATTTAACATATAGCTTACACACATACACTGAAATCATATATAGAACCAGCTTTCATACCTTAATATGCCTTCAACAAATCATACATGTAAAAACAAATTCACATATTACACAAAGCTAGTGCTTCCCATATCTTTCTGCTCATTCATTACTTCTTTACTTTTGCTACCTATCCTATCATATGATTATATACAATAAACATCATTAACATTGAAGCATTTAAGATAGGAATAGATTATTCATCATTCTTGCTATCACGCAAGAACTTATTTCTCATCACACTTCATCATATTGTATGTCACTATTACATTCACTAGATGACCCTACCAAGGTAGTTATGCACCATATATGATTCATTTTCTTATCATTTCATTCCCACCTTGCTCTCATTAAGGAATATATGAAAGAGAAGATGATTTTAAGACTTGGAATACTTGTATTCAAGCATTCCCTTAATACATTCTCATATGTAGATTTACTTAGTTATCAACAGAGATATTTGAATAATTAGCACTTGCTTGAATCTCACAACCTCTTTATTTTATAACTTCTCCATCATATTTCAAACCCTATCTTACGTTTCATAGTCCTCTTACCATATACTACTCTTTAACCCGTCATCTTTAATTCTAAATTAATAGTCCTTCTATTAGTTTTTACTCATGTTGAATACATTACATATTCTTCATTTTTTTTACATCAAGTGGATCATGCATGGGTCAAACATAGTTTCTCTTTCAATCAAGTTTTTTTTTTTTTTTCCTGAATACAGTCTACCTTTGTATGACTTATTCATTCATTAAACTATACCTATGTTCTTTGCTTAGAAACTAGTTTGTTGTCCTAGTCTTATGAATTACATATTCATACGATCCTTTTTACTTTTATGGACCTATTGAAAACTCAACTCTATTCTTCTACTTAGCCTTTTCTTTAGAGTTCATAAAAGCATTATACTCTATTCTATGATTCATTCTTCATGAATGATTCTTGTTATCTTGAACCATACATACATTTCACATATCTTTTCTATATTTCATATGTATAGCTCATATAATATTAATCAATAAACTGATTATGAACTTCATATCATGTTCTATTATTCCCAATTAAGGGTTTCTCATATGAGACCCCAAAATTGAACCTCAGATATCTGTTTCAACTAATTCTTAGTTGTTCTGATCTTGCCCATATGTTTCAACATCTTACTGTATATACATTCTTACTCTGATGTGGGTCTAATTATTCCAATTCCATTCTTATTATGCTATTGATAGGATTCATTAGATCCTAATAACGCATCCTGCCAACCGGACCAGGCCAAACCTGAAGTCCTGAAGCCAGGAACTACCAAGGATTACATTCTTCCTGAACTGCCACTCACGGCTCAGAAACTCGGCCGATCACTCTGGAACTCGGCCGATCACCTTCCAGGTTCTGAAACTCGGCCGACCAACTTCGGCCGATCAGCAGGAAACTCGGCCGATCCTCTGGGGAACTCGGCCGATCGAAACACTACTTGTTTACCTACAAAGAAACTCGGCCGATTCAAGACCAAACTCGGCCGACCAAAACGCTGTTTGAAATCCTGAACAAGGAACTCGGCCGACCAAAACATGAACTCGGCCGAACCGCTCACAGACTGAAAACCTAAACAGACCTGCTGATGTCAATTTCACTCGAATCAGCGGGCAAAACCATAGAAACAAAAGCTCATTCAAAGGTCAATTCTAGTCTACTTGTTACAAAGAGTGAAATCAATAAATGCTACAATTGCATAGTGTACAACTGATATTAAAGACTCATATTTCAAAGTATTGAATATTTCAATTCAAACATATAAGAGCATTTCTATACATTTCCAACAAAAACAACATTATGAAATGTAATTTTCTGCCTCCTTTTACATTTATGCTCTTAATTCTTATTTCTTTTCTCATTCTCTAACCCTAACATTTCTAGGGTTCCTCTCTAGCCCATTCTTCCACTGTATACCTGGCCAGGGTATACGTGAGAGAATAGACAGAGTAGCTTGTACTGGTTGATCCAAGTACTCAGATATCGGGCCAGGATATCCAAATACTCAAATCCCCAAAGCTAACATCAAACATCTCCTATCTTCCACACATAGGACTCTAACTTATTAACTTAATGGTCCTTGACAACTCACCCTAAGCTCTGATACCAAGTTGTTACACCCCGATCTCACAATTTCCAACAAATCATGAGATTAGGGCGTAAGATAGGATTTATATTTAACACAAGAACACCCTTATCTTTTTCTTTTCTTTTAAACTCTTGATTCATCGCATTGAACCACATAACATCATAACAAGGAATATGAACATTTCTTCCACTAATCAAACTTTAATAGTAAAGATACATGTATAAACATTCACGATGTCTTTCACACATTATGCACATGAAACTTGCTAATTAGCATATATATCAAAGAGAAACAATATTACACATCGTAATTACAACTCTCTCTCTCTAAACTCTTACTGAGGACCTAGAGTGACAAGGACCGACTGACTCAACAAATCTCATACTTGACTCATGTGGCAGATCTACTCTGACGCTCTGATCATCTTCAAGTCCACGCGGTTAACCCTAAAATGTTTGAGTAGAGGGGTGAGCCTACTCGCTCAGTGAATGAATACTTCATGGAAACAGACTAATGCACTAATGTGATCAAAGATATAATTTGATTAAACGATATGAAATTTATCAACAATAAATACTACACTGAGCAGTTCTAAAACAATATAATTGAAATAGCACATTTCTAAGCATCATCAAGTATTTCAAGTAGTTAAACAGTTATATAAATTTACTGTGATCCTATATGATTTCTCATTCATTTTATTATTATGCCCTAAATATATGCAGTGTACTCTGCATATAAGGATCCGCAACAAGTCCATGCTACGGCCCCACCGTACAAGACTCAGCGACACACCCGGGGGATGCTGAATCTGACGCCAGCCCTGTTCTGCCACAGGACCACATGCTCTCTGGCCTCAATGCACTACTCTGAGTGCTCTCTCTCGACCCCTCCTTCAACCTGAGCACACAGGCGGAGTGTCACAGGGTTACCTTCGCGACTCCGCACGAATGGTGTTAGATAACCAAGTATTCTGGTGAAACCGCAGTGCCATTGTGACACAAGCACAATTATTGTTAGACACTGCCCTCTTTCTCTTTCCTCGTTTGTCCGCGACACACGCACGGATGATGTTGCAACACGAGTTTCACCCCTAAATCGCAGACACATGTTAGGGGTTCTACGGTGTTAGGGCACTTAGGTCTATACTTGATTAACAAATAAATAATTAACAGAAATATATTGAAATATAAGAAGTCCTGCAGTATGTAGATATCATTTCAGAGAGAACAAGCATATAAAGTTAAATGCACTAGAAACATACAATTCAATAGTTAAGCATCACCACATCTCATATCGAGACCTTTCATATTACCATAGCATGATTCATTGAACACCCTATCCTTAGGGTTTCATTCGCCTTATTCATTCATCACATGTCAACACCCTACTCGTAGGGTTGCATTTGCCTCATTCACCTTTTCATTTACCTCATTCACTTGTCACATGGCTCTCATAATGATTTCATAAGATATTAGCATTCACTAAATAAAGACTGTTTCCAACAAATCTTATATAATCAATATAGATATGAAATCATGGAAACTTAACTAAACTTAGGTTTTCCATATCATCACTGTGATATCATGTATCCAGAATAAGATTCAATTAATATAACCCACGAGGTACATCCTAACCACATATAGTATTTCTAGTCTTTTTCAAACAGGTTGAAACCCTAGCGATATCCCAATTAGGTCAAACCCTAATTACATAATTTGATATAAATCTGAAAGCATCATCACTAGGAAGTGTTGCATACGAATCTGATATGAATCTACCATTTAGGAGTCATTCAAAACAGAGGAGGAATCCATATCATATCAATTTACAATAACTCAAATCAAACGGACATTTTAAGATTTAGAATTCACATGCTAAGCATTTAGGGATTTGGATGTTATAATCAAATTCGTGCATTAGAATGTTTGAAGGAAGAACCCACTCACCCTAAGGTGTGAAAACACCTCACAACTGCAGCTCAACTCAGGGAATTTCGAATTCCCATCAAATCCCTAGCAAATCTCCCAATTCTTCTTCCATTCAACTCGGGAACCTTGAAAAAGAGGGATTATGAAGAAAGGGTGAGAAAATAGGGGATTTCGACATCATCTTGGATCAAATCATAGCAAGGACGGAATCTTGACATGAGAGAGAAGATTCACCATAAAATTCTATGCAAGGAATCCGAACTTACTTGATTTCACCCTTCCTGGAATCGCAAAACCCTAATTCAGCAATTCCCCCACTTTCTCCACTCAAGCCCTAATTCTCCCTCTCTCTCTAGGAGCTCGTTTCTCTGGAGTGAATGACGAGAAATGAGAGCTGCTTGTGTGTGTGGTCGTTCATATAAGTCAATTGAGCTGCTTGGGTCAATTGCATATTGACCCAACACTTAACTTTAATTATATAGGCTGAATATTCAGTTATACAAAAGTTACTGTAATTCGTTTATTTCAGAGATCAAACATTCTCCAACAATTATGATAATTTAGCACGTTGTTAATAATTGATCTATAAAGCTTCAGTTAAAATTTGGGATCATTTGGTGTTACCAATAATTAATTAAAAATCGAACAGTGTACTGCTATATTGCAGTCAGCAATATATTCGGCCGAGTTTGTCCTGCACAAACTCGACCGACACCCTTACTGTAGGGATTCAAAAGTCATCCAAAAATTACGCCAATTTAACATAGTGTCTAAAATTGTATTTATCAAATACTGTTAAAATTTGAGATCAATTGGATATACCAATAAAAAGATAAAATTCAATTACCACACTGCTGTAAAATTCTGAAATTGTGATCGGTCGAGTTTGAAACTCGGCCGACAAACAGGTCAGGTCATTTTTCAAAAATTCTGATATTTTCCAATATTGTTCACATTTTATATATCTAAATCATATCCAAATTTGAAGCAAATCAGAGTTACACATAAAATACTAAAAATCATTTAGTGAGACATTCCACTTATCAAATTCTGTATTCAAGCATTATCAAAACCCTAATTTTGGGCCGATTAGGGTTTATGCTTCTTAAACCCTAATTCTCAAAACAAAAGAACATTTAGACTTCTTATCATAGTTAAAACATCCTAATTGTGTTATCGTCATTAACTAGATTTCAAGAATGATTATTTCAATTAATCTTTGCAATTGTCTAGGTAAACCCTAGTTTACCAGTTAAGCTCAGATGGGGTCGTAACAGAACCAATCTAGTGATCAATAGATTCAGAAGGTTGGTTAGTTGTTGATGTTAGTAGTAGAGTCCTAGTGTCGTCCCTTTACTCTCATGTCCCGGTATGGGATGTGTTTTCTAGATGATATACTCGTATCGACACGAGATTTTGGTAGTATGCCAATGTTTGTAAATATATGACATGTACATGTGAAATATCTTTTGTATGCATGATGTGAATGAGGTCTTTGGACCCATATGTAAATACTTGTTACAGTATATGAGAATGGAATGATAGACCTTTTGTAAATGTTCTAGAGTTTATTTACATATTTGGAATTGGTTTTAATTATTCCACATTTTTTACTATGTGATTAATTAGTACTGATCGTGTTTTGAGTAATCTTGTTTAGCATGATGAGGTGTCACATCTATGTTTGTCCATATTATGGAGGACGATGTAGGACAAGCTCGTGAAACTAGTATATTTTTACAAGATATTTTGGAGATATTTAATTATGCTTGTTTGAATACATCTATGGTAGAACTTTGGATAGGGTGAGATCCTACGGCTAAATACCTCATTTTATATATATTTCATCTATTTTGTTATATATAAATGCATACATAATATACATTTTGTAGCTACTTACATAGGGTGTGTACAAAATTCATACTATCCCATGTGGCATTTCTAGTTCCACCATTGATTAGCCGTGTACATAAAGACCCTGTATTATTGATCGAATATTGTTCTACCACATATACATATTATAGTAAAGAGTAAAAGAGCTTGGTTATAGCCGCGTTCAATGTCGAGTAAGTTTAGTTACTTTTCTTATAATTTTGACCTAAGAATTACATTCTATTGGGGGATCTTAAGTTTCATTTTGTTTGCCTTCTTTTCATTTAGGAATAATTATTGGGTGTTATTAGTTATTGTCCCCGCGACGCCAACTGTGTATTATCTAGATCCTAAGGGTGACCAAGTAGACAGTGGAGGACAATGCAAATGCATTATTCACGTGAGTAAATTTTTATATCTGTTAACATATATTAATACATAAATATTTACTAATGTATTTAATGTATTATATTAACTTACATGGCTATAAAAGAATTAAAAAAGGCTATAGGAATGGTGGATAAAAAAAGAAAGTGATGATATGGCATACTATTTAAGTATTTTTTCTCATTCCAATGAATATTTATGTCAACTATGCTTACTTTTATTTATTAACAATTGTATGGTGGTAAATTTATAGTGCTCTGTACAAGACAATTGTTGGGCATACACATACTACGTGATGTGGTACATAGTTATAATTATCAGACAAGGGGAACTAGACATCAATTGCATACATAAGATAATCTATATATAGTCTTGATCATCACAATTAAATAGTATCATTTGATAATATGAAAATATCAAATAAAACTTTATAATTATATCATTCTCTCTGTGGTTGTTTGACATAAAAATGGCCTATATGATAGAAGAGCTAGATGGGATACAAGAAAAATGGGCACAATCCTTCGTTAAGGAAGTGAATTTTAAATTTGATTGGGATAAAATATGAGTTTTCTATACATTGATGTCATGATTTCTGTATAAATGTGGTGGTTATAACTTCTTGCAACTTTAAATTTGATGTGAGTAAATTATTGATGCATATGTGAATGATGAATATATATATATATATATATATATATATATATATATATATATATATATATATATATATAGGGCGTTCATTCGTTGCCCGTGCGGGTAACCTGTATTTTCGCTACCCTACAGTAAAAAAAGTAACTCTCCTAGCCAAAAAAAGTAACTCTGCTGTAAAAAAAGTAACTATAGTGGCCAAAAAAGTAACTCTGCTGGCCAAAAAAGTAACTTTGTACAAAATATACAGCAGATATATATATAAGGACGGATTTTTTGATTTTGGAGGGGCAAATGATATTATTTTTGGCCAAACGTTTTTGGAGAGCTAGACAAAATAGTCCTCTACAATTGCGAAATTTTTTTTTGAAAAAAAGTGATGGGAAGGGTGGGCGGGTAGCTACCCGCGCGGGCAATAACGATGGGCCCATATATATATATATATATATATATATGTGCGTGTGAACAAATTTGAAGATGAGTGACTACAACAAGATTTACGTTTCTACATGTCATGAGAATGAGATTGTTGCGTATGTGAATGATGTATATATGTGTGTGTGTGAATAAATATGAATATGAATGAATACAATGAGAATTGTATTTGTACACGGCATGAGAATGAAATTGGAGAATATATCTTGTATGTGTGTGAATTCTGTGTTTGTTACTGCAAGTTTATAGGTTTGTTGGCTTGATGTTAAGCTGAACAAAGGATGGAACCTACAGTTCAAAACTACAGGTTCTACACCTTGTTGAACAACCAAACAATAAGTTTGCTGACCTACTACTAAAAAAAAGCTTAAATGTATCGTTGATTGTTAAAAAACCCAACATTATACCTCTTAGTCATTGGTTTTAACATAGAAAATAACATTATAAGACTACTCTAAAATGGTCGTGTTGGGCAGCACGGTCTATAGGGTCCTAGTCGTCGATGTTTAGTATTAAACCGACATTATAGAGCTACACTAAAATGACCATGCTGGATAGCATGAACGTACTACCAAGTGGCTTACAAAATTGGTTTCTGAACAAAACTGACGACTCAACTAGTTTGTATCTCCCGTTTATAAAAATAACTGACGACGTAGAAACCTTTATTAATTAAAAATTGACCTGATTTAGCAATGCAACATCGGTTGTTGCACCAGAATCTAATGACATAGTTACTTAGCTATGACAATTTCTTTAATTATAGGAACAGAGGCTGAGATTGAGCCGACGGTTTGCATGTCCCCAAAAAAATCGACGTTGTAGGTGCTTATCTTAGTGGCACCCACTTAGATGTCGGTACAAAACTGACATTATAGGTTTATTTTAACCAACATTAGAAATAGTTTCTATACTAGTAAATAACCTAAAAAAAACCTTCAAAAAAAAATAACCTAAAAAAAATAGTCTTTCGGTCCTATTTCAGTAATGGTGTTTCTCCAACCCTCCCGCCACCCAAAAAAAAAAGAAAGAAATAATGGTGTTTTAAAACATGTTTTGTCTCCTCGAACAACGCAGTTCCGGAGGCATATCAAGGGTTATATTTTTAATGATGTTGAGTATAATAATATGTGGTCTATATTGTTTGAAGCAACCAAGGCTAGACCAACGATCCCTAGAATCTCAATCTGTCACAAGATGTTGTCCTATGATAAAGTAACCCGTGAGAGCTTGAATAAGCACAATCAAGATTTATTGTCTTTTTCAACATCTGTTAGTTAACACCTGAAATACGAACCAGTCAATTATCGGATGAGAACCACCAGTCAAAGTTGGTTGCAGCGTGCTGGAAGTGGCCTTGATTGTTTTGACTACTGCTATTAGACACCATTATTCAACATGCCCGAAAATCAAACAGTAGTACCGCCGCCCACGAGTTGAGAACCAAAGTCGGACCACTGGAAACACCAACCGGAATTCGGACGGGTCACGTCTGGTGGAGAATCTTCCAACAGAATCAAGAAATCATCCGAAATAAATAGATTTAGTTACCCAAAGCATCAAGCATCGTCAAATGCAATCATCCTATCTAATGATTTTAAAACTAATGAATTTCCACCGTCACGTATGCCTGCGACCTACAGCGTTTGGTGCAATTGCTAGTGTTCGGACGACAGAAAAGAATAAAAACAACACTGATTTTTTTAGTTGCGGCACCAACGTCGCAATCAAATATAGTGTTTTTTGGGATGAGATAGACATGTGTGCTTGACAGTCAAATAGGATGCATCCTTACTCTGTAGACTTTAAACGCCATTCGGAATTTGACTACCAGATGGCAGTCGGCACAGAGAATCTAAGTAGTTGTTATGTTTGGAAAGTGCTATCCTATGCAGCAACAAAAAAATAGCTACTTTCGAAGGAACCTTTGAACTAGGATCTCTCGGTTGGAGTATTGGGGATCTACGTTTTGCTTTATTTATCCATGAATTTCTATTTCCGTTCTATTTTGTTGGCTGATGCGCCGGAACATTGTCTTATTCTAAGTGACCCACTCCTGGTGCGGTGAGGATAGTTAAGGACCGATTCCCGACATGACCCCCACAAATACAAGCACGCACACATAATTTTGGTGGAGTATATAGTTTCTTCGAAAGATGAATAATTAAAATAAAAGCTTGCCGGTAACAATTTCACCAAAAAAAACAAACCGCATATTGTTCGACGCTGCACTCTGTGAGAGCATGTTTAAAAGACGATACTGCAAACAAAGGCTGATATAACAAATCACAAAGAAGGATTATAGTTACTGAGCGTCTTATCCTCCCTAACCTAGATTCTGACAATAACTTGAGAAAGTTACGAATAGGTTAATATATATTAATTCAGCCATGACGAAGGTACGCAATCGTTAAGCATTACGTGTTTCAGTTGGACCCTTCCTCATGCTAGAAAGCGTAGGCCGAGCTGTCGTCAATTTTAGATTGCTTCCATGCTCGTTTGATGCCAACGGACTGATTATTTAAGATTGCCTCAAGGTTCTAATTAGACTAGTGGTAGGTCGAAGTCGTCGTTTGTCGACTTCAATAGAGTAGATAACACGTGCAACGTTGCACATGGATGCGCGAAATGTACCCCACGGGTTTGTCAGCTTGGTGAGCAGATGTATTCGTACCACGTAAGTTGTTCATCTATTCAAAACTGTGATGTACATTTCAAATGGTTTTGATCAGTGCTTTGGCGCATTCAGACTAACTATCATTCACGGCAGATTCATTCAAACATTCACCATAGGTGCGGATCAAGTTGACTCTATCAATTAAAAATTATATAAAATCCCAGTTGTCATGCATACTCTCAATGACCACCAGGATGTTGTTGGAATCATCAGAAGGTTCTGACCCATGTCCTATTAAGATTTGGACTTAAATAGGAGTTGGCTTGTGTTTCCAATCCCAATGGAAGTTAAATCTAAGAAGAAAAGAAGATGACTCCTTATGTGCAACATTAGAATTGGATTAGGATTTAATTGGAGTTGGTATTTTGTGTTGCCAATCCTAATATGAGTTGAGTCCAAGAAGAAAAGAAGGTGGCTATGTGCAACATGGAGTTGGACTAGGATTTGAACTAGGACTAGAATTTCTGGTTGCAATCACATGCATGAAGGCCTATAAATAGAGGCACTCGGGGAGGCCATTGAGATCATCCCACCGGTTGGTGTGTGATCCCACCAGTTGTTGGTTGTTGGTGCCTTCTGTGATAGAAGAGCCAAAAATTAATAACAACTAGTGGTGCTCTCTTGTAATAAGAGAGGGTCAGCGACTTTGCCTTGAAGTGAAGTAGCGACTGACAGTTGGTGGCACATTAGGTGCACCGACAGTGTAACTCTCTTGTGGATAAGAGAGGTTCAACGACTTTGCCTTGAAGTAAAGTAGCGACTGAGAGTTGGTGGCACATTGGGTGCACCAAAAATGCATCTCTCTTGTGGATGAGAGAGGGCCAATGACTTGGTCTTGAGGTAAAGTAGCAGTTGACAGTCGACAACACAACGACAGTGCATCGACAATAGAGGCGGGTCTGAGTAGCGGAGGATGCACATCAGGTGGTGACACTTTGTTGGTGATGTGATATTGACATCGACTATGGCAGTGGATCCGAGCAGTGGAAGACGCTCATCAGTCGGTGGCTATAGAAATGATGGCGGATTGTCCAATCAGTGGAGAACGCACATCAGTCGGTGACGCATAGGCAGTGCATCAACTATGACGGCAGATCCGAGCAGCGAAAGACGCACACCAATTGGTGGCACACTATTGATGAAGTGACAACAACAGAAGAGGCGACCCGTTTAATGGTCGCAACGACAACAAGAAATCCCAGCAGTGGCAATGGTGTTGTGAGGAGAAAAAGTGAAAGGGAGGGTTTGTACACATTGGGTGTAATTCTGTTCTTCCTTATCTTTATTCTCGGGCAGGGGGAGCTTCTCAGATTTAGGGGCGATTAAACTGGGCAGTGTGAGTTGTAATTCAGATTACATAGTGCTTGTTGGCCGATATTGCCCTGTGGTTTTTCTCTTCTAATCTTGGGAGAGTTTTTTTACGTGAAATCTTGTGCCTTTAGTCTTGCAGAGCATCGTCACTTACCCACCAAAATTTCCTAACAAGTGGTATCAGAGTAAGATTTGAAAGATTTAGTGGGCGTAATGAGATGGCATCTAAAGACAAGAAGGGAAACGTTGACTAGAAGCGATCAAAGAATAGCCACATGTTTGAGATGTGAGATTCAATCTGGAAGGGAAACAATATGCAGCAGGACAACTCCCAGTCAGACAAGGTCTCTCCAAAAGCTTCTTTAGGGCAACATGCGTATGAAGAAGAATGGCAATGCAATGTGTGTTCAACTATTAAATCTGAAATGGAGGATCAAGCTTCTACAGAGGAGTTGCATAGACAGGGGGAGCGTTATCAATGGGTTTTTAAGCCTTGGTATAGAAGGTCAGAAATACATTCTTCATCAAAGATGGCTCGATTGATCGATCAGGGGGAGCTTACAATGTTCCAGGTGCAGACATGGAGAGAGAAGCGACATTAACATGTTGCTTCTTCTCAGTTGTCTGGGAATAGAGTGAAGTCATGGTGAGACATCAATAAGATAGATGAAGACGACATGGTGCTGACATGTTTGAGGAGATTGTATCTAACACATGTGGTGGTAGGGTATAAAAGATACTCCAGATGATCGCTGAAGACAAAATCTCCCTCATGGGCCGGAGGGGGAGATTGTTGGGATCGGAAGGTTCTGGCCCATTTCCTATTGGGATTTGGACTTAATAGGAGTTGACTTGTGTCTCCAATCCTAATGGAAGTTAAATCCAAGAAGTAAAGAAGATGGCTCCTTACATGCAACATTAGAATTGGATTAGGATTTAATTGGAGTTGGTATTTTGTGTTGCCAATCCTAATATAAGTTGAGTCCTAGAAGAAAAGAAGGTGGCTATGTGCAATATGGAGTTGGACTAGGATTTGAACTAGGACTAGAATTACTGGTTGCAATCACATGCATGGAGGCCTATAAATAGAGGCCCTCGGGGAGGCCATTGAGATCATCCCACCGGTTGGTGTGTGATCCTACCAATTGTTGGTGCCTTCTGTGGTAGAAGAGTTAGAAAACAATAACAACTAGTGGTGCTCTCTTATTGTAAGAGAGGGTCAGCGACTTTTCCTTGAAGCGAAGTAGCGGCTGACAGTTGGGGGAACATTAGGTGCACCGATAGTGTAGCTCTCTTGTGGATAAGAGAAGGTTAGCGACTTTGCCTTAAAGCAAAGTAGCGGCTGACAGTTGGCGACACATTGGGTGCACCAACAGTGCAACTGTCTTGTGGATGAGAGAGGGCCAATGAGTTTGTCTTGAGGCAAAGTAGCAGTTGGTAGTCGGCAACACAACAACAGTGCATCGACAATGAAGGTGGATCCGAGTAGTGGAGGATGCACATCAATTGGTGGCACTTTGTTGGCAATGTGATATTGACATCGACTACGATAGAGGATCCGAGCACTGGAAGACACTCATCAATCATTGGATATAGAAATTGTGAGAACATGTTACACTAAATGAGGTTACTAAAAAAATAAAACACAATCAATCACTAATTAATCGCATACCCAAAAATATGGGTAAAATAAAACCGATTTCAATGTCAGCACCCGCTCAGAAATATTTGCGTAAGAGCCCAACAACTTTCTTATATCCATACTATGCCAAGAATTTGATACAAATTTTTCTATCATCTTAACCACCACATATATACACATGAGAACAATATTCTTATATGCCACACAAATAAGCATTAATATGCTAACAAAAGTCCAATTCATTTGAAACACCATATATAGACTTTTTCTCGCACGGACCTGAGAGTACATGGATGACTCTAGGACAAACTAGACATCTAATCAAATTTCTCAAAGATTCATTACTATAGCTCCTCTATGCCGCCGCATGTTTATTTTCATCACTTCTGGTTACTTAAAAAAATGTGGCGAACCACAAGGGTGAGACCCATGTCCCAGCAAGAGATATAACCTCCAACAACATTTATTGATTACAACATTTTTAAGTAATTAAATAGTTAAGTAGTTTAATCAGACATATCAAATAAGATCAGCAGTACTAATGATTAATAAAATACATAAAGGAGCAGATAATAACTATCATCATTAGCCAAACTATCATCCTTTATCTTGTTGACAATATAAGCAATTCAGTAGCATATGCATATCTAGCATCATGAGCAAGTCTAGTAACATAGCATAGCTAACAACATGAGCATGTCTAATTGGTTGACCATATCAACATCATAAGAAGAGCTACAAAAACATAAGCACAACTATCTGTATAAGCATGATTAGCAGTGTATGCATCTCTAGTTACAAAGGCATGGCTAGCATGCTAAACATAACTAACGACATGAGATAACTAACATCATGATTATAATTAGCAGTAGTAATATTGTTATCAATACAAGCATAACTATTGTATCTACGCATATACAATCTTAAGAATATCCACAACCTAAGTGTATCTACTATCTCTTAATTGCACTAAGAATCATCTTTATGTAAAGATAACAAACAAGGATTATCATCCAATGTGAAACGTTGTGTATAACCCTAAACAAATATGCTACATGGATGTATTACATCTTTTATTACACCCTGGGGAATTTGAATCATACCATTCAAAGTCCAACCGACTCCTACGAAGGGCTATTCGATTCCATACAAGATCTACGAGTGCTGGTATCCTAAGATCTCTTCCCCTCGGTCAGTACGAGTAAAAGGCAGTGACATGTCAGTCAAAGCTGCCACCATAGTGACATATAGTCTTATAACTAGCCCACCTTGGTACAAGTCACAGTTCTAGCATCTAGGGTCTTCAAACCCAATCACTGAGGTACAACTATAGTTGTCCTCTAATCACATCATGTTATAATTACCGAGACACGACCGTAGCCTTTCTCAATTACATCAGATGTATGAGGCATGAACATAGCCAACCTCCACAATCTGCATTGTGGATGACAAGGATATATCCTCAACCTGCCACCCCCACATACTCAACAGTATGCACTCTGAGTTTCCCTTAGGAATACTCATTTCACCATCCAGCAAGTTTTGACACTGAAGATGGTTCTACGACACATGGCACTACATGATTAGAGTTGCACTTGATTAGTTATGCCAATTGGGTGAATTAAGGCTGCATCAAACAAGTGGACATACAAACCCTAATTCACTTCTAGAAAGAATATACATATCACAACTTTGAAAAGATATAAAACATGTGAAACATAATTTCTCATCTCATCATCACATGGTACTATTCACTTGCCATTCATGAGACCACACGAGTCATTATACTTTCACAAGGTATAAATCCTTTCCATAATATCATAGGGTATCAACCCTTATCAACATAAGAGGATTGCACCTCATTCAGGGCTCAACCATGCCCAAAGGTCATTAAGACCATCATACTATACCTTAGAAGATAATCATTATCTTTGCATGCCTTATAACAAGGCTCAACAACATCACTTACATATAATACACCATATCAGCACAATATTGCATTAATGAGCTAGGAGATATTCATAAACAATCATCACAAGGTTATATTAACATTAAGAACATTCCTTTATTACATCAACATGAAAGAAATCTATACATGATTAACCCTCATCATATTTGTAATGCACATGTTTCACATAAGCATCAACCATGTGGCTATGAAAACCACCAATTAACACATTAAGGTTATGATCATGTTAAGGATGTTATTTCACCATCATGCCATCATATAAGAATGTTAAACATAAATACTAATATTTATATATTTGCATTAGAGTTAGGTTCAACAAGATAAATTATATTAATGTTACTAATCATCACTTATACCCAAACCCTAACTCACAACATTCCCATTGGATCATGGATGCATAAGATGAAGCATCACCATCACATTCCATACTATTCTCAAGTAAGAACCCACACATAAATGAAGGACTATTCATTCAAGGACTATTCATACCCAATTACCATCATTTATATATTAAAGCTAGGTATAACAAGCTATACCTCATTAGGGTTACATATCAACATAATATGATTATCATGCCTTCTATTCATATGAGTGAATAGGTAAGACTACCTTATTAAGGGTAACCCTCCATTTGTTCCATCATAATTCAACCCATATCACCATT
Source organism: Alisma plantago-aquatica (assembly GCA_963693085.1). Taxonomy (NCBI): domain Eukaryota; kingdom Viridiplantae; phylum Streptophyta; class Magnoliopsida; order Alismatales; family Alismataceae; genus Alisma; species Alisma plantago-aquatica. The sequence continues at coordinate 915,239,235 of OY856409.1, forward strand.
CCACAATGTCACCCAGAACCATTGGATGTTTAAAAGGTAAGACCATTGGTTGTTTACATAAGTAAACACCTTGGATAAACCACTTATGAAGTCCTTGAATTTTTATCTATAAAGAGTCACCATCTAACCCTAGACACCCCTTCATTAACAAAACAAAAAATTTCAATTGAAAGTAGGGTAAAACCCATAATCGACTGTTCATTTAAAACAAGCCATCCGTTGTCAACAAGTAAGCTCCTTAAGTTGATCATATAAAGGAAACCATATAAATCATATTATTAGGACCAAAATATTACATTAGCCATCATTCCACTTTATTGGAGGAATAAACATTATATCTTGACCATTGGGTCAAGTTCATATATTAAAACCATCAATTACAGTATAAGTTCGACCATTGCATCAAGTTACCCAAGAAACCATTGGTCTAAGGATTAATTGATGCTACAACTATATGATTAACTCACCATAGGTTTTGGAGACCTGATCCACCATCATTAGTGACCATTAAGTCACCATAGATTGTTAGATCAGCACTATATTCATTAATCAACATCAAATATCAAACTAATATCACCATTGATTGATAGCATCATTAGGGTACTTAGTTGTTAATCACTAGGCTTATAATTAGGAAAAAACATGACCTAAGGGGTAAACGCCAGTTTACACCCATGGTTACCACCATAATTTTTCATGAAGACAACACCATCGGGTTGTTGCAATGGTACCATCATCAGGTCATGTGTTTATAGAAGAAATCAACTTAAAACCCTAAAATTGACCATTGGTTCATAGGTGCTTAGCACCATAGGTTGTCAAACTAACCTGATCCAAGTCATATTATACCTTAAGAATAACATACACATGATTACATCTTCATCTATAACTGAAATCGGAATAGGGAACATTATAAAAATTGAAATCCAAGTCAAGCATAGCATTTTAGTGCATGGATCATCATTTTCAAGCAAGAACATGATCTAGAAAGCTTATGGTAAGCAATAAATGTGGAGAAAGTTATAAAACTTGCCTATAATGAGAAGATGAAACCCCACATAGATGAAATATCGATAAGGTAGAGTATAAAATCTAATAACAATCTATGAACTCGTCCATCTAGCACCTTTCTTCATCAAATTGGCAAACCCTAAGCATAATGAGCAAGAAGGTAGGGTTTTAGAGCTTTAGAGCAATTTATACCATGGAAAAGTAAAGTTTCGACCTGGAGGAAGGTATAAGGAAGGAGAATAGCAAGAGAAATGGAGAAGGAAGGAAGAAAATAACTTTCCTTGGTCAGAATCCCTAGAAGATGACCTTGGAAACCCTAGGTAGGGCTAAATGGAGCTCTGGGAGACCTTCTTCTCCAAAAAGAGGTTGTCTTCTACCTTAGAGCACTTGGTTATGCATAAAAACTGATTGGAGTACTTCCTCCAGGTTATAGGAAAGAGAAAGCAAGAAAATTTTCATTGTTGGGCATGGAAGAGGTAAATATAGCCCATGGATAAGGATGACAGCAAGCATGAGGTGTAAAAGTTGCTTCGCCACATGTCTATGGCCTTAAACTATTATGAATATACAAGAACAAACACAAGAAGCTCCCCCTCCATCCTTATAGATCTTATTAGCTTTCCTTTGTCGAATTTCCCAGCCAACCACATAATTCATTAGTTGATAGCTACAAAAGGTAGCTCATCCATGAAGGGGTAAACTCTAAAATACCCTCGGAGAAAATACCTTCAAACCAAGGTTTAAATAGCTACCCCATGTCTCAAAAAGCTCAAGAATGACGAGAGAATATCCAAGGAACATAATGCAAGTGATAAAGTTTAAAGAAAACCTCTTGATTGGGTAAATTGTAGAAATGTCCAAAATGTGCATAAAATTGCACAACTTGCTCAAACAATGTTCAAATCGGACCAAATTTTAAACTTAATATTTTTTTTATGATTTCAAATAATATCACAAGGTTATATTAGGGTTAAAAGAATTCAATTATGATAATAAATCTTAGTCAACTCATTAAGGAAGTATAGTTGTATAGATGACACAAGAAGTTTCTACATTCCATATTGAGAATGTCTTCTTAGGTGGGGGTTTTTATGCTGGCCCAAGAGGATATATGTATGAATGATGTGACATCACCATTATATGAAAGTAAACATGTGAAGGTAATAGGATGAGGTGCAAACGAAGTACCCATCTTTGTTTACCTTGGATTTTAGGGGTGAAATCCCTATTAGGGGTGTATAGTTGTAAGGCCCCTGAACTTGCTTAATGAGTTGAATAAGATTAATTACCATAATTTAATTCTTATAACCCTAATATAACCTTTTGATATGATTTTAAATCATAATACAAGCTTAAGCTTCAAATTTGGTCCAATTTGGACACTGTTTGAGCAAGTTATGCAATTTTATGCATATTTTGGATGTTTCTGCAGTTTACTCAAGTGAGAGGTTTTCTTTGCAATTTACCACTTGCATTATGTTCCTTGGATATTATCTCATCATTATTGATCTTGTTGAACCATGGGGTTCCTATTTAAACCTTCCTTTGAAGGTTTTTTCTCCAAGGGTATTTTAGGGTTTACCCCTTCACGGATGAGCCACCTTTAGTAACTATCAACTAATAAATTATGTGATTGGATGGGAAATTCGACAAAGGAAATATAAGTAGATATATAAGGACGGTGGGGGAGATTCTTATGTGTGTGCTTGTATATTCTTAATAGTTTAAGGCCATAGAAACATGGGGAAGCTACTTTTACACCTCATGCTTGCTCCCATTCGTATCCATGGGCTATATTTACCTCTTCCTTTCCCAAGTACGAAAATTTTCTTGCTTTATCTTTCCTCTAACCTGGAGAAATGACTCCACTCTGTTTTTCTGTGGAACCAAGTTCTTTTAGGTAGAAGACAACCTCTTTTTGGAGAAGAAGGTCTCCCAGAGCTCCATTTAGCCCTACCTAGGGTTTCCAAGGTCATCTTCTAGGGATTTCGACCAAGGAAAGTTATTTTATTCCTTCCTTATCCATTTATCTTGCTCTTCTCCTTCCCTATACCTTCCTCCAGATCTGAATCTTTCTACTCCATGGTAGAAGTTGCTCTAAAGCTCTAAAACCCTACCTTTCTTGCTTCTTATGCTTAGGGTTTGCTCATTTGATGAAGAAAGGTGCTAGATGGACGAGTTCATAGCTTATGCTTGGATTTTCTACCCTACTTGCTCGAGATATATTATGTGTGGGGTTTCATATTCTCATTAGAGGCATTTTTTATAACTTGCTCCACGTTTATTTCTTACCATAAGCTTTCTAGCTCATGTTCTTGCTTGAAAATGATGATCCATGCACTAAAAAGCTATGCTTGACTTGGATTTCGATTTTTATAATGTTCCCTGTTCTGATTTCAGTTATAGATGAACCTTTGATCATGTTTAAATTATTACTAAGGTATAATATGACTTCGATTAGGTTGGTTTAAAAACCTATGGTGCTAAGAACCTATCAACCAATGGTCAATTTTAGGGTTTTAAGCTGATTTCTTCTATAAACCCATGACCCGATGATGGTACCATTGCTACAACCCTGTGGTGTTGTCTTCATGACAATAGATGGTGGTAACCAAGGGTGTCAACTGACGTTAACCCCCTTAGGTAATGTTTTGGGCTAATTAGAAGCATAGTGATTAACAACTAAGTACCCTAATGACGCTATCAATCAATGGTGATATTAGTTTGATATTTGATGTTGATTAATGAATATAGTGCTGATCTAAAAACCTATGATGACTTAATGATCATTAATGATGGTGGATCAGGTATCCAAAACCTATGGTGATCTATTTATATAGTTGTATCATCAATTAAGCCTTAGACCAATGGTTTCTTGGGCAACTTGATGCAATGGTCGGACCTATACTATAATTGATGGTTTTAATATATGAACTTGACCCAATGGTCAAGATATAATGTTTATTCCTCCAATAAAGTGGAATGATGGAAAATGTAATATTTTGATCCTAATAATGTGATTTATATGGTTTCCTTTATATGATCAACTTAAGGAGCTTACTTGTTGACAATGGGTAGTTTGTTTTAAATGAACAGTCGATTGTGGGCTTTACCCTACTCTCAATGGAACTTTTTGTGTTGTTAATTAAGGGATGTCTAGGGTTAGATGGTGAATATTTATAGAGCAAAACTTAAGGACTTCATAGGTGGTTTATCCAAGGTGTTTACTTATGTAAACAACCAATGGTCTTACCTTTTAAACATCTAATAGTTCTGGGTGATATTGTGGTATGGTGATATTGGTTGAATGATGATGGAACAAATGGAGGGTTACCCTTAATAAGGTAGTCTTATCTATTCACTCATATGAATAGAAAGGATGATAATCATATTGTGTTGATGTGTAACCCTAATGAGGTATATCTTGTTATACCTTGCTTTAATATAACTAAATGATGGTAATTGGGTATGAATAGTCCTTGAATGACTAATACACTCATGAAGTACTATGTTAATGTTGTTGAAACCCTAGTATGATATAACCCAATGGTTACACCTTGACTTATGTGTGGGTTTGTACTTGAGAATAGTATGGAATGTGATGGTGATGCTTCACCTTATGCATCTATGATCCAATGGGGATGTCATGAGTTAGGGTTTGGGTAAAAGTGTTGATTAGTAATATTAATATAATTTATCTTGTTGAACCTAACTCTAATGCAAATAGATAAAGGTGAGTATTCATGTTTAACATTCTTATATGATGGCATGATGGTGAAATAACCTCCTTAACATGATCATAACCTTAATGTGTTAATTGGTGGTTGTCATAGCCACATGGTTGATATTTGCTTATGCAAAACATGTGCATTATGAATATGATGAGGGTTAATCATATCTAGATTCCTTGCATGTTTATGTAATAAAGGAATGTTCGTAATGTTAATATAACCCTGCTATGATTGTTTATGAACATCTCCTTGCTCATTAATGCAATATTGTGCTGATCTGGTGTAACACTCGGGCCCACAACCCAAGGCTCTAGTAGAGTTTCAGGAATGACGACTGTCCCCATAGACCACCACAAGCCTTAACTGCGCACTTTTTCTTCACTCACACGCATGCTAGGATCAACTTCTCGACAGGTCACCCATTCCAGTACTACTCCAAGCTGAGCACACTTAACTATGGAGTTCTTAGTGATGGGCTCCCGGAAAAGGAGGTGAACCTTGGTGATATGGGTAGTCCAATCATTCCTTTTAAGATCAACTTATCCAAGGCCTCAAATCCTGGGATGTTACAATCTCCCCCACTTAGACTCTTGACGTCCTCGTCAAGGCTCAACTATATGGCCTCATAATCTCTTCCCCATTTTAGTGCAGACCCACAATGGCCCATGGACACCCAGCTCCCGATCACGGAAAACCAGCGCAAGGGTGGCTACATCAACTATGGACAACCCTTTCCTACATGCCTGGACCGCACAGCTCAAGACTGGCATGCCATGCCCATGTGGGCCCCACCTACTGGAGGGGAATTGGCTCTGATACCATTTGTAACACCCGAGCCCACAGCCCAAGGCTCTAGTAGAGTTTCAGGAATGACGACTGTCCCCATAGACCACCACAAGCCTTACCTATGCACTTTGTCCTCACTCACGCGCATGCCAGGATCAACTTCCCGACAGGTCACCCATCCCAGTACTACTCCAAGATGAGCACGCTTAACTATGGAGTTCTTAGTGATGGGCTCCCAGAAAAGGAGGTGCACCTTGGTGATATGGGTACTAGTCCAATCATTCCTTTTAAGATCAACTTATCCAAGGCCTCAAATCCTGGGATGTTACATCTGGTGTATTATATGTAAGTGATGTTATTGAGCCTTGTTAGAAGGCATGCAAAGATAATGATGATCTTCTAGGGAATAGTATGATGGTCTTCATGACCTTTGGGCATGTTTGAGACCTGAATGACGTGTAATCCTCTTATGTTGATAAGGGTTGATACCCTATGATATTGTGAAAAGGATATATATCTTGTCATAGTATGATGACTAGTGTGGTCTCATGAATGGCAAGTGAATAGTACCATGTGATGATGAGATGAGAAGTTATGTTTCACATGTTTTATATCTTTTCAAAGTTGTGATATTTATATGCTTTCTAGAAGTGAATTAGGGTTTGTATGTCCACTTGTTTGATGAAGCCTTAATTCACCCAATTGACATAACTAATCAAGTGCAACTCTAATCATGTAGTGCCCTATGTTGTAGATCCATCTTCAGTGTCAGAAATTGCTGGATGGTGAAACAAGTATTCCTAAGGGAAACTCAGAGAACATACTATTGTGTATGTGGGGGTAGTAGGTTGAGGATATATCCTTGTCATCCACAATGCAGATTGTGGGGGTTCTCTATGGTCATTCTCATACATCTGATGTGATTAGAGGACAACTACAGTTGTACCTCAGTTATTGGGTTTGTATACCCTGGTTTCTAGTGTCGTGACCTGTACCAAGGGTGGACTAGTGGTTAGCAGCTTGACTATATGTCACTGTGGTGGCAGCTTTGACTGATATGCCACTGCCTTTTTACTTGTACTGACCGAGGGGAAGAGATCTTAGGATACCGATACTCCTAGATCTTGTATGGAATGGAATATCCCTTCACACTGGTCGGTTGGACTTTTAATGGTATGTTTCAAATTCCCCAGGGCATAATAAAAGATGTTATACAACCGTATAACATATCTATTTAGGGTTATACACAACATTTCACATTGGATGATAACCCTTGTTTGTTATCTTTACATAAAGAAGATGCATAGTGCAATTAAGAGATAGTAGATATACTTATGTTGTGGATATGCTTAAGATTGCAGATGTGTATATACAGTAGCCATGATTATGCTAGCCATGCCTTTGTTACTAGAGATGCATATACTGCTAATCATGCTTATGCAGATAATTATGCTTATGTTGTTAGATCTTCTTATGATGTTAATATGTTTGACCTATTAGACATGCTAATGTTGTTAGATATGCTTATGTGGCTATACTTATTCATAATGATAGAGATTCTATGTTTTTAGACTTGCTCATGATGCTAGATATAAATATGCTACTTAATTGCTTATACTGTCAACAAGATAAAGGGTGATAGTCTGGCTAATGATGATAATTATTATCTACTCCTTTATGTATTTTGTTAATCATCCTTGCTATTGAGCCTATTTGTTATATCTAATTAAACTACTTAGATGTTTAAATACTTAAAAGTGTTGCAATCAATAAACATTTTTGGAGGTTATATCTCTTATTGGGACATGGGTCTCACCTTTGTGGTTCACCACATTTTTTTAGGTAATATGAAGTGACAAAAAAACATGTGGCAGCAAAGAGGAGCTATAGTAATGAATCATTGATAAAGTTGATTAGATGTTTAGTGTGTCCTGGAGTCATCCTTGTACTCTCAGGTCTGGCCAGGAAAAGTTTTTATATGGTGTTTCAAATGAATCAGACTTTTGTTAGCATATTAATGCTTGTTTGTGTGGCATATATGAATATTGTTCTCCTGTGCATATATGTTATGACCCGACTCAAAGCTAATATGTAAAGTATCATGATTAGTGCATAATTAAGTTAATTGAGCTAACTTAAGTGCTCATGTGGTGGTTAGTGCATCATCAAGTTGATAAAGTTGAATTAAGTAGATAAGATCCAATTAGTGCATAATTAAGATGATTAGGATGAGTAAAGTGACTTTTGGATGCAATTGGAATTTTGAACCAGTAAAACAGTATAATTAGCATGTTTTCATGCTTTGAGATTGTAGTGGGCCTCATTCTTGAAAATATGCAAAAGAAATCACATGATTTGGACTTTCGAGTCAAAAGTTATGATCTTTTCCGATTCCAGGGTCGAATTTGCAAAATGTCCAAAACTTTTCTTTATAACCTTCTTTTATTTTTCTCTGTTAGTTATCCGTTTCAATTCCTTTTGTTGGAGGCGGCGCACAGGAGTGCAGACCGCAAGGATGATCGCAGAGGCGATCTCTGTTTTCCAGCAAGCCGATTCCTGTTTCCTTTCTTCCCTTCTTCTTTTCTTCTTCTTTCTTCCTTTCTTCTTCTCCCACCACCCACTCTTCTTAGCCTTGCTGCTGCCCACCTTGACTGCTTGGCCGGCAGCCAGCAGCAGTTGCGGCTGCTCACAGTAGCAGCCAAGGGGTTGCTTTGGGCGCCCGGTGGCAGCAAAGGAAGCCTCCCTTAGTTCCGTTTTGGGGACTAAGCAAGGGTGCAGAGCTTTTTATCTAGCTTTAGCCAAGAATTCAAGCTCTCTTCGTCAACCTGTTGATATGCGTCAACCAACTCGACTGTAGCAGAACTAATACCAAGGTTGAAGACTATCCGAAATCGCCCGGAATTAGACCCTGAACGCATTCCCGGACAAATCTGGACAGACCAAATCACTGTGAGTAGGGTTTCATTTATTTATCATTAATAAACTCAGGCGTTTGAATATTTTCTGTTTTGTGCACGAATTACACTGATAACAGGCGTTATCAGGCGTCAGGCAGCGTTTGGCATCGCCCGACCTTTTTAGTTCATAAAATGCTTCCAGACACTGTTATATGATTAAATTTAGCATTTGAACAGTATGGATTGAATCAGTAGATTTATATGGTTCATTGGAACCTAAATTGCTCATTTGAATGTTGAAATTAGAAATTCATGTCTGAAAATGGTATAATTTGGGTATGAACCCAGACAATGAAGATTTCTGATAAATTATCAGATGTACGATTTCAAAGTTGATATGAATAAATAAAATATGCATGAAAACCCTAATTGCATATATCTTTTGACGTTAATATGTGTAAATTGATATTTACATGAAATGGCACATTTCTCTGAAATATTACCAGAAATTCTCAAGTATTGTTATTAAATTGTATTGTGATATGTAATTAACTCTTAATTGAGTTAAGTGATGCACGAACCAGGATTTGGGTTAATGTGCACGTTTTTCTAGAATTTTAGAGAATTGATAATTGTTGAGTATGATTCTCATATGTGAAGTAAATTTCTTTAATTTGTGCAATAAGATGTTCAATTGCGTAAATTCTCTATGTATATGCCAAATTGAAATAAGTTGGGTTATTTATGCATTTCTAATTTGTCTGAATGCATGGTATGAGAATTTCTCAGAAATTACAATGATTTAAAATATATTGCTCTGTCAGTTTAGAATGACAGTGTATTGTGATCTGATATGAAATCAGTAAATGTGATTTTCCTGTTTAAATGTTTATATGTTAATCAGTTAATAGACTTAGGTGCCCTAACATCGTAGAACCCCTTTGACAGGTCTGCTTCTTAGGGGTGAAACTCATGTTCAACATCAACGCGTGTGATGTCACGGTGGCACGAGGATGGAAAGGCAGTGTTCAACAACAACGCGTGCGATGTCACGGTGGCACTGGAGTAAATAGGGGTTATTCAACAACAACGCGTGCGATGTCACGGTGGTAACCCAGACCTCCTGAGCCTGTGTACTCAGGTTAGAGGAGGAGTTCATAGCACGCGATGTAGTGCAGTGAGTCCGATGAGCCTAAAGGCCGATGAGCCTGTGGGTCCTGTGGCAGAGCAGGTCTGACGTCAGACTTAGCATTTCCCGGGTGTGTCGCTAAGTCTTGTACGGTGGGATCGTAGTTCGCTACGGATCTTTATATGCAGGGTACACTGCATATGATTAGGGTATAATAATATAAATATGAAATCATATAGGATCACAGTAAATTAATATATCCGAACTTTTGTGTCAATTCATTATATATGTTTATTGGTTTAAATTATCTGTTGTTGCATAGAAATGCGATTATATTCTGTAATCTACTATGTCATTAGATCTGCCCTGCTTGTACTGTATTTATGTTTATTTCAATTTTATAAACCTGATGAGTTGTTTAGTGATAGCTAAATGAAATGCTATTCACTGAGCGAGTAGGCTCATACCTCTACTCAAAACATTTTCAGGTCATCACCAGCAGCAGGAATCTGAAGGATCCTTTCATCCTAACGCTTAGTCTGTAGAAGGTATATGTAGTTAGTTTAGTTAGAGGTCTCTTAGTCCTTTCCCCTCAATCCTAGGGACATGGTGTGGGTGAGAGAGAGTATGTATGGCGGATGTGTAAAAGGTGTAAATTAACTGTTATGTTTACTTTCTGTTAAACAATGTTACATGTTGTAAACTCTGTTTACTTACTCTAGCCAGTTTAATTGAAATGCTTCCGCAATAGTTTATTATGTTTTAGTTTACAACAATAATCCGGATATCATTACGAGGTTTTAGAAAGAAAAAGTTCTCAGTGATTTGTTTATGTGATAATCCCTCCGTCGCGCCCTAATCTCGTGATTAGTGGTTAGTGTGAGATCGGGGTGTGACAACTTGGTATCAGAGCATAGGTTGAGTATATGAATACTCTAAGTCAAGGTCAGGGGACGATAAGAGACCAATAGGATTAGGACTTAAGTGTCTTCCTTCTAACTGCAATTTTCTAACAGGAAGTGTTCTGTTATACTATTGCAGATGGCAGGAAGAGGACGTGGTCACGAGAATCAAGTTGAGAGTTTAAGATGAGTTATCAGAGATCATTAGGATCAAAAGAGAGTATTATAATTAAGATGGATAAGAAATGATGTGTCTTTAGCTCTGGGAGGTCTGAGTGTTTAGATACCCTGGCCAGGTGTCTGAATACTTAGATTGACCAGTATCAAGCTACTCTGTCTATTCTTCTCTGGATGCCCTGGCCAGGTATGCAGAGGAGGATAGGCTAGAGAGAAACCCTAGAAATCTTAGGGTTAAGAAACTGGAAATTAATACAGGAATAAGAGATTAAACATAGGATGCGATGCAACTCTTGCCTTATATTGCTTAATTGATTGGAAATCTCTAGAAATGCCCTTATATGTATGAATTAAATTTTCAGTTTGAAGAATTAATATGATTCTTTTATATGGTTGTGTGTCATGAAGTGATTTATTTATTGTTTTTATTCTTTGTATTAAGTAGACCAGAAGTTATGCTTAAATGAGTCTGCCCTAAGTGGATATTCTTTCCACATGTTTGAGATTAATAGGAGTTGGTTAATCCTGAATAGCTCTTGGCTTCAGGACTACAGGTTCGGCCTGGTCTGGATGGCAGGATGCGTTACTGAGATCTAATGACTCCTATTAACAGTATAATAAGAGTAGACTCTGGATAATTTAGACTCACATCATTGTAAGAATGTACATACACTAAGACGTTGAGATGTAAAAGAAAGATTAGAATAGCTAAGAATTTGCTGGAAATGATATCAGAGGCCCAATGTTGGAACCTCATATGAGCAATCCTTAATTAGAAATAAAGGAACACAATAAGGTTCAGATTAAATTTAATGATTAGGTGAGAGATACCCTTAATGGTACTAATCAATAATGCATAACCAATGCATGGATCCAATACATGATTAGTAAACCCTAGTGGAGGGTGTATCATTGTGAAACCCTAGTTGAGGGTGTATCATTGTGATTTTCTATAAGCAACTTTATAATAAAGTTATGCCTTAAAACTAAGATAAGTCCATATCATGTGAGATAGCTGGACAATTCTAATGTGTGGCCTATGCATTATATGCTAAAGGTGAGTATTCTGTGATGGAATGTATTAAGAGGGGAAATACCTTAATACAAGATAAAGTTGGTTAACTCTAGAGGGTCTGAATTAATGAGAAATGGGGAACCCTAACCCTAATTTGGGGAAAAGGGAATGATAAGCCCTGTTTGATAGTGAACCCTAATTCCTGGTTAAGGAATGGAGGTGTTACTATTGTATCACATTATGTGATGAATATCTAGTATGATTGTTATCATGCCTAATAACCATGCAGGTATGATGAGATGATGAATATAGTCAAGTTTGGGCTGTGACATTTATATAATAAATGTTGATTGGCTTTTTGTGTGTTGATGTTGTTGTTGCTTGATAAAAGTAATAATGTGTACGGATTTTATGAACCATGTGAATAAGTTGTTGCCTAGTGAGAGGTGACAAGATGTGAATGGCCTTGTGAGCCATGTGAATAAGTTGTTGCCTAGTGAGAGGTGACAAGATATGAATGGCCTTGTGAGCCATGTGTGATGCTTGGTTAACAAGTATCATGTTTATTTGTAGCTTTTGTGTTAATAAGTTATGCTAGAGAACTTGGCTGATGTTACATTTCTGTTATATATCTATAGTTCATTTATGATTATTCATATCTGTTGTATCCATTACAAGTAGATGGATGAACTTATGAGATCTAAAGTTTGATTTCAAACTAAGGAAGCAAAGTCACACCACAATAATGCTATGTTGCTGATAAGGACCAAACCCTAGAATGTTTAGAGTTGAAGTAGTTCAAGGGATGTCGCTAGTGATTTGACCTTGAATACTAGTATCTTTATAAAACAAGATCATACGATTTGCACTATGAAAGGTAACCTAGCACTAATAAAATCCAGTGTTTAAAGTTAGCTAATCTGGAAGGTAGATACACAATATGAAAATGACTCGGAGAAAAGAGTAAGATATAATTTTGAAATAAATTCTTACAGTAGTAATAATAAGTAGTAGCATAGAATGAGGAGTACTACGCGATACATGATCTGGAATTAGTTGTTGTAGTTCATGCTCATAAGACATGACGTTACTGTCTTTATGGTGAGGTGTTCCAGGTGTTTATAGATCATAAGAGCTTGATATATATCTTTACCCAAAAGGATCTGAATCTTAGACAGCGGAGATGATTAGTATTGATTAAGGATTATGATATAATGATAGATTATCATCCTGGAAAGGTGAATGTAGTAGCTGATGCCTTCAGCAGGAAGTTAAGTTCAACAACTGATGCAATTTCTATGGCATGTTTCGAGAGAGACATGCTAGTAGAAATGTGAAAGTTGAACTTAGACTTAAGGGTGACATAACATAGTGGTTTGATTGCATAGATGCAAGTCAAGCCTACTTTTTATGATCAGATCAAGGAACTACAGTAGGGTGACAGTGGGTTGCAGTAGATCGTACATGACATGACAGGGGGAAAAGACCAAAGTTTAGGTTTTCAGATGATGGTGTGTTGTATTAGCATGATATGTTGTCTACCTCGAGACAGTGATTTGAAAGAAAAGATTCTTGAGGAAGCACATGCATCGATGTACTCTATGCATCCACGTAACACTAAGTTGTACATGAATCTCAAGGAGTTGTACTGGTCGTTAGGTATGAAAAAGGATGTAGTTGAGTACGTGGCTAGATGTAGTGTGTGCCAGCAGGTTAAGGTTGAGCATCAGAAACCTGTAGGTACCTTGAAATCTCTTCCTATACCAAAGTGGAAGTGGGAATATACCACAATGGATTTTGTGATAGAGTTGCTCAGGACACCTAAAGGTTGTGACTCGATATGGTGATTGTGGATAGACTGACTAAGTCTGCTCACTTTCTTCATATTAAGTCAACATTTGATGTCCCGGAGTTGACTAAGAGATATGTGGATGAGATAGTCAGATTGGATGGTATCACAGTTTCTATTATATCAGATAGAGATCCTAAGTTTACATCCAGGTTTTGGAATCAATTGCATTGTGCTTTGGGCACAAAGTTAAGATTCAATACTGCTTTTCACCCACAGATAGATGGTCAGTCAGAAAGGACCATTCAGACTCTGGAGGATATGTTGAGAGCATGTGTCTTGTAATTCAGTGGAAGTTGGGAAGAACACTTGAGCCTTATAGAGTTTGCATACAATAATAGTCACCATTCCATTCTCGGTATAACCCCGTATGAAGTTCTATATGGCAGAAAGTGTTAATCACCTCTATGTTGGTATGAGGTAGGTGAAAAGTAGATTCTTGGACCATAGATAGTGGATTTGACCACTAAAAAGATTACTGTGATCAAAGAATAATTAAAAGTTACATAGGACAGGAAGAAGAGTCATGCCGAGAAGAGGCGTTGACCTCTTGAGTTTAAGTTGGTGATGAAGTGTATCTGAGGGATTCACCATGGAAAGGAGTGCTGAGGTTTGGTAAAATAGGCAAACTGACTTCTAGGTTTATGGGCCATATCCTATTATTTAGAGGAGTGGACCTATAGCCTATAAGCTGGATTTGCCATCTGAGTTGGCTAATTTGCATGATGTGTTTCATGTATCGATGCTGAAGAAATGTTACCCTGATACAGAGAAGATAATGGACCCAGAACTTGCATAGCTTAGATCAGATGTGTCCTATGTAGAGGGACCAATACATATAGTTCATCAGAGGATCAATGAACTCAAGAATCAAGAGATACCATTAGTAAAAGTTCTGTGGAGGAATCATAACCTATAGGGAGCCACATGGGAGCTTGAGTCCGGGATGTGTAACAAGTTTCCTTTTCTCTTTTAGGAATTTCGGGACGAAATTCTTATAAGGGAGGGAGATTGTTATGACCCGACTCAAAGCTAATATGTAAAGTATCATGATTAGTGCATAATTAAGTTAATTGAGCTAACTTAAGTGCTCATGTGGTGGTTAGTGCATCATCAAGTTGATAAAGTTGAATTAAGTAGATAAGATCCAATTAGTGCATAATTAAGATGATTAGGATGAGTAAAGTGACTTTTGGATGCAATTGGAATTTTGAACCAGTAAAACAGTATAGTTAGCATGTTTTCATGCTTTGAGATTGTAGTGGGCCTCATTCTTGAAAATATGCAAAAGAAATCACATGATTTGGACTTTCGAGTCAAAAGTTATGATCTTTTCCGATTCCAGGGTCGAATTTGCAAAATGTCCAAAACTTTTCTGTATAACCTTCTTTTATTTTTCTCTGTTAGTTATCCATTTCAATTCCTTTGGTTGGAGGCGGCGCACAGGAGTGCAGCCCGCAAGGACGATCGCAGAGGCGATCTCTGTTTTCCAGCAAGCCGATTCCTGTTTCCTTTCTTCCCTTCTTCTTTTCTTCTTCTTTCTTCCTTTCTTCTTCTCCCACCACCCACTCTTCTTAGCCTTGCTACTGCCCGCCTTGACTGCTTGGCCGGCGGCCAGCAGCAGCAGCTGCGGCTGCTCACAGCAGCAGCCAAGGGGTTGCTTTGGGCGCCCGGTGGCAGCAAAGGAAGCCTCCCTTAGCTCCATTTTGGGGACTAAGCAAGGGTGCGGAGCTTTTTAGCTAGCTTTAGCCAAGAATTCAAGCTCTCTTCGTCAACCTGTTGATATGCGTCAACCAACTCGACTGTAGCAGAACTAATACCCTGAACGCATTCCCAGACAAATCTGGACAGACCAAATCACTGTGAGTAGGGTTTCATTTATTTATCATTAATAAACTCAGGCGTTTGAATATTTTCTGTTTTGTGCGCGAATTACGCTGATAACAGGCGTTATCAGGCGTCGGGCAGCGTTTGGCATCGCCCGACCTTTTTCGTTCATAAAATGCTTCTAGACACTGTTATATGATTAAATTTAGCATTTGAACAATATGGATTGAATCAGTAGATTTATATGGTTCATTGGAACCTAAATTGCTCATTTGAATGTTGAAATTAGAAATTCATGTCTGAAAATGGTATAATTTGGGTATGAACCCAGACAATGAAGATTTCTGATAAATTATCAGATGTACGATTTCAAAGTTGATATGAATAAATAAAATATGCATGAAAACCCTAATTGCATATATCTTTTGACGTTAATATGTGTAAATTGATATTTACATGAAATGGCACATTTCTCTGAAATATTACCAGAAATTCTCAAGTATTGTTATTAAATTGTATTGTGATATGTAATTAACTCTTAATTGAGTTAAGTGATGCACGAAATAGGATTTGGGTTAATGTGCACGTTTTTTGAGAATTTTAGAGAATTGATAATTGTTGAGTATGATTCTCATATGTGAAGTAGATTTCTTTAATTTGTGCAATAAGATGTTCAATTGCGTAAATTCGCTATGTATGTGCCAAATTGAAATAAGTTGGGTTATTTATGCATTTCTAATTTGTCTGAATGCATGGTATGAGAATTTCTCAGAAATTACAATGATTTAAAATATATTGCTCTGTCAGTTTAGAATGACAGTGTATTGTGATCTGATATGAAATCAGTAAATGTGATTTTCCTGTTTAAATGTTTATATGTTAATCAGTTAATAGACTTAGGTGCCCTAACACCATAGAACCCCTTTGACAGGTCTTCTTCTTAGGGGTGAAACTCGTGTTCAACATCAACGCGTGCGATGTCACGGTGGCATGAGGATGGAAAGGCAGTGTTCAACAACAACGCGTGCGATGTCACGGTGGCACTGGAGTAAATAGGGGTAATTCAACAACAACGTGTGCGATGTCACAGTGGTAACCCAGACCTCCTGAGCCTGTGTACTCAGGTTAGAGGAGGAGTTCAGAGCACTCGATGTAGTGCAGTGAGGCCGATGAGCCTGAAGGCCGATGAGCCTGTGGGTCCTGTGGCAGAGCAGGGCTGACGTCAGACTTAGCATTTCCCGGGTGTGTCGCTAAGTCTTGTACGGTGGGATCGTAGTTCGCTACAGATCTTTATATGCAGGGTACACTGCATATGATTAGGGCATAATAATATAAATATGAAATCATATAGGATCACAGTAAATTAATATATCCGAACTTTTGTGTCAATTCATTATATCTGTTTATTGGTTTAAATTATCTGTTGTTGCATAGAAATGCGATTATATTTTGTAATCTGCTATGTCATTAGATCTGCCCTGCTTGTACTGTATTTATGTTTATTTCAATTTTATAAACCTGATGAGTTGTTTAGTGATAGCTAAATGAAATGCTATTCACTGAGCGAGTAGGCTCATACCTCTACTCAAAACATTTTCAGGTCATCACCAGCAGCAGGAATCTGAAGGATCCTTTCATCCTAACGCTTAGTCTGTAGAAGGTATATGTAGTTAGTTTAGTTAGAGGTCTCTTAGTCATTTCCCCTCGATCCTTGGGACATGGTGTGGGTGAGAGAGAGTATGTATGGCGGATGTGTAAAAGGTGTAAATTAACTGTTATGTTGACTTTCTGTTAAACAATGTTACATGTTGTAAACTCTGTTTACTTACTCTAGCCAGTATAATTGAAATGCTTCCGCAATAGTTTATTATGTTTTAGTTTACAACAATAATCCGGATATCATTAAGAGGTTTTAGAAAGAAAAAGTTCTCAGTGATTTGTTTATGTGATAATCCCTCCGTCGCGCCCTAATCTCGTGATTAGTGGTTAGTGTGAGATCGGGGTGTGACAATATATGTTGCGGCTAAGGTGATAGAACAATTTGTATATAATTCTTGGCATAGTATGGATAAAAGAAAGATGTTGGGCTCTTATGCAAATTTTTCTGAGCATGTGTTGATGTTGAAATCAGTTTTAATTTACCCATATTTTTGGGTATGTGATTAATTAGTGATCGATTGTGATTTATGTTTTGAGTAATATCATTTACTATAATGGGTCCTGGCAAAATCCATATAGATGCAAGAACTCTTGGAACACCACCTTGTTTTCAAAGAGTAAGGGGAACCAATGTTGTTAAACATGCTAGCATAGCCAACCTCCTACTCTTCTCCTATAACTGATTGTCACCCTTGGGATGATTTTCTTTGTCTCTCTAAGAGACAAATCTCTTAGGAAACTTGCTACTTTGGAAGGTCTATCTCACACTTTGGACGTGCTACACTATATATGGGAGAGTCATGGGGTCATTATTCCCAAAATCCAATCCCTTTCATAATAACAACTCACAATTAGAATTAAACTGGAAAACTCAGATTGACTTTGTTATTGGCCTGTTCGTTAACAAATTGGTTGACTCACTAACCTTATCATTTGATTGGACTATCATATCCACTGACTTTCTTAGTAAACAAGTATTGTTCTAAATTAAATTGATCAATTTGATTCCAAATCAATCAAGTATTTCCTATTCTAATTAAACCCTAATTTCACCCAGTCACCCGATTGGACTATGATCTCCACTGATTGGTCACTTGGCTAATCAGTGATTAGTTAAATGATTGACACTAAATCTGATCAACTGCTCCAAACCATCCCCTTGACTGTCAGGCTTTTGAGTCAGTCGATTTGGTAGAAATTAGCATGTACATGATTCAGAACTATTCTAATCATGTGTGATTATGGAATTTAATTTGTCTAGGTTGTGTTTGTTACATTCGGAATCATGGGGAGAGAAATTATGGGGAAATAGAAAATGTTTTTTTCTCTCATGGTGGTAGGGAAGGAAAAATTTCCATGGGGAATCCATCAAGAAATTTGACATTTTCCCCCATGCAAAACATGGAGAATCACGGGGAAAAATATTATTTCAACACTTCACTGCTTATTTAGAAACATGCAAAAAAATTTGATAAATAGGATTCATACATATGCATGGTGTTTTATATTAAAAAAACTCCCTCCATGTCCCCATACCCATATAACAAATAATGTTTTTTTAAGTTCTTCCTCATTCCTATCCCTTTCCCCATGGGCATGTTACTAAACAACACATTTTAATTATCCCCCCTTCCTTCACCATCCCCTTCCCCTTCGTCATCCCGTTCTCCTTGCCCATCTATTTGTTCACCACATAACAAACAAACCCTTAATCATCTATATGTGTGTGACCTTGTAGGTTCCATATTAAATGTAAGTGATGTTCAAAACATCACATGAAAATAATTGGTATTGGGAACACATCATTTCTAAACAAGTAACAAGACTAAGTTGACATAAAACTTCACCCTATAATATGATCAATGTTACCATGACCATATAATCTATTTGTCATAGATATTCAAATTGAATATGAAGCATTAAGATGTCATTCTATTAACATTCAATATATATTTCTTGAACCACAGAAGACTATTGAGATTGTGTGAGCTCAATGTAATATATTAACACACTTGAGCATAGGCATGCATTTCAAAGTCTCACATATAAAGTTTCTAGGATATCACTTCAATGAAGGAATAAATTCCATCTACATGACTCACAATAATCTAAACGTATCATAGTACACCCAATTACTACCTATATTAAACCTTATCTGGAGTAACATTTGGTAGTGTTAAAGTACACATAATTGTGATTACCATAGTGACTTCAGGTCAGAGGATCATTGTCACCACTACCACATTGAGACATGACTCCGACTAACACAAAATGGATACATTATTATATTCTCATATTGGCATGTCCAATACAATTTGTTCTATAACAAGTAACCAAAATCCCAATTTATATCCAATATCATGAATAAAGAGACACAATCATCAACCAACATACACACTAGTCTTATGTATTATTGTGGTCCTACACTATCCACAATAACAACTGACTAGAGATATAAAAATAAAGAATACTCTTGGATATACATATGACCCCAAGTTTAGATCCTAAACTCAAACCATATGTCATCAGGTCAAAAAATTCCTTAAACATTTTTACATTTGTTCATTATCTCATGCTTAAAACAAACATATTAAGTGGATCTCCTTTTATTAACAACCAAATCATATACAATGCTCCGCACTAAAATCATAAAATTGTGGCTCTAAGGGCATACAACCTACAATAACCCCTTCTACTACATTTAATGACTGACTAATACAATTTCAAGTGATATGACATTACCATCATGATTATACTATGAAAGTGATTTTTTCAAGTGATAATCAACACTACTTTTAAATAGCACTCTAAAATATTCATTTTTCCTCTCTGCATGATCTCTTGTATGAGATGATACCACAACAATATGTTCTTGGAATGTTAATAACCAAGATGGGTTCTGTAACATCCCTGACCTGGGTTATGTACTAACCCTAGGTGTTTTTCCTAATAAAGTTGATTAGATTCTTGCTTTTATCTCTTGAAAAGTAATTAAGGTTCTTGAGAAACGTATATTTCACTTTCAGTCCTTTTTGAATAATGTTGAAACATTGTTTTGTTAATTTTGGACTAAAGTGCAAATTACCCAAGTTTGAGGGGTTAACTTAAACATTGTACATAATAAATGTTCCTCTGATGTTGAGACACCATAAGAATGAATATGATGTAGTGATATGATTTCCACAAGCTTGGGCACCAAGATAAAGCTTGTAGAGCAATCCTTGTGCATGAAAACCTAGTTTTGGTGTAATGTGCAAATTACCCAAAACCTAGGGTTCAATATGCAAAATATCACCTCTAGAGGGTCTCTCATGTTTCTTGGCATCAATTATAGCAAATAAAATGAGAGGGGCGCCTCATTTGAATTATCATGGAGGAGAGAGAATCTTGATAATAAAATAATCAAGATTTAAGCATAAATGACTCTTTAATTTGATTAATGCAAAAAGAAATAAATTAATTGAGGAGGCCTTCAACCAAAAGTTGAAGGATGTGTTTGCAATAGTGTTGGACTAACTTGTGCCTTTCTTGGGCACAAAAAGATCTTGGTTGAGTGGAAGCCACTCACATTAACATAATATAAAGTAATATCCACTAAAGGTTGAATATTAATATAAAACTCTTTAAGGTGCTTAATTCCTTTTCCATTAATCTTTGGATAATGGAAAGGTTTTGCAAGAACATGAAGATGGCTTCGTGGCCAAGGAATGGAGGAGGCCTTGGTGGAAATTAGTTGGAATTAAAAGAAAAACAACTCTTTTTCTCTTTCCTTGAAAACCTACATACATATCCTTTATGTATATCTTTTTCCAACATACTCAAGGATCGTTTCCTTAGTTTCTTTTCTCATCACTTGCTTTGGATGAACAAGGAGAACCTCAGGAGTAGAGGAAGGATGACCATAATCAGCTTGGTAAGATTTGATCATCTTCTACCTCAGATTCATGGTGGAAACCCTAAATCAATGGTTAATTATTGGTTTCTTCACCCGTTTTCCAATTCTAGCCATCTTGTTCATCCAAAAGTTGAAGGACGGACCTTGGACAACTGCTGGAACTCCATCCACCATTAAAGCCGTGGAGCTTGGAGCTTGGGATAAGTTCTAGAGGTGGGTTTTATAACTCAAACCCTTAAGCATTAGTATTGCACTTCTTTCTTTAATAATCGTTGTTTACTTTTCTTCTTTTGATACTCTTTTGAGTTCTTGCTAAAACTTCCGTGAAGAACAGAAACTGTTCTTGGATACATGAAGGAAGAAGATGATGACATCACCTTAGATTATTATCCAAATAACTACTTTACTAAACGATCTTATGTTTGTTGCTCAAACGATTTCAAACCGTTTGGAATGTTACGGTTTCATCAAACTGCATGGAGGGAAACAGTTTCAAACTGTTTGGTGGCATTGACCAAGGGTTGACCATTTGGATAACTTTTGAAAATAATGTAGGCTAATGAACCATCAATTATTATTGATTAACTCCAATTGGTTCATGAATTGAAGGTCCATCAATTACCTAAACCCTAATCGGGTTGAGTGCTGATTTTATAAGTGGTTGAGTTTGAAACTTGGGTTGATTGACCCAAACAGTTTCAAAACCATTTGGGGATCACCCAAACGGTCTCAAGACCATTTGATGATCACCCAAGACCGTTTTGAGGTCTAGGGTTAGGTATGGTTGAGCAATTGAAGATCTAATGGTGCTAGGTTGAAGAGTAATCAATTGCTGATTTGGTGAGAAATCCAATAAACCAAACCCTAATTGGTTGACTTGGATTTTGATGTTGACATGGGCAAACAATCTCATGACCATTTGGAGGTCATCCAAACGACCTCAAGACCGTTTTGGGTCAGGTCATGTTCAATTTGGATGATGGTTCAATGGTTTCAAAGTAACTAATCTCAAATTGGTTAATGTTGAAGGATCAACGTTTCCAAACCCTAATCCAATTCATTCAACTCTAAGTGATGACCAATTGTGGGTCAATTGTGGGTCAAATCAGTTGAATGTTGACCTAATTAATTCAATTGAAGCATGGTGATAGGTCCACTTGATGAGTGATAACATGATCACAATCAATGAAGGAATCGATCTTGGAAACCCTAATTTGATCGAAGTGGCTGAGACCAATTTTGGTCCTTGCAGTTTTGAGGGGGTTTGGACCAAACGGTCTCAAGACCGTTTGATTCCAAATGGTCTCAAGACCATTTTGGACCAAACGATCCCAAACCGTTTGAGTTCATGCATTTTCAAAAAGGTACTTTAGCAAACAGTTTCAAAGGTCCTACTTTAGTAAACGGTTTCATGTGACCATGTTTAGCAAACGGTCTCAAAAGTCAACTTTGGAAAACGGTCTACAATAGCGACTTTACTAAACGGTCTCAAGTTTGCACCTTTACTAAATGGTTTCAAAGGTTACTTTACCAAATGGTCTAACCATTTGGATGTTTTTGTGCAAGACCGTTTGGAGGTCTAAACGGTCTTAGACCGTTTGGATGTTTTTGTGCAAGACCGTTTGAGGTCTGATTTGGTCAAGACCATTTGGGGTCTATGTGGCCAAGACCGTTTGGTGGATATCTAACCAAAACCGCATGGGTACGTAAAGTGGTTAAAGGACAAAGTGATTAACTGATTAACATATGATGTAATAAAACATGATTATAGTAATTGTATCTTAATGGGGTAAGTTGATTAATACCCTTTGAATGAATAAGCCTTGATCATGACATAACCCATATGTCAATTCTCTATCATGATTGAGTTGACTTAGACTAATCAAGGCTGAAGCTAATATCATCCTATAAAGGATGAGAGAGAAAAGACTTCTAATATGAATGTTAATCAAGTAATGGACTTCCAATATGGATGAATGTCTAATTAGGGAATGATCCATGAAAGTGAGATCATGAAACCCTAATTATGAAGGTCAATGAATCATAACCCTAATTGAGGGCATTAATAGGTGAAATCCTAATGCATGATGATGGTATGAATTTAATTCATAATGATTACATGATAAACCTTAATTCATGGTACTTTGATGATCACTCCTACTTAGGATGAATAGTAAACCCTAACCTAGGGTGATGTGATATGAATAGTAAACCCTAACCTAGGGTGATGTGATATGAATAGTAAACCCTAATCTAGGGTGATGTGATATGAATAGTAAACCCTAATCTAGGATGATGTGATATGAATAGTAAACCTTAACCTAGGTTAATGTGATATCAATAGTAAACCCTAACCTAGGGTGATGTGATATGAATAGTAAACCCAAATTGTGGATTGTCAAACTTAAACCCTAATAAAGGGTGATCCAATGTGAATAGGAAAGCCTAATTCCAAATAAGGTAAATGAAATTGTGAAACCTTAATTCTGGGTTATACTTTATAGCATGAAGCTCTAAGATTGGATAATGAAATGGTGAGTAATTAATCCTAATCGAGCTAAGGGGATGATTAACCCTAATTGAATTGAAAAGGGAAACCCTAACCCTAGTAAGGGCATAGTGGTGCAACCTTTGAATAGTGATGTTATTATTGTTTTGCATTATGCTGATATGAAATAGATGTATCCGTTATCATCTATACTAATCATGCAGGTTCTATGAGATATTGAACATAGCCTAGTATGAGCTATGATCCTTTGTTTATTGGAAACACTTTATGAGCTGTGTAAGCAATGTCATGCTATGTTGCCTAGTGAAAGGTGACAAAAGACGGTTTATAGGCCTTAAGATCCATGTGAAATACCTACAATGCAACTATCATGTTTACATGGTCAGATGACTTAATGGCATTAAGTTACCAGTTAAAGTGGTAACATGTGTTTTGACGATAAAAGGGGTGAACACCCATATTCTTGAATCATGATGATGAGATGATAAGGGATTGAGTTCCCAATGTTAATAAAGTTATGAAATGAACTTGATAAATAGTACTCTTTCCTTACAACAATTGTTATAATGACTTATGTATGTAAACATGCCTGATGAGTAAAAGAATGCTGTAATGTACTTAAATAATCAAGTGAAATGATATCATGTAGAGCCCTGACCATAGATCCATCATCGTCAGAAGTTTGGTGATGGTGAAATAGGATTTCCTTAGGGAACTCCTGGAGAGCATACTTTTGAGTATGTGGGGGTTATGGACGCGAATATCCTTACGTCCTAATGGAGGAATTGAGGTGAGATAAACATTAAATATCTCAATCCTTCATTATATGTATATGTCGGGATGATGTATCACTAATCTCCCGATGATGATGTTAATGCCGAATTGATGTGAGATAAATATGAAATCTCCCGATTGCGAAGAGAGTACAACATGACATTGTAACTCTAATAGCAAAGTTTCTAGTATACCCTGGAAAGCTATTTTTGGCAGAGACACGAGATGTCCTGCATGTTGTTCCTCAAACTGACTGAGGAAGATGAGGTCATAGGAATTGGGCTCTTCTGATGACCTATGTATGGTACCGATTTTGATTTAACAATGGTCGGTTGGAGTATGAGCGGTATACCTCATCTCCTCAGGGCATAAATATGTTTGTAAGATGTACTCAACCATGTAGCATATTTGCTTAGGGTTGAACTACGAGAATCAATGATTGGTGATACATTGTTTATTATGTCCTAGTTGGATAAATAATATACATGTTCTTCATATTCCTTATTAAATGAATGACTTGCTGCTTAATCAAGTTATAATTGAAATGATTGCATTGAGAATACTGCACTACTTAACTTATTTAATGATTTACCTGCTATTGAATATTTATAATTCTACTGCCTAGTGTTATTCTATTATCTACAATAACAATGCTTCTGGCAAAGAGTTATATCTCTCGCTGGGACAATTTTCAATTGTCTCACCCCCGTGGGATTCGACTTTTTAGGTAGACGCTGAGGAAGAAGAAACCCTTCAATGGGTGAGCAACAACAACAACCACAACAGCAGCAACAAAAAGGACAGTAGTGATCCACAAGTGGAGACACTGTCTGTTAGGTTCTATTTATAGAGAGTCCTAGGTGTCATCTCTGTACTCTCAGGTCCTAGGAGTCAGTAGATGGTTTGATATAGATCTGAGACTTTTGGATTGATGCCTCGATATTTTTGTATACGACTCATGTACAATTTAACAGAGCAGTCTATGTTTATGACTCTCGAGATGAGTTGATGCAGAGATGTACTGATGTATCAGAATGTAAATAAGTTACTTTGGTTATTTATGGAAGAGTTTTATAGTTTGTGGATCTCAGTGCAAAAAGTTTTAATTTTTAGTGATTTTTAGTAATTCTGCTGCTAATAATTCGCTTCCTCATTAGTTAATCTTGTTTTCGTGAGTAGTTCATCACAATTTAGTGGTATCAGAGCTCTAGGTTCGCTGAGTCTACAGAGACATAGGACTAGGGTTGTTGAGTCTGTTCTAGTGTCTTCCAGTCTATCTGATAGTGTCGTCTGCTCATATAGGAGGAGAAGAGAAAACTAAAGATGTCTGGATCACACGAGGAACATGTTGCAGAGAGTAGTGTTGCTCCACCCAGAGGAGGTTCCAGAGACTAAAGAAAGGAGGAACCTGTGCCTGAACCACCCCAGTTTAATCCAGCTGACATGGGGAACCAAGCCTTCCAAGCCATGTTTGGGCAGTTTATGGCTGCCATGACACATATGACTGATAGAATGCCCATACCTACACCTAGTGAACCTACCCATCAAGAAGGACAAGGAGCCAGCAAGACGTTTGAACGACTACGCCGGGTTGGAGCCACAAAATATGCTGGGACAACTGACCTAGAAGATGTTGACATGTGGCTAACTGAGTTAGAAAAGGCCTTTAGAATCCTAAACATCCCAGAAGCTGAGAAGGTTAGACATGCTGTGTACCTTCTTAAGGGGAGTGCTGGTAATTGGTGGACCATAGAGGAGGGGAAAAGGCCAGGTGTGGAGATCGAATGGGAAGTATTTCTATGAGAATTTGTCAACATATACTTTCCTAAGACGTTCTTAGATGAGAAAATCTCACAGTTTGAGAGGTTAAGGCAAGGGCCAATGAACATTAATGAGTACGAGGCTAAGTTCATGGAGCTTTTACAGTTCTGTCTGCATATGGCAACCACCGATGAAGAGCGGATTCGACGTTTTGAGAAGGGGTTAAATGCTGAGTTGACCACCCCTGTGTCTGCTCTGGAGAACAGGGAAAGATTTGCCACATTCGTGGAGTCTGTCATAAGGATAGAGAGGTCTGTGAAGGAGAAGTGACATACCAAGAACAAGAAGATGTACCCCTAGTTCCAAGGATCTTCATCCAAAGGTTTCAGGAAACCGAGGTTTTCCGTGCCTACACCACCACCTAGATTCAGTTGCCAGACGCAGTGGATGTCAAATAGGGGTAGAGGAAGAAATTTACCACCAGAAGGAGCTCGTAGCTTAGCATCTGTGTCGGTTACAGGACCATCCAGACCACAATGGGGGATAATAAGTTGTTTCATATGTGGAAAGATGGGGTATTTGATGAAGGATTGCAGAGCCCGAGAGGCAAGTGTGACTCAACCTAAAAGGTAGAGTCAACAAGGTTCTCAAAGGAGACAATTTCCACATGGCGTTAGAGGACGTGGACAAGTGTCCCAAGGTGGATCATCGAAACCCAGTCATTGAGCACCGAATCAACCAAAGGAGATGACAAGATTCTATGCAATGAATCCACCTGATGATGTGAACAACCCTCGTTGTGACAGGTCAGATGGAGTTGTTTTATTCTGATATGTCTACATCCTACATCGTATCTGTTTTAATTGATCTGGGTGCTACACATTCCTTTATCACTCAAAGAGTGATTCTTGACTGCTACATGACTAGAAGTCATAGGGCAGAGAGTTTGAAGTTAGAAACTCCTTTGATGGGATCTGCTGTGTTGCGGGAGGTGTGTTCTCCCTACATCCTTTTCTTTTCTAAACATCACATTCAATTGGATCTTATACCACTTGAGATGCATGGGTTCGATATAATCCTTGGGATGGATACCTTAGAAAGGTATAAGGTTGTCTTGGATTGTGAGTCCAAGCAAGCTGTGTTCACAGTAGATAGTGACACATGGATCTTTCAAGGAGATAGAAAGATTCTTCCAACCTGTCTTGTGTCAGCTATGGTAGCTGAGAAGCTGATGAGGCAAGGATGTTCAACATTCTTGGCCCATGTGGTAGATACTACCATGGAGAGTTCTAATCCTACTGAAGTTCCTATAGTCAGGGAATTTGAAGATGTATTTCCTGAAGAACTTCTAGGTGTACCTCCGCCCCGAGAGATTGATTTTGAGATTAATCTAATCCTGGGAATGCGACCAATAGCACAAACACCGTATAGGATGGTGTCTGTTGAGATGGAAGAACTCAAGAAACAACTACAAGAGTTGCTTGAGAAGGGTTTTATCTGACCAAGCACTTCACCCTGGGGTGCTCCAATCCTCTTTGTTAAAAATAAGGATGGACTGATGCAGTTGTGCATTGATTACATACAATTAAATAAAGTAACTATAAAGAATATGTGACAGAGTGAGTTTTTACATATATATTAATTAGTTTCTCTCTTACAAATTTCATTGTTCCAATTATGCCCTCAATCATCTCTCTCACTAATTTGATTAAATGGATCATCAATATCACCTTAGACCATCCATAATGATATATATAAAGTCAATAATACAAGTATTATGACATTTAGTCAATTGACATAGTCAATAATCGAATTGGGACTCTAATTTTGCACCATAACTAAATCATAACATTATAAAACTATGCCTAAAATCTCATTTCAATTGGAGTTACCAATTTAGAGTTATTTACATTTGAAATTTTGTGTATTATATCACCTAATCTAGCCTAGGACTAAGGTTTACGATTAAATTGGACATTTAATCTGTCACGCAGTCGATTGGGCTGCTTTGGGCGTGACCCACTCACTGGGAGTTAATCCCAGCCGCCCGATTAGTGGATCAGGAGACGTGCGAGATCTAACGGCACCCGAGTCATCCCTAACCTCCCGCAAGACCGGGTCTTTGCCTCCAACAGATCGACAAACCATCCGAGTGATCCAGCACTCCAATCTCGTCCCCTCTCCCCGAGATATTTGGAGGAAGCCTTCTACTCTCAAAAACGAACCTAACAACCCTCTACTCACCTCCCCTCGTCCATGCAGCTGGGAGAATGACCTCCTGAGTTCTCGCACCTCTCTGGGGCGGTGGCAGCCAAAATTAGGGCTCCCCTTCCTAGTACCCCCCACGCCTATTTAAGGAGCCCAGTAGCTCCGCCACCTTCCCTTTAGTCGCACAAACACCTCAATTGCAACCGAGATCGCCCCTACCTCCCTCACCTCGAGCACCCCTGCTCACCTGACCCCCAACCTCCCTCTCACTCTGGTGGATTCCTCCATCCAATTAAGGGCGATCACACCATCTCAGGACCCCGACGAGTCGAACGCCACCCCCAGTTGGAGCCGTGAAAGCTTAGGACCTCGGGTCGACGAGCCGCCACAACTGAGCTCCAAAGCTTCACCGCCGGCGAGGTTGGGACCATCTCGGAGTCGCGGGAAGATCGCAACAGCACCAGTAGACCGACGCGAAGCTTCTGACTCCCTCAATTCAACCCGAGGGCAGGTAAACCTCAACTTCACTCCTTGACCTGTTTTAAATTCTTTCGATCCAAAATGACGCCCAGACCATCTTTTCCGATGAGCTCGACCTCCCCGCAATCGTCGTGAGTCTGCAAACTCAACCTAATGACTAGCGTAGCCCAGTTCATCCTAGAAATCACCTCCTATCGATCTAGCTCACCCTCGATTCCTCGCTGCAGCCATGGTGCGAGCAGGAACATTCAGATGGGTGATTTTCCTTTCTCGCCCTCACCCAGACACGAGCCCAACAGGAAAGAGTCGGGCATTCCTGACATTGCAGTGAGCCTGACCCCCGCTTGGATGAGCGCTTGCTCACGGGTCAGTGAGAGGGTCTGGTTGGTCGGATCCCTCGCATGATCCGCGAGCCAGAGCTCGCAAATCCTTTTTTATTTTATTTCTTTAGAATTTCCTGATTGGTCAGATTTTAGAGAAATTCTAGAAAATGATAGGAATGTCAAGAAATATCGAACCAATATAGCATTTTCATCAGGAAAATTCAAGCTATCTAAATAAAATATAATCATGACCTGGATCTGAACCCTTTTCGGAAAATATGGCCTACCATCACTAATGACCTTTTAATGCATTATGTTTGTGTAAAAATAGTTATAAATGATGTTAATTCTGCCTTGGGGACATATTAAACCCTAATTACGATCTTGGTCATCATGTTACTTGAAAACCTATTTAGGGAAGATAGTTGATTCAACAATTGAGAAGAACCCTAATTTCTAGTTTTTCTCACCTTATTATGAATAATATGTACAATTTATGAAAAACTCTAATATTAAATGTCCTTGAATAACCTAGACGACCCTAATCTCATACCCCAACTCTGAATCATATGTATCCTAAAGTGGTATCCCAAATAACATAAACCCTAATAATAATAATAATTAATGTTGATTGATGAGAAACCATGGTGACTTTAGGGTTTTCCTATATTTCAGGGTGATCTACTATATTTCTCATAATCTAGGGCTTGTGGAATCCAGATCTGAGAATTAAAGGTATGTGGATATAATTATATGACTATTTTTTGCTGGATGTTAAGTGTATGTAATTGTTTGCATGAAATTGATATACATTGATGGATGTGAATATATGATTAATTGATGATTTACTGCCTTGAACATAAAAGAACATAACTGAATATAAGTGAAATGTAGTTACTAGTGGTGTTCATTAAACTCCCTATTAGAGAGGGAAGGCTTTAATGTTGACTAGCACCTCCCTAGAGTACATGGTATACGGGGAGATCCCTAGAGTACAAGGTACACGGGGAAGGGCCCACTATTTATGCAATTATGTGCTAAGTCCACCATAGTAATGCATGTTCATGTATTTATGCAATTATATGCTAATAATTTGGGATTACCTGATTTTCTGCCTTTAAATAACGTTTTCATTTTCCTTCTCAAATTTTGAGTATTTTATATACCAGCATAGTATAGCTTTTACTCCACGTACCAACTTTGTTGATGTTTTTGTTTCTCGTATTTTCTAGATACAAGGAACAATTGATAATAGATGAAGCATTCTAAAGTACTTGAAGCCACTAAATAAAGATCATGGAGGATATGAGATAGATTTCCACTTCTCATCATGTTCATTTCAGTTAGATAGTATTTATTCTTCTAGATGATGTAATAGGATATTATAGATCCTATGTAATAATCACATTTCCTTTTCATACACTTATTCTTCTCCTTTCTCAAGTATTAATATGTATGACTTTATCTTCCATTATTGAATGAAGTGTTGTGTTGCTATTTACTATGATGTGAACATGATCTTGGCTTATCTCTGATTTTAGTTGGCTATCTTGATTTCTATTATTTTCCCTTTTGACATTTATAGATATGAGTGCACGCATATCTGTATATGTCACTAAGGAAAGTATGTAGAAATTGGGATCGTCACATTTGGTATCAGAGCCATTGTTCACACATCATAGTCACATGACTTTCATTCACCCTATTATGAGTCTAGGGTAGTCCTTGAGTTAGGGATGTGAAGGGTTGAGGTGACTAGGATAGCATCTGCCTAAGGTCTGGCTAAAGTCTCCGAGCCACTTTTCTTGGCAATCACGAGGCTACCTATAAGGCAGTGTGAGTCTACTTGGCCGATATCCTAAATGTCCCTTACTTCTTGGGCATACCTTAAATTAGGACCCTTCTCATCTATAGAAATTCCCTCTCCTCTTTTCTATAGGAATATTTTCCCTCTTATCTTAATTTTTTGGAAATTGTTCTTCCCTTCATCTTATGATATAAGATTAGGAAAGAGTCTCTCTATTTAGAAAGTCTTAAGGACCGACTAATAAGGACTTTAAGGTATCCTCCATAAATTGTAACATCAAGAACGTTAATAAATGATGTAAGAAAATAATGAAATGACATATTGATAATGACAAATATAATTGTTGGGTAATAAATCTAATATATCCCAATTAATTTCAGGATGCCTCCTAAGACTCGCAACTCAGGGGAATCGTCCTCTAAGAAAAGAAAAGAACCTGAAACCTCTGAAGTACCTAATCCCGATGCTGCGGCCAAGGAAAGGTGGGAGAAACAGAAGAAAATCCTTCTAGATTTTATGGAAACCTTCGCCACAAAAGGAACCCCTGAACCTAGTTCATCTAGGAAGAAAGAAGTAACAGTGATAGATTTTATTAAACTAAACTTGGATTCCTTTTGGGGAGAGGATCATCCTGAGGTCATGGACAAGGCTGAAGCCTGGATTTTGACCATAGAGAATGGTTTTTATACCCTAGAAGTACCCAATGAGAAGAAGGTTAAGTTCGCCACCCATATGCTTAAGGGAGGGGCAAAAATCTAGTGGGAGAACTATGGTGGGAATAGGGGTGAGGAAATAGACGACATGGAGTGGGAAGCCTTCAAAAACCTCTTCACAGATCATTTTATGCCCATAGCTGAGAGGAAGAGGAAGGAGAAGATGTGCATGGAGTTGAGGCAGGGTAGTCTTTTAGTAGCTGATTACACCTGGAAGTTTAGGCTTCTGGAGCGTTATGCACCCATCAGGACTGAAGACCGTCTTACTGAACACTATGTTGACTGCCTTTTCGCCCACCTAAAAACCCTAGTCATAGCCTCTCGTCCCAGAAGCATAGATGAAGCCCTAGATATGGCCCTCAAGTAGGAGAGAGAGCAGGGCATGCAAAAACCTTCTAGCATGGGATACTTAGGGTTAACCACAACTGAAGAGGATAAGTTTAAGAAGTTCCACCCAGGCCATAACAACAAGGGATCAGGGAAAGGAGGAGGTTAAGGAAAAGGAGGACAGAAGCAAAATCGAAATCAACAGAAGATTGTCCACCCGAAGTGCAAGACTTGCGGACGACACCATGGTGGGGTATACCACCACACCAAGCCAGTCTTCTATAACTGCAAAAAGTAGGGTCATTTCGTTGCCAAGTGTCCCACTCCCTCCATCTTTGGCAATCCTGTGGGTGGTGCTCCGCAGCCTCAGGGACACCGCAATGGCAGGGTATTTGCAGTAAATGCAGAGGAGGCCAAGACAAATCCAAACCAGCTCTGTGAAGGTAACCTAATTTCTTTATAATTCAATATCTTATTCAAGCCTGCAATTATTCATAATTTGATTACCTTATGTAGGCACTGTATTATTAAATGGTCATCCTATTAAGGCTTTATTTGACTCGGGATCTACAAATACTTTTATTTCTTGAACTCTGGCATCCATATTAAATCTTCACATAAGGGATTTGGGGATATGTTCTGGACGTGTCTACTCCGAGTGGAAAAATACTCACAACTTTGCAGAAAACTAATGAACTTTCTCTCAAATATGATAATCATGATATGCCCTTTGAATTCATTCTCTTAACTATGGAAGACTTTGATGTTATACTTGGTATGGACTGGCTTTACACATACCATGCTCACATTGACTGTAGAAACAAGACGGTCATTCTCTCTCAACCTCATTCTTATCTTGTGAAAATCCCTGGGGGAAGTGGATTCTGTAATAATATTATAATCTCCTCTCTTAAAGCTAAAAAGCTCATTTCTAAGGGATGTAAAGTCTTCCTCACATTAGTCTCAGAGACCAGTCCTAGTAGCAGGCCTATAGAAAGTCTGGAGGTGGTACGTGACTTCCCTGATGTTTTCCCGGAGGAGCTTCCTGGGCTGCCTCCAAATAGAGACATTGAGTTCTCCATAGATCTTCTTCCTGGAACCACTCTGATTTCTAGGGCACCGTATAGGATGGCTCCTGCTGAGCTGATGGAGTTGAAGAAACAATTACAAGAAATTCTTGACAAAGGGTTCATTCGTCCTAGTGTTTCCCCCTGGGGAGCTCCCATCCTCTTTGTTAAAAAGAAAGATGGTTCTATGCGTATGTGTATTGACTACCGCATGTTGAACCAAGCTACTATTAAAAACAAGTATCCCCTTCCTCGTATTGATGACCTTTTTTATCAGCTTCGTACTGCCAGAGTATTCTCAAAGATTGATCTTCGTTCTGGATACCATCAACTTAAAATTAAGGATTTTGACTTTTCAAAAACTGCTTTTCGAACCCGTTATGGGCATTACGAATTTCTGGTGATGCCATTTAGGTTGACCAATGCACCATGTGTATTTATGAATCTGATGAACAAAGTCTTCCAACCCTATCTTGATGAGTTTGTGGTCGTCTTCATTGATGATATCTTGATCTATTCTGATTCTATGGAAAACACCGGGAACACTTGCGAGTAGTCCTTGACATTCTTCAAACCCATAAGTTTTATGGAAAACTTTCAAAATGTGAGTTCTGGATTGATAAGGTCATGTTTCTTGGGCATGTCATTTCTGGAGGTAGTATATCTGTTGATCCCACCAAAGTCTCTGATGTACTTGATTGGCAACCTCCCCGTAATCCTTCTGAAATTCGGAGTTTCCTGGGTTTGGCCGGATATTATCGTCGTTTTATTCCAAATTTATCCAAAATTGCACTTCCTCTAACCAAACTTACTCGGAAGGACGAGCACTTCATCTGGTCAGCCACTTGTGAGTCCAGTTTCCAGCAGCTAAAGCAGAAGTTGACGTCGGCTCCTGTTCTCGTTCTACCCTCTGGTAATGAAGGGTTTGTGATATTCACTGATGCTTCAAGGAATGGATTAGGGTGTGTCCTACAACAGAATGGTAAGGTAGTGGCCTTTGTGTCTAGATAGCTAAAACCCAATGAACTTAATTATCCCACCCATGATTTGGAATTAGCTGCAATCATTCACGCCCTCAAAATCTGGAGGCACTACCTGTACGGGGTAACATTCGACATCTTCACCGATCACAAGAGCCTGAAGTACATCCTAACTCAGAAGGACTTGAATTTGCGTCAACCCCGCTGGATCAAATACCTAAAGGACTATGATTTCACTATTGCCTATCATCCGGGTAAGGCAAATGTAGTCGCTGATGCTCTTAGTAGAAAAAGGGAAGTATGCGCATCTCTTTCTGTCCCAGAATGGAGGAACATGGAGGATCTAGTGGGCTGGAAACTGTTGTTTTTGTCTGATCGTGTGCATGTTAATAACATCTCTATCACGTACAACTTACATCTCGAACTTCTTGAGGCACAAAAGGCTAGTCCCAGTCTGGCAGAGCTCTCTTCTCTCATGTCAAAGCCGCAAACACATCTGTCCATGGGTATTGATGGTGGGCTCCGTTACAAGAATTGTATATGGGTTCCTGAACAGTCAGCTGTAAAGACAACAATTCTAAATGAGGCACATGGGTCCAAGTACATAGTTTATCCAGGCATGACAAAGATGTACAAAGACCTACAACGTCAGTTTTGGTGGAGAGGCATGAAGCGCGATATTGCCAATTTCATGTCTAGGTGTTTGACATGTCAAAGGATCAAGGCCGAACATCAGAGACCAGGCGGTCTACTACAACCCCTTGAAATTCCAGAATGGAAATGGGAACACATCACCATGGATTTCGTGGTGGGGTTACCCAGGACCAAGAAGGGATACGACACTGCATGGGTCATAGTGGATCGTCTCACCAAGTCAGCTCATTTTCTTCCTGTGAAGACTACTACAAAGGTTTCTGAGTTGGCAGACCTCTACATACGGGAGATAGTACGTCTTCATGGAGTTCCAGCATCTATTGTCTCAGACAGGGACCCAAAGTTCACATCAAAGATGTGGAAGCAGGTTCAAGAGGAATTGGGCACCAAGTTGAACTTCAGTACATCCTACCATCCACAAACAGACGGGTAGTCAGAGCGTATAGTACATATTCTAGAGGATCTTCTGCAAGCTTGTGTCCTCGATTGGGAAGGCTCATGGGACTATTACTTGCCTTTAGCTGAGTTTGCCTATAATAATAGCTATCAGGCAAGCATTGGGATGCCTCCCTATGAAGCTCTTTATGGCCGACCATGCAGATCACCTTTACACTGGGATGATGTCAGAGAGCATACCCTAATGAAATCCGAGGAGATGCAGTTGTATTCTGATAAGGTTGCACTGATTAGGCAGAGAATGAAGCGAGCACAGGACAGACATAAGTCTTATGCAGATGCTCATCGGCAGGAACGTCAGTTCAAGGAGGGCGATCATGTCTTTTTGAAGATCCGAACTATTCTAGCTTTGGCCACTATGAGTTCATAGTTATGTCATTTGGACTAACTAATGCACCAACTGCATTTATGGAACTCATGAATAGAATCTTTCGACATTTTCTTGATCAGTGTGTTGTTGTCTTCATAGATGACATCTTGATCTACAGTAGAGATGCTCAACAACATGAGCAACATATTCATTAGGCTCTAACTTTGCTAAGAGAGCATAAGTTATATGCTAAGTTTAGCAAGTGTGAGTTCTAGTTACCTGAAGTTTCGTTTCTTGGACATGTAATATCTGCTTTAGGTATACGTGTTGACCCTAAAAAGGTAGAATCTGTCCTGCAATGGGAACAACCGAAGACACCGACGGAGATTCATAGTTTCTTAGGGTTGGTAGGCTATTATAGGAGGTTCATTAAGAACTTTAATTCCATAGCTTTACCCTTGACTAAGTTGACCAGGAAGGATGTTCCTTTTGCTTGGAATGACAAGTGTCAGCAATCATTCCAGCTGTTGAAAGAGAGGTTGACTAGTGCACCACTGCTGGTATTACCTGAGCAAGGGAAAGGGTATATAGTTTTATGTGATGCATCTAAGAATGGACTAGGATGTGTGTTAATGCAGGATAAACAAGTGATTTCTTTTACTTCTCGACAGCTTAAGAAACACGAGGAGAATTATCTGACACATGGTCTAGAACTAGCTGCAGTAGTCTATCCCTTGAAGATTTGGAGACATTACCTCTATGGAGAGACATTTCAGATTTTCACAGACCATAAGAACCTGAAGTACATCTTCTCTCAGCATGAGCTAAACATGAGGCAACGCCGTTGGATGGAATTAATCAAGGACTATGATTGTACAATTGATTGTCATCCAGGAAAGGCCAATGTAGTTGCTGATGCTTTGAGTAGAAAATCAGCAACACCAACCCTAGTTACAGCACAGATGAATTCTTTGGTGTGCACTAGGAGGGATATGCTTATCTCTTTAAGGAAAGATAATGTACAGGTTCAGGTATCGTTGTTATCCGGGTTGTTAGCTGAGATGCACATAAAACCTACTTTGAGACATCAGATTAAGGAGGCACAACAAGCTATCCCTTAGAGTACAACTCAGTGCAAGCCGGTTGCTCTGCAAAGTAGTCATTCTCTCTGGTTTTGGTAACCGAGAGAGCCCGAGCAAGTGCTACCCAAAAAGGGAGGCACATCAAGGGAAAGACAACTGCAGTTGCAACTGGCAGCAGGAGAGTGAGTTGGCGACTAGTACGCCAACAGGAGGGTGCGACTCCTTCTGGTTCCTTATGCGAAAAGGAGATCGGAGTTGCAGGCAGTCCGTGTGTATGACTGTAGAGGCGGGAGACCTCTGTCGCTCGGAGGACAACTGTCAATCCTGACAGTCCCGGTGAGATCAGGAGTCTTCAGTCCCGGTGTGACCAGGAGCTTCACAGACACCGTCCAAGACCGGAGGTGAAGACCACGCAAGGCGTGAGGCACTGTCGCCGAGCAAGCCTCGGGACAAGGTATGCATTCACAAACCATCTTTCCTATTATATAGACGTTGACGTGATTCCTTTTGTTCTGGGTTTTGGGGAGAAATTTTTGTTTCCGCTGCTTCTCTGCCTCCTCTAAAACCCAACAGAAGTAATCGCATGAATTGAAAGTATTCATTTGGCAACTGTTTCAGATTTTGTGTTACTCGGGGACGAGCAACGTTTAAGTTCAGGGTATTTTGTTGAATGCATATTCATCATGGAATTCAACTATCGCTTTGGGACAAAATTCAACTCTATATATACTATTTCACTCATTAAATATCAATATGAATCATAGTTTGCAAAACTACTTAATTGATTCGATTATCAAGGTCTTAACCGAATTGATGTTGATTTGATGCAGGTCTTGATGAGGTTGAACATTCAGTTGGGACCCACCATTCACTCACCATTCAGTCTTTTCCATTCGGTCTCATCCAATTGGTTTCTAACTCCATACTGTCTTCAAGATCGGTTGAGCAACCTGCTCGAAACCGTTTGGGCAACTCAGCAGCATTGGGCATGCTTCCCCTCCTCTTGCTCTCCCTTCCTCCACCATCAATAGTGTCAGCACCTACACCTCCGCCTCCTACTACCTCCAGCAACCCTAAATGCTACTTGCAACACCGCCGCTCCCACTCTGTAACCACCACAGAAAAGCCCTCATGGTCTTGAGACCGGTTGGACGACTCCCAATCCAAGACCATTTGGAAATCGACGTAAAGACCGGTTGAACTTTGACACAGAGACAGTTTGAAATCCACTGGTCTTCGAGACCGTTTGCATCAACAAACCGTTTGGAGCCATTCGGTCCCAAAACTATTTGGAGCCATTCGGTCCCAAGACCGTTTGGAGCCATTCGTTCCCAAGACCTTTTGGAGTCATTCAGTCCCAAGACCGTTTGGAGCCATTCGGTCCCAAGACCGTGTGGAACCATTCGGTCCCAATACCATTTGGAGCCATTCGGTCCCAAGACCATTTGGAGCCATTCAGTCCCAAGACCGTTTGGAACCATCCAGGCCCAAGACCGTTTGGAGCCATTCGGTCCCAAGACTGTTTGGAGCCATTTGGTCCCAAGATCGTTTGGAGCAAGTTCATGCAGAAAACGTGAAGACCCCATCCAAGCCTATAAATAGGACTGCAAGGGTCCTCAATTGTCATCGGTTCCGGCACGCCGACAGGCTGCCGATACGCAGGTCCGATCCAAATCCAATGTCATCCACGCCAATTTCATTCCACCTACTGCCCATGTTGCAACCAAGGAGGCTGAAGAGAGAAGGAAGATGGAGCGAGGGAGACTGTCCAATCTATCTTGGCAACTCCCGTTCACATCCAGATCTACTCCGATGCTAAGTAAAAGGTCGTATCTTCTTCACCGAGCTGTGACTACCTTCTGCACTGAGTTCATGGCGGATTCCTCCCTCTTTCTCATTCTTCTTGT
This sequence comes from Alisma plantago-aquatica, assembly GCA_963693085.1. Classification (NCBI taxonomy): domain Eukaryota; kingdom Viridiplantae; phylum Streptophyta; class Magnoliopsida; order Alismatales; family Alismataceae; genus Alisma; species Alisma plantago-aquatica. The sequence goes on from OY856409.1 coordinate 915,277,471, forward strand.
TTCTCGCATCATGAGCGAGTAGTACCTTTTCGCTGGGGTGCGGGGACTAGCCCCGCTTCCCGTGCAACATGTTCTTTTGTTAAACTCTCCATGGAAATGTATATACCTTTCCATTTCATTGTTAATTGGTACATTCATAGTTGATTATCTAGTTTCTTTCATCTTTGTTCTTCCTATGTTGTGAGAACTTCTATATGTAGGATTGAATGTCATTTAACAAGTTGACTCCCAAACTAGAAATGGAATGGGATTCCTTGAGGTCATAAGTTTATGATCCACGAGGGGATCAGCCATCTAGCCTATGGTGACGCTTTTGTGTACCTAACACCTGTGTAGGGGGTTCATAGCCTTAGTTGGATTTTGTATCTTCTTGTTAATCATCGATGTTTTCTCATATATTGATCACCTTCTTGCTTATCGATTGATGTAGTTGACTCCCAAAATAAAAATAGAATGGGATTTCTTCGAGGTTGTAAGTGTATGATCCGTGAGGGGATGAGCCATCTAGCCTTCGGTGACGCTTCTGTGTGCCTAACGCTTGTAATAGGGGGCCCACAACCTTCGTTGAATTTCTATATCTTTGGATCTGTAAGTAAGTGATCCGGTTGGTGACGAGACATCTAATGCCTAAGGTGATGCTTACATGAACCTAACACCTGTATGGGGGGTTCTGCAGCAGCTCTATTTGGATCGTTATATTTTGCCTGGTTTGTTTGTGATTGAATGTGTTTGCGTGTGTAGAGGTGGTGAAACCCGATACCATCCCAGTGATTCCATATCATTGATCTAAATCCAACTTTAATTCGGCTTTTACTTTCTTGCAATTAGTTTAGTTAACCTCAAATCAACCAATCATTTTAAATATTAGCCTTAACTAGAACTAGACTAGACTGATAAAGATTCTTAAAAATGTTCTCCTTTGGGTTCGATCCTTAACTATACTGTGATAAGACTCGTCCTCTTGCGGGTGGTATTATTGCACTTTGGTTTTGGTAAAAGCTCGGGGATTTCAACCCCGAGTGAGTTTGTTAGTGCGATAAAATCCTACGTCAGGGAACTAGCTTCCTCTCTCGACACCACTACATCTGAATCAACAATACTCCTCTTCTTATTGATGATGTCATTTAGAAATTTGCTACAGGACATAATCTTCTCTATTGCATCAATAAGAGGGATGTTTCTGAACGTGTTAAGAAACTTTTGAAATTGCTAGACAACCTTCTTTGCCTTCAATCTGTTTGGAAAAGGCACTGGGGTCACCTACTTCTTTGGTGTTGTGGAACATATTATTCCTTCCTGGTCTTCTTTGGCTCTTCGACCTCTTCTTCAACTTTTTTCTTATGTGTTGTGGTTTCTAGACCAGGGGGTTCAAAGGTCAACACTGGTCTCATGTCACCTTAATTATTGGTTGCCTTTGGATTGGTCTTTTGTTCATCTAATAGTTTCATCCCAGTGTGTAGTAACACTACTTTCACTTGCTGGTTGTTGGATAGTATATTAGTATTTTCTGGGAATCACTACTGGCTTGGTTTGTTTAAGGATGACACTTCTACTACTATCTGAGAGATCTGGTTCTCTATATTGCGGATTTGTGCTCCTTGATTATGCAAGTCCCTCTGTGTTTGGCCAATGATTTCCTCATTTTGACTAACCAGCTTGCCTAGTACGTCTTCTGTATAGTGGATCTTATCGGGGTCCCTATCTTGTTGATATTGCTGTTGTACACCATCTTATTGTGGCTTGGCCTGTTGTGCTCGAGAAGGGTCCTACTAAAAGTAGTTGGAATACTTATAAGAAAATTTAGTATCCTTCCTCCAAGAGTAGTCATTGCCGCCCCTATAGTTCTACTACCACATATACATGCATTCTTCTTTTTCACCTCCTGATGAATTTCCAGTTTTTAGATCTAACTTCCTGGCAATTTTATCTAATTTCTCTGTCAATGTCGTGATGAAATTAGACTCCCCAATGTTTTTAACTTATGTTAGGACTTATCTTTATTCACCCCATGATTGATTCTTAGCCACGTTCTCCAATATTTCATGGCACCTATTTACTTTATTGTTTAGAAAAAAATCTTAACCCTGTGCTATCCAATGACGTTCTTTCTCCTTTGTGCAACCTATAATAGAAGGACTTTTCTTGGCCATAAAGATCAATCCCATGGTGAGGGACTTTCCTAAACATGTTTTGGAATTCCTCTCATGCTTCTAAATATGACTCTTCTGGCTTCTGTTTGAAGTTAAAGTTTTTTCCAACTAGCTCATTTATCTTATGAGGCAGAAAATAGTACTCAGGAAGACATCTATCATATGATCCCCAAGTTTTTACAGATTCTAGTGGAAGGCTAAGAAACCACAACTTTGCATTATCTGACAATGAGAAAGGAAACAACTTCAAGCATATTACTATATCTAGAACCCTATCAATCTTCACCACGTCACAACTTTCTACAAAGTTGTTGATGTGCTCCATTGGGTCCTCCATACTATAACGATGAAATGCTTGTGATTTAACTAGTGCTACCAGACCTAGGTCTATTTTGTAACTTCCCACATTAATGGTCTGCCTTCTGATTGCCCCCAACTGAGTTGTAGTAGAAGATGCCTTTATCTTCTCTCAGACAATCTGCTCTTCAACTACAATATTACTGTCACCCATTTCTATATGTTCTAGTTGTGTTGCCTATGGTGGTGGAGTTGGGATGAGTCTTCCCACAAAATCACTATAGTCCCTTGCTCTGCACAAGAATTCCTCCTAGAATGCACTCTATGGAGTTGACCCTTCGTATCTAGTGCTTTTTGTCTACACCATACACTAGTACCTACAGATAGTAAGCTCAATGTAAGTATGGGATACCGGTGATTGAATGAATAAATGAATTTTTAGCCTTAAGAATAGTAAACATAAAAATATTTATGTCCTAGAGTGTCCGACCACAATACTCATAGTTCTGGATGCACTATTTTCCCCAGCAACAATGCCAAAAACTTGATGCATGTTTACTACACATACAAAAAGCAAGTGCATGTATCGAAGTAATATTGGTCCAATGACCAGATATCAAACACGGGGAAAATGTGACTCTAGAAACTACTACTACTAACAATAAACTAATCATCTAGACCTATGGAAAAGAATGATTGGTTGATTAATTGATTAATTGTAGGAATGAAAGCTAAAATTATCAATTGTGATGACAGTTGGAATGGATTCTTTAGTTTTACAGTTTCACCACATTTCACATTGCAATTAACATCATTTCATTAATACTTATTCCTCTAACCCTGGACCTAGGGACCTGTAGCAAGAATAACCCACTCTATCAACATAATTCACTACATAATATGATACAAATCCCACTCTTATAGCGATTTAATTATTAGTTAGGTGCTTTAATGAATTATTTGGGTTATTTCCTTCACATTCTTCGGCCTTCTCTCGAAGCACCGTCTAAGATATAAAAATATATGACCTGTCCATCCCTTAATCCCTCTCTCAAAGCAATCAACATACTAATAAATCATCTATGGTGATCAAGCATAGATAATTCGTGAAGAAATCGTGGAGATATGTGTAGAAATTAAGAGAAATATATATATTAATTCATAATGTCAAGTATAATACAAAATTTGGCTACTCTCAGATCTTAAGGAACAAAGGGTATTATCCCCACATTATTTCCTTTGTTAGAGACTTAGGAGAAGAGAATAAAAACATTAAAAACATTAGAAAACTAAAGTAACCCCTGAAGAAGACAGTCTGGATGACTACCTCTCTAGAACATGCCAATTTGGTATGCTCTAGCTGCAAATTCATCCACTAGAGGTTCCCAAATCATTTGAAATGTGGCTTTTGCCTCTCCTGACTCTCGATTGTCATGCAATAGAAAAGAACATGATATCTTGGTCTGGCCGCACCCCCCTAGTCATATAATTGACTTAGGGCTTAAGTCACAACTGTTGCATTAACTCTGATATTTAATCTGGCCTAATCATGATGAGTCAGTACTACTGATAGGGTGTAGGTAGTACTGAGGCCTTCTCATCTTCACGATCCTTTGTGAAATGTCGGTACTACCGACATAGTAGTTCATAGCACATAGATTTTTCCTAACAGTTCAATTTTTGGTCAAAGTCGGTAACTCCAACTTGGGCATTGGTAGCACAGAGATTATTTGATCTTCCTATTCCTTTTCTTCCAATGTCGGTACCATTGAAAGACTGTACGGTAGTACCAAGCTAATTCAATTCTTGTCAATTTCCTAAAATTTAACAAGAAATAACATAACCTTCACAAATAATGATAAATCAACTTGGAAAGTAAAAATTATGAATATTTGATGCTATTAAGTGTCACAGACCAATAATGATAAATCACTCACAAATAATATAAAAATGAGAAATAACTATACAAAATACATAGTAAAGTAGTATGTGGGTGGAGAGGAGTATAAATGCAAGGAGGATGTAATGAATGCTCTAGAGTGGGTGGAGAGGAGTAATGGCACTTGGAGGGAGTGTAAGCTTTGCTCCCCACCCACCACCTATGTATATATAGGTGGTGGGGAAGAACTAGGGTAAGTAGGGGTAGAATAGGTAAAGAAGTGTAAAAAATGGGTAGGGTTAGTTGGTCATCGCGGCCATGTTGAGGTGCCACGGCCGTGGTGGGGGTTATATGGCATGGTCGTGGGGGTGTGGACACAGACAAGGTGTGAAAGGGAGAGGAAAGGATAAGTATATGTGGTGGCCACGACCGTGGCGGGGTGCCACAGTCATGCTGGGTAAGGGATACCATGGACATGTTGCAGTACCACAGTCGTGTTGGAGGAGGAGGTCATAGGCGTGGGGAGCCCCACGGGCGAGGTGGTCTTTAAGGGCCACAACCGTGGTCATTCAAGTACAAAGTAGGTCACCTCCTTATTGATTTTGGGGAACTTTGTGCATAATTCCAACAGCCGTTGCAGGAGGCCACAACCGTGATGTCTTCTGGTGGCCACGACCATTCTGATGGCCATGATTGTGGTGCATTTGGTGCAAAAATGCTGACTTCCCTATTGATTCTTGGATATAATTCACAGGACCGTGGTGGATGCCCACGGCTATGTTGGGTCTTTAGTTGCTAAATTAACTTCAAGAAATTGTATCTTGGCCATTAGCGGTAGTAGGTTGAGGGAGCTTTGGGGACTTCTTTGGACCCCTCCATGAGCAAAGGAACCCTAGAACTCCGACATTCTCTCTCATCCATCCAAAGCATAGTCCAAGTACCTGAAAATAATGCAAAGAACGTCCATAAGTGCATTTGATAGTAATACTCATATTAGAGGATTTAACTTGCATTCTACTATGTTTAGATGTGAATAAAGTACAAAATGACACAAGATGGAGCCCTAAAATAGGGCTGAGTTGCCACCGCAAACTTGAAACATACTTGTCCTCAAGTATGTCCCAACTCAATCTCTCTGCAATTTTAAACAATCAAGAAATGGCAAATGCAATGCAAAGGGTGATTATTGCTGAATGGGATCAAAAGTGAATAAGTAAATGCATTCCACATCTCTCCTATCCTTCTTTTAGAAACCAATCATGAAAAGAGCACAAAGCATATGAACTTCAAATATAGTGCATAAAATGCAAAAACTATCCATATTTCTTTCATGTAGTTCTGGGTAGACCATTTCATGATGGCATTAATCAAGGATGACTAGGAGTGTTGTTTCACCTTCATGTTTTCAACCTTTTGTTTCAAATCACACCAACTGACCCACGTGGCTACAGAAAGGGCAAAATGAGATTGGTTTGATGTTTCCTAGCTCAATGGGTATGAAAATGGAAGAAAGGATTGCGGTAATATTTTGGAGTGACATTACATAGAGTACTCATCTTTTCTTTATTTAGATGCTCTTAAACAAGAGAATCTTTTTTTTACATTTTTCTTTCTTTTCTTTTTCTTTGTCCTTGGAGTAGATAGGGCATATGGTGGTGACAGTGATGCAGTTAGATGAAGATGTGGCCACCCCAAACTTTTGGAGGTGGCCACGACTGATATGTGCACTTTGGCATCCTTTCATGAGGCGGAGGGGTAAGAAGATGGTGAGTGAAGAGTCAGGTCAAAGAGGGGTGATTGGCGTGATTCTCAATATAAGGTATCATGCATGAAAATTAGTTCAACATTTCATCCACTAATATCACACCACATGAATGAACAACCTAAAATCGATAATTCTACCAAGTGATTTCATAGGCACTAAGTGCTCATAGCTTTCTTAAATCATAGTTCAACCAAAACATTCAGAAACCCAAGAGAGGTGATGCACATGTAAAAAGTAAAGAATTGATACCATTTAGAAATAAATAATGATAATTCACTTGCAATTGTCAAAGGTCATCATTTTTAATCCAAAAGGTAGAGATTGGGTCGAAACACACTTTAAGACAAGAAATCTCAAATTTGGGAAAAATTGGCCAAAAGTCGCTAAGTTTCCTTCAATCACATCTAAGGTTGTATTATTGAACTTAAAATAGTAAACAAGCAAATCCTAGCTAAAATATGCAAAAATTACCAAAAATCTACATGCTATGTAATGCATGGCAAAAATAGTAATTTTTTTGAAAATTACACAAAAATGCATGGAAGGAACTACATGCTATGCATGGATGCAAGCATAAGTAAGAATAAGAAAAACTATGCTAGATACTCATGTCATGACAAAGGTGGAACAAAAGTCACAAAGAGATAGAGATAGGGTGGTGTGTATCACCCTACCCACCCCAAACTTTAGAATCACGATGTCCTCAACATGAAACTATAGCTTAGGGTAGATAGGGGAAGTGTCATGGCTGTTGTGGTGGCTGTTCAGATGAATGAGGATGATCTTGAGGAGGAGCTGAGCCTGAGCGAGGATGTTGGTACTAGTGCTCCTAGTTGTCATCCTGGAGTGGAGGGTACATCTTTGAGTATCCAACAATACCACCATAGAATTCTCCACCCCATTCAGGGTTTCTTGCTTCTTGGCGTGGTGGTAATGGTACATGTAGTTGACCTGGTGGTGCATCTCCTTTTGGTCTTGCCACATGTATTGCTGGATCAGCTGCATGTCACTCTATGTCTTTTGAATGCTCTTAAGTTGTGCCTGGATGGCAGACATGTTATAGGTATTTGTTGAGGGCTGCTGCAGCTGGGATGTTCCTTCATCCTTTCTTCTTGACTTTCGGGGCTGCATTTCTTCTTCATCTTCTTGCTCCTACCCTTGCACATTGGACTTGGCTATTTCTTATTATGCGGCAGTGGCATCCCTGGTATATGTTTCCCTTGGGTTGTTTTGTTGCCATTCCAACAATTTGGCATCCAGTTTATGGGGGATTCCCAACACAGAGAGAAGTGGTGCAACATGGTATGGTGGCTCAAGCTCAATCTTTGACACACTACTTGCATGATACATCATTCTTTGATTCTTGATCGTAATAGTGTGAAAGTGAGTGAGATAGTTCATGTCAACAAATTGAGCTTCATCTATGTCTTCTAACCCAGAAACATCATACCCCAAAGCTAGTGCATTTGAGGTTACAAACCCTCCTATGACAAAAGGTGTTTTACTTTTGGAGGGTGATCAAGTGATCAATCAAATGCACTCCAAGGTCAATATATCTTTTGTGGTGCATTTCCATCAAGACGAACATGTCTTTATGAGAAATCATGCCTTGATTATCATATCTTCCAACAATGGTGTTGGCCAAAACTTTCTGCACATACCAGAATAGGGGATTGCTTATAGCTAAAGTTTTTGACCTCCCTGCATAATAATCCTTACTTCCTGTCAAAAGGTACCAGAAATGTACATATAGTGGTAAGTATTCCTACCTGTCACGCGGGTGACCCAGGCTCGATCCCCAGCAATGGGGCCAAAAAGCTTGGTGCGTCAAGCCAGAGGTGCACACAGTAACCAATTAGGTTTGATTAGATGTACCCCATGGAACTCGAACACACTTGGGATCTTTTGATATTTATAAAAGCCCTAACATGACTCGATCAAACTACTAAATTGGTCACCCACAAGCGCACATGGTACTATTGTAGTATAGGTGATAGGAAAGAGTAGGGGTCGATCCTCAGGGACAGAGGGGGCATTAGAGCTAAGTTAGTGTTGGCTATGTTCCTAGAGAGGAGACTAGGGTTTTAGGGTTGATTGATTGTTTTGATTGTTAAAATAAATGAACAGGCAAGTAAAGGCAATATGTAATCTATGTTATCGCAAACCCTAAATTATCCTAAGCAAGCAAGTCTAAGAAACTATATTAAGCAATTAGCTAGATAGGAGAAAATGTTAACTACACTACACTAGTAGAGCAATTAGCAACTAATAGCTAAGTTAACCACTAAAGCAAGCAAAGATCTACATTAACCCTAACTAGCAAGACTAAGCAATTAACTAGACAAAACAAAGACAATTAAACTACACTAGCCTTAACAAGCAAGAAGATTGAGATAGATTTTAAGCAATGAGATTAGGTAGGTGGGCCGTTTGGGAATGTGATATGATATTAGTTGGGGGATGTCAACATGGCATGTAATTATCACAATTAAATCTAGATTGCCAAAGTAAACAACAAGGCAAGTGCTATTAGAATGTACCCTATACTACTAGCGAGAAAACAAGGGTTAGGTGTACTTCTAGTAGGGCTTGTCAAGTATAGGTCTCTTGGGTAAGTGGTATTAGGGGAATTGAGAGCCAAGGGTAGGAATGGGAGTAGAGATGAGGGTTTTTCACCTCATGCTACTAGCCATCTAGCCTTTAGAAAGCTCTAGGCAATTGCATTAATCACACTTACACTAGTCACTTAGATCTCACACTCACTTGTAGAAGGAGGGATATGTATGTAGGAACAAAGGGGGCTAGCTAGGGATCCACTAAAAATTGCTACATACACTCCAATTCCTCCTAGAAGCTAAGGGTCATCAAACATCACAAAGTAAGCAATTTAAGTTTTAGAGAAAAAATCACATGCAAGATAATGGTAAATTAGATAGAAGCAAAGGCAATCATCATAGAATGAAATTACGTCCATTACAAATTATTCTCCCCCAACATGGTATCAAAGTCACATTTTTACCCCAAATAGCTGATGAATGCATATTCATCATGATTTTTAGTCGCTATCTTAGACCTTTTTTGACTCAATACACCCAATTTCAGTTTCTAAATATCAAAATGTGCAAAATTACTTAATTGATCCAATTATCATGATTTCAATTGAATTTATGTTGATTTGATACAGATCTTGATGAAGTTGAACAATCTGCTGGGTCCCACCTTCACCCACCATTCAGTTTCAACCATTCAGTATCACCATTCGATTTCAACCATTCGATCTCACCATTCGGTTTCGTCCATACAGTCTCAAGACTGAATGGACGTGCTCACCTCAAGACCATTTGAAGAGATTCAGTCTGCAAGACCGAATGGACTTGCTCACCTCAAGACCGTTTGAAGAGATTTAGTCTGCAAGACCGTTTGAAGAGATTCGGTCTGCGAGACCATTTGAAGAGATTTGGTTTGCAAGACCGTTTGAAGAGATTCGGTCTGTGAGACCGTTTGAAGAGATTTGGTATGTAAGACCGTTTGAAGAGATTCGCTCTGCAAGACTATTTGAAGAGATTCGGTCTGTGAGACTGTTTGAAGAGATTCGGTCTGCAAGATCGTTTGAAGAGTTTTGGTCTGCGAGACCGTTTGAATTTCCAAAACTGAATGCAAGACTGAATGAACACATGCACGTAGACCGTTTGGGTCATTAAGCAACCAAGACGGTTTTGCTACTGGGTTTGAAGACCATTTTCCTATCCCATGCGAGGACCGTTTGGATTAAGAAACATGAAGACCGTTTGGTGGTTTGTTGCCAGCGAAGACCGGATGGATTAATGCATGCAAACCGTTAGCCAAGACCGTTTGCACTGCATGGAGTAAAACCAATCGAACAACCGATACATGTGAAAACCGAGAGAGCTACAAGCGGCCGAACTGAATGAAAAGTAGCAACAAGGACAGATTGGATTAGATCGCACGTGAAGAATCATTTGGAGTATTGGCATGTAGCGAGACAGTTGAGCAGCAACATGCAAATCAAATAAGCAACATGACCGTTTGCTCCAACAGCAAATGTGAATACCGAATGGGGTATTGACCAACACGAAACCGAACAAGGTCACAAAAACCAAATGAAGGAAACAATCAAGACCGTTTGAAAAAGGATGCCAAACCATTGAGAAACGACCTTTATCAAACCATTTGGTCGAAGCAACCAAGACCGTATGAAAAAGGTAAAGAAATGCAAGACTGTTTGAAGCTATTTGCATGAAAATCACATAAACCGAAGGAAGGCGTGCTCACAAGACCGTATGGACAATGCATGCGAAACTGTTTTCCAAAGCAAACTGCAGAATTGATTGCATGAAAGCAACGTGACGATCGTTTGCCAAAGTACAACGTGAAAACTGTTTAAAGCAAACCGTGTGATCTACACAATGCAACTAGTTTAATTAACCTCAAACGTGAAAACTGTTTAAAGCAAACCATTTGGTCATTTAGTCAACTTAGAATAAAACCGTTTGGAGAAAATATCTCCTAGACCGTTTGGGCTGGAATCACATTAAAAATGTGAGGACCAGTCCAATGCCTATAAATAGGACTAGCAGAGTCCTTATTTTGGCATCGGTTCCGGGATGCTGACAGGCTGCCTGTACACAGGTCCAATCCAAATCTAGTATCATCCACGCCAGTTTCATTCCCCATACTGCCCGTGTTGCAACCAAGGAGGCTGATGAGAGAAAGGAGACAGAGTGAGGGAGACTGTCTGGTCTATCTTGGCAACTCCCGTTCGCATCCAGATCTTCTCTAATACGACGTAGAAGGTTATATCTTCTTCACCGAGCTGCGACTACCTTCTGCACCGAGTTCATGGAGGATTTCTCTCTCTTTCTTATTCTTCTTATTTCTCACATCATGAGCGAGTAGTTCCTTTTTGTTGGGGTGCGGGGATTATCCCCGCTGCCCATGCAAATCATGTTCTTTTATTAAACTCTCCATGGCAATGTATATAACTTTCCATTTTGTTGTTAGTCAGTACATTTGTAGTTGATTATCTACTTGATTTCTTCTTGTTCTGTCCTTTATTGCGAAATCTTCTATATATGGGATGGAATGGCAGTTTACAAGTTCGACTCTTTGACGAGAACTTCTGATAGGATTCCTTGAGGTCGTAAGTGTATGATCCGTGAGGGGACGATACATCTAGCCTATGGTGACGCTTCTGTGGTCTGAACATCCCTCAGGGAGGACCATAACCTTAGTTGGATTTTGTATCATCTTGTTTATCGTCGATGTTAGTTTGTAGATCTATTACCTACTTGCTTATCAATTAATGTGGTTGACTCCCAAACTAGAAATAGAATGGGATTTCTTCGAGGTCGTAAGTGCATGATCCGCGAGGGGACGAGCCATCTAGCCTTCGGTGACGCTTCTGTGTGCCTAACGCCTATATAGGGGGCCCACAACCTTCGTTGGATTTCTATATCTTTGGAGCCGTAAGTAAGTGATCTGGTTGGTGATGAGACATCTGATACCTAAGGTGACGCTTACGCGAACCTAACGCCCTTATGGGGGGTTCTGCAGTAGCTCTATTTGGATCATTTTATCTTGCCTGGATAGTTTGCGTTGGAATGTGTTTGTGTGTGTAGTGGTGGTGAAACCCGATACCATCCCAGCGATTCCATATCATTGATCTAAATTCAACTATAATTCAGCTTTTACTTTCTTGCAACTAGTTTAATTAACCTCAAATCAACCAATCGTTCTAAATATTAGTCTTAACTCGAACTAGATTAGACTGACAAGGATTCTTAAAAATGTTGTCCTTTGGGTTCGATCCTTAACTATACTGCCATAAGACTCATCCTCTTGCGGGTGGTATTATTGCACTTTGGTTTTGGTAAAAGCTCAGGGATTTCAAACCCGAGTGAGTTTGTTAGTGCGATAAAATCCCACGTCAAATTCTGGCATCGTTGCCGGGGACAACAGAATCAGTTAGTGAAATCTAGTTCTTTTAAGACTAATCTAGGATTTTGCTTTTTCTTTTGAAAGAATCAATCATCTACTTGAATTTGACTTTACTTCTTGGTTCTCACCTTTGAAATCTTTCTATTTTCTAGTACTATCCAAGGCATAGTGCATGCACCGTTCGGACAGCCCCGGACTGACAGTGAGCTTTGATCTAGAGATAGACAAAACTTTTCATCGTCAGATCAGAGAAAATCAGGCAAGGATGGCTTAACAAGAAGAGGTAGCTTGAAGGGTGGCTCAAGCCATCAATGCACAAAGAGAGAGGCTCATGCAAGAAGCCAGGGTTGCGGTTCAACAGGAAATCCTAGCAGCACAAGTACCTGAACTATAAAAAGATCTTAGAGAATTCTCAATCCCGAAAGTTGCGAATGTTCATCATCCAGTACAACCTCCTCCTATCAACGCTCCTAATTTCAAGATAAGAACGCATTGGATCACCCTGCTTCAAAATAACCCTTTCTATGGCAATCAAGGAGAAGATATCCAAGAACATCTTCTGAGATTTATTGATCTATGTGCCATGACAAAACAAAATGGAGTCATAAATGATGCCATTCGACTCCATCTCTTCAAGTACTCCCTTGCTGATAGAGCTATAAGTTGGTACAATTCGCTGCAAAGTGAAATACCCATCTGATAGAGCTAGAGCTTACACCAAAATATTACTCTTCCAATGGAAGTCCTAAAGTGCACCAAAAACCCTAGGGAGTTAATGTTCTCTCTAGGTTTATCTACAACTAGTCCTAGATAAATGCTCCAACCCCACAAGAGTGTGGAAGACTTATCATAGTACATATTTAGGACTGAACCTAAAGGACAACGTTAAGAATCTGAGTGTCTTTTTCTCGTTTCGTATCAATCTAAGTCAATCATCTAAGACCAAAAGTTTGATTTGAGTTATTTAACCTAAAACATGCAAAAGTAAAGGCAAGAATAAAAACTAGTTTAAGGATTAAAATCTAAGATTAGGAAATAATGATGGATCACTGGGGTGATGCGGGTATTCGCCACCACTACACATGTATTGTACCTGTACCAAACATAGCAAGACTTGTAAGCAAGATACATGGATGTTGTACAATACTGATGTCTTATAGGACAAGAGTAATGCACACAGCCTTCACGGGTTGAGTAACCCTCATCTGGAACATATCTACGTGATAATGAAGAGAGGTAACATCCAAAGAGAGAACCTTACTCAACCTCATGAAATGTGTATAAAAAAACTAACAAGCGAGCGATATTTACCAATTCGATTAGTATCCTTATAGACTGTCCCTCTTTTAAGGAAATAGCTATGAGAAACGTGGGAGTGTTGCAACGTCAGCCATTCCTGAATGAATGGTCAAATACCTTGCACCACTACCTCTGTAGAATGTGTTCCTTGACCCAACAAGGTTGCACTTCCGTACGTCAACTGATTCCATTTCATAGTGCAGAAGTGCAACGATGGAGGTGAGTTTACTCCATCCCTCGGGAAGCGTTCCTAGATTTCGAAACGGATGCTCAGTGGATACACACATCAGAAACCAACAATAAATTGGTATTTGAGTCCTAAGAGTGGTCGTAGACAAAAAACCACAACGAAAGACAATAGATGCACACAAGAACGCGGCCAACATTCAAGCATGTATGAAAGGATTCAGTATTAAATCAGAAAGATAACATCATTTTAGTACAGATTACAAAACACAGGCAGCGGGGCTAGTCCCTGCACTCCAGTGGATGAAACTACTCGCTCCTCATGTGAGAAACAAGAAGAAAGAGAAAGAGGGAGAAATGCACCATGGACTCAGTGCAGAAGGTAGTCACAACTTGGTGAAGATGAAGCGGTCTTCTACGTCATGTCGGAGCAGATCTGGACGTGGAACGAGAGACGCCAAGACAGTCTGTACAGTCTCTCTTGCTTCATCTTCCTTCTCTTCTCATTCTCCTTGCTTGCAATATGGGCAGTCAGTGGAATGGAATTGGCATAGATGGGACTGGATTTGGATCAGAACTGTGTACTGGCAGCCTGTCCGCATCCCGGAACCCATCCCAACTGGGGACCCTGCTGGTCCTATTTATAGGCACAGGTCTGGTCCCAAACGATCTTCTGGCTTTTTGCATAAAACGATTTCCATTTGTTTAGACCAAATGGTCTGGAAAAATCCCCTCCAAATGGTCTGGAGACCGTTTGCTACCAAACGGTCTATAGACCATTGCTACCAAATGGTCTGGAGACCGTTTGCTACCAAACGATCTTGGAAGACCGAATGCGGCAGTCAATCTTGGAAGACCGGATGCGGCCAGTCGATCTTAGGGGCTGGCGTCTCTCCTCACGAGCGGATGTAGTGCAGAACGCAGAGTAGGTCAAGGCAGAAGAGTAGGCAGAGGAAGGGGGGGGGGCGAGGTGATGGTTGTTGCAGGTCACTGCTTAGGCGAAGCAGGTTGAGAGAAGGATGATGCGATGTGGACGTCGACGGAGGTGCAACCTGGAGTTGGTAATGGACTCAGAGGGTGGCGGCGCTACTTGAACGTAGAAGGTCATGGAGTCTTGAGGCCGTAGGTCTGAAATCAGAGAGGCACAAGGTAGGGGACGACGCACCACTGCCATGTTGAGGCACCATGGTCGTGGTGATGCTGTTGTCCCACGGCTGTGCTTCCTTTCACGGGTGTGGCAGGTGAGAACTTGGACTCTGGTGACGTTGTGCCATGGCTGTGGCGTGACACCATGATCGTGGTGAGGCTACAGCCCCACGTCCCTGCCCCCTTGCACGGGCGTGGCAGGTGGAGACTTGGCACTATGGGCGATGCGCCACGGTTGTGGTGGATGGAGACTTGGTACTGTTGGTGATGCGCCACGACCGTGGTGTGTCCGACACGGTCATGGCGGTTGGAGGCTTGGCACTGTTGGCAATGCACCACAGTCGTGGCATGACTAGAACGGTCGTGGTGGATGGAGGCTTGGCACTGTTGGTGATGTGCCACAGTCGTGGTGTGACTAGCACGGTCGTGGAAATTTTTCTGCTTCATGATCTTGATTATTTGTTGTACAGCCTTGGGGCTTTGAGGACATAACACACAATTGTGAGTTGTTGATGATGGATTGGATGATTGAGAGTGATCTACAGAGGGAAAGGAGAGTGTGTAAGAGATAATAGCATCGAATAAACTAGTAATTCGAACTATTTAAGCATTATTTGTGTGAGAATGAAGAAATACACAGAGCGAGCCTTTTTTCGACTGTCTTAAGTTTACCGTTCCTCGGGACGAGCAACGCTTAAGTTCAGTGTGGTGATGAATCTGGAGGATTCATCACCACACTGAGCTTAAGCGTTGCTCGTCCCGAGGAACGGTAAACTTAAGACAGTCGAAAAAAGGCTCGCTCATCTCATAATTTCCTCATCATTGTTAGAATTTTCACGAAATAGAGAAAGGAAAATGAGGCAAAACAAAATTAGGGCAAAAACGTCAGAAATCCTTTGAATTGGTGGCTAAGGATGGATCTGGAGGATTCATCACCACACCGAACTTAAGCGTTACTCATCCTGAGGAACGGAAAACTTAAAACAGTCGCCAATGAAATCGTTCATCTCATGATTGCCTCATCCTTATGTCATATCGTAATCTTGTTTGTGGCTCAGATTGATGCAGCCTCAAGGCTTCCTTAGATCACAGAGTACTTCTTATGATATCCTCGTCTCTGAGCTCATTTTGCTGAAGTATTTCCTTCTCATTCTCTATTGTATCAGTCATGTTTAAAAGTTTTATGAGACTTTGAAAAGACCCACAGAATCAACAAAATGGATATGATCTGTCACTAGTGTTGAAAAAGGAGAGTATGGGGGTATGGTCAAGAGATAAGAGTCTCTCCTCTAATTGACTCAAGAGTCTATTATTGGTGATTCATCAAAACACTTTGAATATTTGTGCACAATACTGGTTGACTTAGCCTTACTCTTGATTTTTTTTTCTAAAGGTAACTCAGAAGTGTGTATAGGTTGGCTTAAGGCTTTTACCTATTTTACCTCTTCGGGAGGAGGTAAGGGGTCATTTTTGGATCCTTAGGGTCTCACTACCGGTCGCAACACATCTTCCTTTGTGAGGGCAACTAATGTACCGGTCGGGCAAGACCTTTATCAGTTATCCTTATTCAGGGCACAAATCTCACGTTTTTATTCACACTCTGACTTTTATTCATTCTCACTTGTCTTGGGGAAATGGGTATTTTTGGAATTTTGTATATTTGGGCTTCCAAACCTCTTTTTGGAATCAGGGTAGATTTTTTGCCAACCTCGGTATGTGAACAATCATCATTGTATACTCTTTGAATCAAGAAAAGAAGGTGATACACCCCTGTTATGTATTTAGGGGTATGGAAGAAGCGGTAGTGGAAAGAGGGGTGTGGTGTACCACACCGAACTTAGAGTTCGACAAAGTTCTAGTTTATACTAGAAAAAGGTGTGGTTTACCACACCAAACTTAGAGTTCGGCAGAGGTGTGGTTTACCACACCGAACTTAAAGCTTTGGCATGATTGGTGAGTGGAGGGGTATGAAAAATGAAGGAAGAAGTGTAGAAGAGAGCTCGAATCATGATGCAGTTTGCTTAGCGATTCCATGTCACGGGTCTCTTTTCTCTATCACACTCTACTCCAAAAGTGACATGATCAAATATCAAATGATAAATCCATACAAAAGATCCATTAATCAGTTAGAGGCATGATGTACTTGATCTATCTCAGTCTTATTAAAGTGTATCATCTTTTCCTATTTGAGGGTATGACATTAGGATTCATAGACTATTCAAGATGAAATCATTTATCGATTAGTTTTAAGCATTTGTTCCTCATGGATTTGCAACGAAAAGAGGTGATGACCATAGATTCGAAAAGAAAATGCCATCTAGATAAAGGCTTTATTTTTGGAAAACTACAAAAAGGCTGGTAAATTACGAAAAAAGAAAATAAAATGGAAAAATAGAAAGAAGTAAAGGTAGAGGGTGGAGTGAGAGTCATACCACCTACCCTCCACCTCAAACTTGTGAGTTTGCTCATTTCTGAACAAATACTAGGTTCGAGATGGAGGGGAAGGGTTGTGCAGTGTGAACCAGGTGGTCCTCATAGTTGGAAGAAGGTCCGGAAAAGATGTCGCACAATAGTCGGTGCCGAGAGCGAGGGAGTGGCCTGAACAACCTGTTGATTGGGTGGTCGTGGCAACTCGAATAGGTTTTCTAGATGATTTGGATGCATATTTCCTTTGCCTCTTTGTATATCTAGAAGAATCCAGAGTCCTTCCCCCATCAGTGGGGGAGGTAAAATATAAGAAATTAATACTCAAGGGCTAGGTGAGTAATCGAAGCATTGCTTATCTGTGTCCTCCAGTTGTGGCTCGCCCTCGAAATTTAAAGTAAAATTGCTTTCTCCAAAATGTTGAGCAGTCGATTGTGGGTCGGCCACTTGGACTTCCTCCTGTCCTAGATCAGGTGGTAGATCCGATTCAGGCTTCATTTCATCACCTGGCTTTTCAAACGTAGGATATGGTAGCCAAGGTGACATTTCTTCATCAGAGGAGTTGTTTTGAGAAGTATCATCATCTTTATCAATGTTGGAATTGATGAGCGTCGTTCTTCTTTTCAAAATTTTGATTGGAATTTTCCTCATAGAACATCCTTAGTTCGTCCAAGTAACTAGAAGAAGATTCGATTGGTAGAACAAACTCTTGCTCGGGTAAAGGAATAATGGAATTCCGGGGTAAAGGTTCCAATGATTCTTCTTCATGGGGGGGATTAGTCGATGACATAATGTTTTGAAGGCTAGAATCTCCCAGTGACTCCGTTTCTTCGATGTTGGGACTAAAGTACTCCCTTTCTGAGTTAGATTGTTGTTTGAGTACTTCTTCATAGTACTCCTCCAGTTCTATTGAGTGCTCGGGAGGAGTTGCTATGGGAAGATTGAAACTTGGCTCAGGTAAAGACATATCTCAGTTTCTTGAATGTTAGGAAAGTATTCTTCATAGTTGTGAGTTGCTCTAAGTGGATGGGTTTGTGACTCGATGTCCTCCCATGGGCCCTTTTTTTCATTACAAGAGTCTACGGAAATATCGTAATCCATTCCAAAATCAAAAGGTGGGTCATGTTTCTCTTCATAGTGCATTGTCAACTCATTCAAGTGACTAGAAGGAGATTCAATAGAAAGATCATGCTCTTGTTTGAGGACTGGCTTCGTCTGGACTTCTTGTGGTGGTGGTAACTCAGGTAACATCATCTCATGAAGAGGAACGGTCATAGGATTGTCATCTTGAGACCCATCATCCTCCCTTGATTCGGTTTCATCAGTGAGAGTGGTATGGTCCATTTCTAAATCAAGATCTTGATCAGTCCTATTCTCAAAATCTGGCCCTAAATCATCCGAATGATTAGAAATTCCTTCATAAGGGTGATTCAGATTTTGTTCTGGAAGTGAAGACATTTGATTGCCTCGCATAAAAGACATATCCTTATCTGAATCGGTCACATACCCATCTGAGTTTGATTGTGAAGGAGTGTAGAGTCCTTGCGACATAAACCCTTTTTCTATAGATGTCATGGATGGGATAGATGAATTCAACGAGATTTTGTCATTGGGGGAGTCGATTATCGCCAATTTCTCTTCATCAGTCAGATTTGAGTCTATGAAGATAGAAGGTGGGTAAGTGTTGAAATTTATCTCCGGTTGATCTCCTGACTATAGAGAATCCCCATATGGGCTACTCATCCTTCCCTCTGAGAGCATAGTGCATGAATCATTATCCGAGTCAGACCTTGGCTCGGATAGTAATTCCTCCCCTCGTGATGTTATGAGTAAATCATCTTTGAGTTCAGTTGTTATCTCTGAGGATGGTTCCTCACCTTGCATTGATGCTTGAAGATCATTGGAAGGCATATCCCACATGATTTTATAATCATCAGCGTAATCGATTGTGACATATGGACTAGGGTTATGTTTAGTTGAAATTGGTGGTTGTTCTACATGTCGCTCAGGAGCATTGACAAGTTGCGAAAGCTGATCAAGATCGACTATCAACTTCTTGGTTGCGGCTGTCTGATCAGCTAGTTGTTGAGCCACTGATGTCTGTAAAGCTCGTAGCTCCTCCATCAATGTGTGTCGATCTTCATAAAAAGGCTCTTCACTACACCCATTGGGTTGATATTGATAATAGCTCTCCTCATCATAGTATTGATTTGCATTGTTTTCCAGGTTCCCTCCTTCATTACAATCTACACCTTGAAATCCACCATAGTTAGGTTTTTCATAGTAGCCTCCATGGTGATACGGATTATAACTTGTGTTATATCCATAGTTGTATGGAGAGGCTGCTTTGAGTTTCCCAACTATATGATTCACGATTACTTGACGTAGAGCCATCACATAGAGAGGAGGGACATTGAAGCAGTAAATCGATGCATGAGAATAGTCACCACATAGTTGACATCTAACAGTTGGTGGTGTCGACTGCTTCATTTTGATGAGAGTTGGTACCTAAAATCAAGGAAAGAGTGTATCAGGCTTGACCAACCACTTCAAATCCAAGAAGATATGTGAGATTAAGCCCTTCACTTTTTAGGTTTTTGAAACGAAAATGAAAAACCCTAGAGAAACCTAAATTGACACGGAATTCAAAAAAGATGATTCTTATATTGTTGTCCCCGGCAACGACGCCATTTTTTGATGGAGCTAGAACTTACACCAAAAGATTACTGTTCCAATGGAAGTCCTAAAGTGCACCAAAAACCCTAGGGAGTTAATGTTCTCTCTAGGTTTACCTACAACTGGTGCTAGATAAATGCTCCAACCCCACAAGAGTGTGGTAGACTTATCATAGTACAGATTTAGGATCGAACCCAAAGGACAACATTAAGAATATGAGTGTCTTTTTCTTGTTTCGTATCAATCTATGTCAATCATCTAAGACAAAAGTTTGATTTGAGTTATTTAACCTAAAACATGCAAAAGTAAAGGCAAGAATAAAAACTAGTTTAAGGATTAAAATCTAAGATTAGCAAATAATGATGGATCACTGGGGTGATGCGGGTATTCGCCACCACTACACATGTATTGTACATGTACCAAACATAGCAAGACATTATAAGCAAGATACACTGATGTTGTACAATATCGATGTCTTATAGGACAAGAGTAATGCACACAACCTTCACGGATTGAGTAACCCTCATCCGGTACATATCTACATGTCAATTAAGAGATATAACCTCTGAAGAGAGAACCTTACTCAACCTCGTGAAATTTGTATCGAAAAACTAACAAGCGAGCGATAATTACCAATTCGATTAGTATCCTTATAGACTATCCCTCTTTCGAGGAAATAGCTACGAGAAATGTGGGAGTGTTGCAATGTCAGCCATTCCCGAATGAATGGTCAAATACCTTGCACCACTCCCTCTGCAGAATGTGTTCCTCGACCCAGCAAGGTTGCACTTCTTCCGTACGTCAACTGATTCCATTTCATAGTGTGAAAGTGCAACGATGGAGGTGAGTTTACTCCATCCCTCGGGAAGCGTTCCTAGATACCAAAATGGATGCACAGTGGATACACACACCAGAAACCAACACTAAATTGATATTCGATTCCTAAGAGCAGTCGTAGAAAAACCACAACGAAAGACAATAGATGCACACAAGAACGTGACCAACATTCAAGCATGTATGAAATGATTTAGTATTAAATCAGAAATATAATATCTTTTTAGTACATATTATAAAACACGGGAAGAGGGGCTAGTCCCCACACCCCAGTGGATGAAACTATTCGCTCCTCATGCGAGAAACAAGAAGAAAGAGAAAGAGGGAGAAATCTGCCATGGAATCGGTGCAGAAGGCAGTCGCAGCTCGGTGAAGATGAAGCGGTCTTCTACGTCGTGTTAGAGCAGATCTGGACATGGATCGGGAGACGCCAAGACAGGCTGGACAGTCTCTCTCGCTCCGTCTTCCTTCTCTTCTTAGTCTCCTTGCTTGCAATACGGGCAGTCGGTGGAATGGAACTGGCGTAGACGAGACTAGATTTGGATCGTAACTGTGTACTGGCATCTTGTCGGCATCCCGGAACCCATCCCAACTGGGGACCCTATTGGTCCTATTTATAGGCACAGATCTGGTGCCAAATGATCTTCTGGCTTTTTGCATCAAACGGTTTCCATTTGTTTAGACCAAATAGTCTGGAAAAATCCCCTCCAAACGGTCTGGAGACCGTTTGCTACCAAACAGTCTGTAGACCGTTTGCTACCAAACGATCTTGGAAGACCAAATGCGGCCAGTCGATCTTAGGGGCCAGTGACTCTCCTCACGGGCAGATGCAGTGCGAAACGCGGAGTAGGTCAAGGCAGAAAAGTAGGCTGAGGAAGTGGGGGCCGAGGTGATGGTTGTTGTAGGTCACTGCTTAGGGGAAGCAGGTGCAGAGAAGGATGATGCGGTGTGGACGTCAACAGAGGTGCGGCCAGGAGCTGGTAATGGACTCAGAGGGCGGAAACGCTGCTTGAACATCGAAGGTCATGGAGTCTTGAGGCAATAGGTCCGAAATCAGAGAGGAACAAGGTAGGGGACGACGTGCCACAGTCGTGTTGAGGCACCGCAATCGTGGTGATGCTGCTGTCCCACGGCCGTGCTACCTTGCACGGGAGTGGCGGGTGAGAACTTGGGCTCTGGTGACATTGTGACACAGCCATGGCATGATACCACGGTCGTGGTGAGGCTACAACCCCATGGCCGTGCCGCCTTGCACAGGCGTGGCAGGTGGAGACTTGGCACTATGGGCGATGCGCCACAGTCGTGGCATGACCAACACAATCATGGCGGATGGAGACTTGGTACTGTTGGCGATGCGCCATGGCCGTGGTGTGGCCGACACGGTCATGGCGGTTGGAGGCTTGGCACTGTTGGTGATGTGCCACGGTCGTGACGTGACCAGCACGGTCATGGAGGATGGAGGCTTGTCACTGTTGGTGATGCGTCATGGCTGTGGCGTGACTAGCACGGTCGTGGCGATTGTTCTGCTTCATGATCTTGATTATTTGTTGCACAAGCTTGGGGCTTTGAGGACAGAACGCACAGTTGTGAGTTGTTGATGTTTGATTAGATGATTGAGAGTGATCTGCAGAGGGAAAGGAGAGTGTGTAAGAGATAATAGCATCGAATAAACTAGTAATTAGAAATATTTAAGCATTATTTGTGTGAGAATGAAGAAATACTCAGAGTAAAGCAAAGCAAGGGTAATTTAGTCATAATGAGGTATAAAAACCCTAGAATTGACAACTGTAATGATGAATCTGGAGGATTCATCACCATCACCACCTGGGAAGAACTCCAAAATGTGTTTCTAGAAAAGTTCTACCCTCCATCTCTTACCTATGAAATTAGAGGGCGGATAACAAATTTCACTCAAGTTCGTGGAGAAACCCTTGCTGAAGCTTGGGATAGATACAAAGAGCTTCTAGGCAAGTGTCCACACCACGAAATTCCCAAGAACCAACTAATTGAGATTTTATATAGGGGTGTGGATGATGACATTAAGAGATTCCTCGTATGGAGGAAACTTCATGTGTCAAAGTTATGACAGCACATGGAGAGTCATCACCCTGGGAGCAAAATCAAGCCAATTGGGGTAGATCTGTAGGTAAAGGAGTTTTGAAAGTATCTATGGCCGAAGCTACTCCCAAGTACAAGTCTATCGCTGAAACCTTGAAACTCTTAGTTTCCAAGCAAGACCATATTGAATCATCTCTTGCTGCTATTGGAAGAGGACGTTCACCCACTCGACAACCAGAACAGGTCAAGTATGCTTCCCTATTCTGTGAAGCATGTAAGAGCACCGATCATTCCACTTTATCATGCAATGTCCTCTATGATGTTGTTCTGAGCAATGTATGTGTCCAAGGAGATAATGGTCAGATGGAAAATATTAATGCTATCAACACCATTCCTGGTCAAAGTTATTACAATATGAATCAGAATAGGAATCATCCCGAGTTTCAATATGGAAACCCCTCTGGAGCAGTAAACTCGCATCAATTTGGTTCAAACAATCAACCAAGAGGCCCACCAGGATTCTAGTATAATCAACAATAGAATTTTGGGAATCACGGAAATTTAAGGGGAACTTTCAGAATAGGAACTACAATAATTACCAAAATAACTCTCAGTACCAGAATCTTAATCAACAGCAAGGACATCAAGCATGTCCAGTTTCTCCTGATGACAAGCTATCAGCCATTGAGAAGATGTTGCAAACTCAGCAAACCATGATAGCTAACCAACAAGCTCAGTAGAAGGATATTGAATATCAATTAGCTCAACTTACAACTAGCACAAAACCACCTACTGGAGTCTTTGCTGGCCAACCCGAGAACAATCCTAAGCATCCTGAATAGTTGAAGGCAGTCACCACTAGGTCAGGGAAAGAATATTTGGATCCCCCTGAAAAGACACATGTGGTTATTACATACGAGGATGAACCTGTGATTGCCCAAGACTCAACAACACAAGAGACTCAATCAAAAGATGATAAGTTAGAAAATGGAAATTTTGAGAAGTCTGCTCAAGAAGATGAAGAAACTAAGACTCCAGAACCTGATATCCCTGTCTACAAACCTCGTATACCTTTTCTAGCTCGTCTAAGGCAAACAAAGCTGGATACGAGATTCAATAAGTTTAAAGTGGCTATGAAGAAACTTCATGTTGATATACCCTTTTTGGATGCTCTGGCTAAGGTACCGGCATGGACAAAGTACTTAAAGTCACTCCTCACCAGGAAGTATATAAATAAAGAGAATGAGATAGTAAAACTGGCTACAACTACATCTGCTATCATATTGAGCAAGATGCCCAAGAAACAAAATGACCCGGGATCCTTTGGAATTTCATGTCACATTGGAGACTCATCATGCAAGAAAGGATTGGTAGATCTCGGTGCAAGCATCTCTATTATGCCACTTAGCCTATGCAAAAGACTGGGTTTTGCATAATTGCTTCCTACTAGCATGACTATACATCTTGCAGACAATTCGATAAAATGTCTATTAGGGATCCTCAAAGATGTCTCGGTCAAGGTAGGCAAGGACACATATGTTCCATGCGACTTTGTCATTATGGAAATAAAAGAAGATGCCAGATATCCTCTCATCTTTGGTCGTCCGTTCCTCACCACTGCAAGAGCCCTAATTGATGTTGAAGCTGGTACCTTACTGCTCAGATTAGGCAAAGAAACTCTCAAATTCAAGGTTTTTGAAATATTGAGAAGACCAAGTATGAAAGAAGAAGTATATCTAATTGACTGCATTAAGCAAATGTCACTTCTGACTCAAGAGCATCATGAATCATACAATCCTTTAGAAGTTTCTCTAACGAACTCATCAGTTGATAAACCAATTGACGAACAAGTAAAAGATTGCATCGAATCCCTCGACTCCGCTAAAGAAGATGTTGAAGCCACTAGTGAAGAACTCAAAGCTAGGGAAACTATAGAAGAAACATGCGAAAACCAGAGGCTCCCAAAATGAAGCCCCTGCCCGAAGGACTGAAGTATGTGTTTTTAGACGATCTCAAGGTTTGCCCAATTATTATAAATTCTGATCTAACAATTGAACAAGAAAATAAACTCCTAAAGGAATTAAGGGAAAGAAAGAAAGCCATCGGCTATAAAATGAGTGACCTCACTGGAGTCAGTCAAGCATTGTGTATGCATAAGATCCCTGTGATGGAAGATCACAAGCCTACTATTGACCATCAATGGAAATTGAATCCAAATATGAAGGAAGTGGTCCGTCATGAGGTCATTAAACTTCTCACATCTGGAATAATCTATCCGATCTCAGATTTGCCATGGGTGAGTCCAGTGCATGTAGTCCCAAAGAAAGGTGGAACAACTATTATACGGAATGAAAACAATGAACTCATCCGCTCTCGAACAGTAACAGGGTGGAGGATGTGCATAGATTATAGAAAATTAAACAAGGCAACTCGAAAAGATCATTTTCCAATGCCTTTCCTTGATCAAGTCCTAGAAAGGTTGGCTCACCAAGAATATTTCTGTTATCTTGACGGTTACTCTGGATTCTATCAAATACCCATGCATCCAGATGACCAAGAGAAAACAACCTTTACCTGTCCATTTGGGACATACACATTTAAAAGAATGTCGTTTGGTCTCTATAATGCACCCAAAACTTTTCAACATTGCATGGCTGCCATATTCACTGGTCTTACTGAAACTATTATGGAGGTTTTCATGAATGATTTTTCTGTATATGGAGATTCATTCGATTCATGTCTAAAGAACCCCTCCCTGGTCCTCAAATGATGTGAAGAAGCTCATCTTGTGTTCAACTGGGAGAAGTGTCATTTTATGGTAAAGGAAGGCATTGTCTTGGGCCATAGGGTCAGTAATCGAGGTATTGAAGTAGATAAGGACAAGATTGAAGTGATTTCTAAGCTCTCTATCCCTATCAATGTAAAGGAGGTTCGAGCATTCCTAGGACATGCATTATTATATAGACGGTTTATAAAGGAATTCTCAAAGATAACCAAGCCAATGACAAATTTGTTACTAAAGGACGCTGAATTCAATTTTGACAAAGAATGTGTTAAAAGCTTCAACACACTAAAGCAGGCTCTCACAACAACACCCATCATTAGAGCCCCTGACTGGGACCACCCTTTTGAAATTATGTGTGATGCCAGTGACTATGTTGTGGGAGCTATTTTAGGGCAATGTATAGAAAATAAACATTATGTGATCTATTATGCATCAAAAACCCTCGATGAAGCTCAGAGGAATTATGCTACTACTGAGAAAGAACTTCTGGCAGTCGTGTATGCTTTTGACAAGTTCAGATCCTACATAATTGGTTCAAAGGTTATTGTCTACATAGATCAAGCTTCCATTCGTTACCTTCTAGCAAAGAAAGATGCAAAACCTAGGTTAATTAGATGGATTCTCCTATTGCAAGAATTTGATTTAGAGATAAGAGATAAAAAGGGTACATAGAATGTTGTAGCAGATCACCTCAGTTGCATCCACACTCTGGATACTGAGAAGATTCCGATCAATGATTCCCTGTCAGATGATCAACTAATGAAGGTCTCAGAAGCTATACCATGGTACTCAGATTTTGTGAACTACTTCGCTGTTGGGGTTATTCATCCTCAATGCACCGGAAATGCACTAAATAAATTTATGCATGATGTGAAATAGTACTACTGGGATGAGTCGTACCTTTTCAAACTTTGTGCTGATAGTCTATATAAACAATGTATCGCCAAAGAAGAAGCTCAACCTATTTTGGAACAATGCCACTCAGGACCAGTGGGAGGACATATGAGCTCTAAAAAGACTGCCTTGAAGGTTTTGCAATGTGGATTCTTCTGGACAACCATATCTAAAGATTCCTAAAACTTTGTCCTATCATGTGACAAATGTCAAAGATCAGGCAATATAACAAAGAGAGATGAGATGCCACTCTATCTATGGCAAGAAGTAGAGATATTCGATGTGTGGGGGGTGGACTACATGGGTCCATTCCCATCTTCTCATGGATTTTCATACATCCTAGTGGCGGTAGACTACGTCTCAAAATGGGTTGAAGTTATACCAACCGTCACTAGTGATTCCAAACCCGTCATCAAATTATTCAAAGATATTATTTTCCCCCGTTTTGGAGTGCCACGAGGTCCCACTTCCTTGAAAGATGCTTTGAAGCTTTACTGAGAAAATACGGTGTAACACATAAGGTAGCCTCGCCTTACCATCCAAAAACAAGTGGACAGGTAGTGGTTTCTAATCGCCAACTCAAGAGTATCTTAGAAAAGATAGTAGGTCGTAATCAGAAAGATTGGTCGGTGAAAATCAACGACGCATTATGGGCCTATCAAACTTCTTATAAAACTCCCCTAGGGACTACACCTTTTCGATTAATATATGGAAACGCTTGCCATCTTCCAGTCGAACTGGAACACAAGGCATGGTGGGCAATTAAACAACTAAACTTTGATATGAAAGAAGTAGGCCAAGCCAGGATTCTACAACTCCAAGAGCTGGATGAACTCAGGATGACATCTTATGAGAATGCACAAATCTACAAAGAACACACAAAACTTTGGCACAATGGACATCTGAAAAGAAAAGACATACAAGTTTGAGACCAAGTTCTTCTATTCAACACAAGGTTGAAGTTATTCCCAGGAAAACTCCGCCCACGTTGGTCTGGACCATACATCGTCAAGAGCATCTCCCCACATGGTGCCTTCTCATTATGGAGTGAAAAGTCAGGTGAATTTGTAACAAATAGTCACCGCTTAAAAAGATATTTCACCTCAACTGACATAGGCACTGAAGCAACACTGGAACTCTCCAATCCAAAGGATCCACTGTGAAGCTAAAAGATTTAGTCAAGCCATCAACATAAAACAAAGGCGCTTGTCGGGAGGCAACTCGATCAATAAATTTGTTTTACTTTTCTTTTCAAATTAGAATGATTCTTCGATTTTGCTTTTACCTTCTAGTTAATTTTTCATTAAATAAAATTTGCATCACGAGATGCTAGTTTAAGATCTAATTGCTCCTTACCCTTGAGATTTTCAGATAAGAGGATGTGCACTGACTGGAACGCAACCACATCTGGTGCTCAATCTGGCATGAATTTTCCCCTCCATCTTGTATTTAGGGTTTGCTCGGGACGAGCGAATCTCTAAGTTTGGGGTGGAGGGTGGGTGGTATGTACCTCACTTTCCACCTACACCCATCCTTTTCATACTTAAGTTTTCTCTATCACATTCTTGATAAAAGTTTCAAATTTTTAAAAATTTCAAAATTTTTAAAGCTTTCAAATAATTTGAGCAGATACTTGATGAATTTTTGACACTTCCTGGTTTCATTAAAAGTTACTAACTAACATTCTATGCATTTTGAATCATTATATCCTCCTTATTCAAAGTAAATCCTCAAAAGGACCACTTTTTGAAACTAGCCTTTTGACTGAAATCATTTTTTGAAGCTTATGACTCCTAACATCATGATACTTATGTGAATATGACAAGTGTCTGTCAAACTAATAGGGATCAAACACAACGTGCTTCCTAACTGAGTAGTGGAACAATAACAGGAAATTCCCACTGGATCCTCATCAAGCCATTATTTGAGAAGAGTACGATAAAGAGAACGACCTGGTGCATAGAATTGTAAATCAAGTTGCATTTTGATCTGGACTCTCTTCTACACTTCTTCCATCATCTTCATACCCCTCCATCCATAAAAAAGAAACAAAAATAGCCAAGATAGTGCAAAACCCTAAGTTCGGGGTGGCACGCCACTTCCCTCTATATATCCACTTCTTCCATACCCCTCACAAATAAATTGGGGTGTACCACCAAAATTGCAATCTCAAGTCGAATAGAGGAGAGATTCGCACACACAAAAAAAATGCAATAAATGAAATTGCAAAAATAATAAAAATCTCGAGTCGAATAGAGGAGAGATTTATTTCTTCCTTCCATATCACCTTTCACTCCACTTTCTACCTAATGGCACAATGAACGCCTACACTATCCTGAAAAATACCAGTGTCAGATCAAATGCACACTTTTTGTTCTGCGGGTGTCTCTGGAATCTTACAAAACTCTTTGACATGCTTGTTGTTGGAAAAAGTGAGGAGGAAGTGATATTGGAAAGCGAACTCAGGTATGAAGATACGGTAAGATGTGTTCAGTGGTCTCAGGAGGTTGAGATACTGAGTCATACTGAGCAGAAGGAAAACAATCATGATGTGAAGATGAGGCAATCACACGTATTGAAAGTATTCATTTGGCGACTGTTTCAGATTTTGTGTTACTCGAGGACGAGCAACGTTTAAGTTCAGGGTGTTTTGATGAATGCATATTCATCATGATTTTTAGTCGCTATCTTGGACCCTTTTCGACTCAATACACCCAATTTCATTTTCTAAATATCAAAATGTGCAAAATTACTTAATTGATCCAATTATCATGATTTCAATTGAATTTATGTTTATTTGATGCAGATCTTGATGAAGTTGAACAATCTGTTGGGTCCCACCTTCACTCACCATTCAATTTCAACCATTCAGTCTCACCATTCGGTTTCAACCATTCGGTCTCACCATTCAGTTTCATCCATACGGTGTCAAGACCGAATGGACGTGCTCACCTCAAGACCGTTTGAAGATATTTGGACTACAAGACCGTTTGACGAGATTCGGTCTGCGAGACCATTTGAAGAGATTCGGTCTATGAGACCATTTGAAGAGATTCGGTCTGCGAGACCGTTTGAAGAGATTCATTCTGCAAGACCATTTGAAGAGATTCGGTCTGCAAGACGGTTTGAAGAGATTTGGTCTGCAAGACTATTTGAAGAGATTCGGTCTGCGAGACCGTTTGAAGAGTTCTGGTCAGCGAGACCGTTTGAATTTCCAAAACCAAATGCAAGACCGAATGAGAACATGCATGTAGACTGTTTGGGTCATTAAGCAACCAAGACCGTTTTGCTGCTGGGTTTGAAGACCATTTGCCTATCCCACGTGAGGACCGTTTGGATTAAGAAACATGAAGACCTTTGGTGGTTTGCTTCCAATGAAGACTGGATGGATTAATGCATGCAAACCGTTAGCCAAGATCATTTGCACTGCATGGAGCAAAACCAATCAAACACCCGATACGTGTGAAAACTGAGAGAGATGCAAGCTGCCAAACTGAATGAAAAGTAGAAGCAACGACAGATTGGATTAGATCCCACGTGAAGAATTGTTTGGAGTATTGGCATGTAGCGATACAGTTGAGCATCATCATGCAAATCAAATAAGCAACAAGACCGTTTTCTCTAGCAGCAAACGTGAAGTCCGAATGGGGTATTGACCAACACGAAACTGAACAAGGTCGCAAAGACCGAATGAAGGAAACAACCAGGACCGTTTGCAAAAAGGATGCCAAACCATTTAGAAAAGACCTTTATCAAGCCATTTGGTCGAAGAAACTAAGACCGTATGAAAAAGGTAAAGAAATGCAAGACCGTTTGAAACTATTTGCATGCAAATCACGTAAATCGAAGGAAGGCATGCTCACAAGACCGTATGGACAATGCATGCGAAACTGTTTGCCAAAGCAAATTGCAGAACCGATTGCATGAAAGCAACATGACGATCATTTGCCCAAGTATAACGTGAAAACCATTTAAAGCAAATCGTGTGATCTACACAATTCAAGATCGTTTAGTCACATTTGCCAAAACCGTTTGGAGGCTATTTTCTCAGGACTGTTTGGTCTATTAAACACCAAGCAGTTTAGTCAACTTAGAACAAAACTATTTGGAGAAAATATCTCCTAGACCGTTTGGGCTGGAATCACATTAAAAATATGAGGACCAGTCCAACGCCTATAAATAGGACAAGCAGGGTCCTTATTTTGGCATCGGTTCCGGGACGCCGACATGCTGCCTGTACACATGTCCGATCCAAATCCAGTGTCATCCATGCCAGTATGCCAGTTTCATTCCACCTACTGCCCATGTTGCAACCAAGGAGGCTGAGGAGAGAAGGAAGATGGAGTGAGGGAGACTGTTCGGTCTATCTTGGCAACTCCCGTTCGCATCCAGATTTGCTCCGACACGACGTAGAAGGCCATATCTTCTTCATCGAGTTGCGACTACCTTCTACACTGAGTTCATGGTGGATTTCTCTCTCTTTCTTATTCTTCTTGTTTCTCGCATCATGAGTGAGTAGTGCCTTTTTGTTGGGGTGCGGGGATTAGCCCCGCTGCCCATGCAAATCATGTTCTTTTGTTAAACTCTCCATTGCAATGTATATAACTTTCCATTTTGTTGTTAGTCGGTACATTTGCAGTTGATTATCTACTTGCTTTCATCTTGTTCTTTCCTTTATTGCGTAGTCTTCTATATATGGGATGGAATGGAAGTTTACAAGTTCGACTCCTTGACGAGAACTTCTGATAGGATTCCTTGAGGTCATAAGTGTATGATTCGTGAGGGGACGAGACATCTAGCCTACGGTGACGCTTCTGTGTTCTAAACATCCCTCAGGGAGGACCACAACCTTAGTTGGATTTTGTATCGTCTTATTTATCGTCGATGTTAGTTTGTAGATATATTACCTGCTTTCTTATCAATTAATGCAGTTGACTTCCAAACTAGAAATAGAATGGGATTTCTTCGAGGTCGTAAGTGCATGATCCGTGAGGGGACGAGCCATCTAGCCTTCATTGATGCTTTTGTGTGCCTAACGTGTAACACCCCTGACCAGGGTTATGCTTAACCTTAGATGATTTGCTTCATAAAGTTGATTATATGTTTGCTCTAATCTCTTGAAAAGTAATTAAGGCTCAAGAGGAACTTATATTTCAATTTTAGTCCTTTTTGAATAACATTGAAATAATGTTTTATTTGTTTTGGACTAAAGTGCAAATTACCCACGTTGAGGGGTTAAATTGCAAATTGTGCATGATAATATGTTCCTCATGTGTTGAAGCATCATGAGAATGAAGATAATGCAGAGGTATGGCTTGTGGTAGCCTGAGTACCAAGAAAGAGCTGATAAAGCAATGTTTGTGCATTAAAACCTAGTTTTGGTATAATGTGCAATTTACCCAAAGTCTAGGGTTCAATATGCAAATCACCACTTCAGTAGGGTCCCTAATGTTTCTTGGAATCATGTAGAGCAAATAAAATGAGAGGGGTGCCTCATTTGAATCACTTTGGAGGAGAGAGAATCATGATATTAAAATAATCAAGATTTAAGCAAAATTGGAACTTTACTTCAATTTAATGCAAAAATAAATATATTAATTGAAGTGATCTTCAACCAAAATTTTGTTGGTTGAAATACATGTATGTGGAAGATCATGTTCCTTGCAAAGGCACGAAAATATCCAAAGGAAATGGATAACTCACTCACATTATTATAAGAAAAAGAAATATCCACTCACTTATGGATATTAGTATAATATGATTTAAGGTGCTTAGTTTGTTTTCTGTTAAATCATGGATAATTGAGAGGAATAAGAGACAAAGAGGATAGACTCATCCCAAAGGAAGCAAAGGGGGAATATGGCAAGAAAGTTGAGGAGATAATTCCTACTTTCTCTCTCTTAAATGAAATTTCAATAAAATTCATATATAAACTCATTTATCTTTGAGGTGAAGGGATAATTTCGAAACCCCTTTCACTTCTTTCTTGCAAAAATGACCAAGGGAGCTGGGAGAAATAGGAGGAAAACCCCCAACCTATTGGTAAGCTTCTTGATCTTCATTCACCTTGATTCCATGGTGGAAATCGAAAATCAATGCATGAATTCTTCATATCTCGATCCCCTCTTCAATTCTAACCATTCCTTTACACTCAAAGCTTGAGGACGAGCCTTGGGATAGTGAAAGGAGTTGCATCCACCATTTTTGACGTGATCTTGAAGCTTTGGATCTCAATTGGAGTGGGTTTTATAACTTGAACCCTTAATATTGTTATTGCATTCAATTCCTTATCAATTGTTGATGTTTTCTTCATTCTCGGAATTAAATTTGGTTGATTGATGCAATCACCATGGAAATCACAGTAAACTTAGTGGGTTTGGAGCTTGATGATGATGACATCATCATAATCACACACCTCCCCAAATATCTCTTGCAAACAATTTCAACAAAATGGTTCAAATAGTTTCACCAAACCGTATGGAGACCAAACGGTTTCCAAACTATTTGGAGACTTGAACCCCAAACCATTTAGAGGAGTTGACCATTTGGATGGGTTGACCATTTGAGGTCTGAACCCTAGTATGCGTTGGATTATGATCCAATGGCTTCAATTGATTAATTCAACTTATGGACAAACTTTCAAATAGAAACCCTAATCGGCTAAGTGATGATTTTGCAATTGATTAAGTTGATGTTTTGGGTTGGTTGACCCAAATGGTTTCAAAACAATTTGGGAATCATCCAAACGGTCTCAAGACCGTTTGGAGGTCAACCAAGACCGTTTGGAGGTCTAGGGTTGAGTATGGTTAAGTATTTTAAGACCCGAAGATATCAAATTGCATTACAATCAATAGCTTAAGTGATGATTGATTCAATGATGCAAACCCTAAGTGAATGTCATAGATTTCAATGTGGTTTGAGGAAAATGGTCTCAAGACCATTTGGAGATCATACAAACTACCTCAAGACCCTTTGGAGGTCATTCAAGACCGTTTTAGGTCAGGTCATATCATGTAATGATGATGGTTCACTGATTTCGATTGAATTGGTTCCACAATGTCAACCATTGATGGTTCCTCAGTTTCAAAACCATAAGTGATGGTTTCTTGATTACCAACCCTAGTTCAATTGGGTTCAAAACCCTAATTGAAGGTCCAATTGAAGGGTGATTCTTTGGTTCAATTGAATAATAAATTAGTGGTCCAATTGATAGTTGGTCCATGGATTGGAACCTTGAATTGTTTAAGTGTTGAAGACCCTTTTTGGTCCATTCGGTTTTGAGAGGGTTTGGACCAAACAGTCTTAAGACCGTTTGAGTCCAAAAGGTCTCAAACCATTTGGAGACTCAAGTTCATTCGGTTTCAAGTACCTACTTTGTCAAACGGTTTCGAGTACTAACCTTGCCAAACGGTTTCAAACCATTTGAACTTAATTGGTCAAGATCGTTTGAGGTCTAAGTGGTCAGGACCGTTTGGGGTCTATGTGACCAAGACTTTTTGAGGTTTAAATTGGTTAAACCATTTGTACACCTAATATGATTAAAGGTCAGTTAGCTACTTGATTGATAATGATGTAGTCTAATGGTGATCATAATGAATAACCCAAAACTGTGTGTACTTAAATGAAGAGTTGACCTAGATCAATTTTGGAATACTTAACATCCTAGAGAGGATGAAAGAGAGAGAGGAATGCTTATGTAATTAAGCCCTAATTCTCTCATTATGAACAAAATATGTAATTAGGGTTTGATCCTTATTAAAGAGATCATGTAACCCTCATTGAAAAGATTAATGAGCCTTAACCCTAATTTAGGGAAAAGCTATGTGTGAAACCCTAATTTAGGGAAAAGCTATGTGTGAAACCTTAATTTAGGGAAAAGCTAGGTGAAATCCTAATTGAGGGAGATGTCAAGTGAAATCCTAATTTTAGGTAATACTAAGTGAAACCTTGATATAGAAGGATGTTATGTGAAACTCTAATGAAGAGTGATATTAGGTGAAATCTATATGAATGGGAGATGCTATGTGAACCTCAATTTATAAATATGGAAAATCCTATTTCTAATAATGGAATAGTGATTAATGTATTGACAAATGTAACACCGAGAGAGGTGATAATGGATATCCTTATATCAATAGTTCTTAACTCAAGTATGAGTCCATATCATGGGCAATGGTTGTATATTCTGACTAAGTGACTTATGACCAATACATTACATGATAAATGTGAGGAACTGATGCATAAAGTATTAGGATGAGGAATACCCTAATACAAGCTAAGTGGATGAACTCAAGTAAGATAAAGGTGATGAGGGAAGTGATGCATCATGATATGATAGATATCACATCCAACACCTCAAAACTGATATACCTTGATGTGTTTAAATCCAATATATTTGGATGAGTGACACATGAAGTGTGTCATCTCAATTATTACATTGAGATGTAATACACTTTGATGAGTGTAGGCTAACATTCCTTATGAAAAGGTTAATCCAAACCAATAAACTATGATGTAATCATATTCTGGTAAAGATAAGGGACAAACACATACTTTATGTTGATAATTCATCTAATGATGAATGATGGGAATAAATAAGTATGATTTCATACTTATGTTATCCATATTGATTCATAGCTATGTGAAGTAATGAAATAGGACTTGATCATTAATAATATGATCTTGAGAACCTATATGGTTATTTCTGGAAAACCCTAATCCAGGGTGATGTTATGTAATATTATAGTAAACCCTAAATTGGGTAAAAAGACATGATGAACTTTAAGCTGATGTGAACAGTGCATCCTAACCCTAAATTGGGTAATAGGATATAATAAACCCTATTACAGGGTAATGCTATGTGAAACCCTAATGTAGGGCAATGCTATGTGAAATCCTAATACAGGGTGATGTTGTGTGAAGTCTTAACACAGAGAAATCCTATGTGAAGCTGAAATACAGATTAATGAGCTATGAATGTAATAAGAAAACCCTTATGTTGCATGGTATGAATATATAAATGTTATCATGAGTACTGATTATGCAGGTATGTTGAGATGATGAGCATAGCTAGGTATGGCTATGATGCTTTGTATATTGAACATGTTTTATGGGTCTCTCATAAGCCATAAAATGCCATATTACTTATTAAAGGGTAATAAGAGGTGATATGAGCTTTGTGAACTATGTGGAATACTTTGTGTAGTAAGAATCATAATGTCATAGGTCAGATGACCTGAAGGTATTAAGTTACCTAATAAGTGGTAAAAAGTATTCTATGATGAGTTAAGGGTTTGAATACCCATATTATATAATCATGATGATGAACTTGTTAAGAGATGGAAATTTACTTGATGAGATGAGAGATTAAGATCCCAATACTTTGCTAAAAGAATATGGCTACAGGCCATGACACCAAAAAGACAATGCCAGATATTAGCTATGTGATCTAAGCCTGAATAGAGTATGCGCTGCAGTTATAACTCTATATTGAATAAATGTTATACATGTCTTCACATTCCTTAATGGATAAGTGACATGCTGCTCTATCAAGTTATAGCTGCAATGTTTTAGATAAGAATAATGTTCTAATCTATTAGACAATGAAATAACTGTTGTTAAACAATTATGATTCCTCTGTTCAGATTTATCTGATTAATTGCAATAATAATGTTTCTGGAGGAGAGTTATATCTCTAACTGGGGCATTTTACAATTGTCTCACCCCCGTGGAAACCACATTTTTAGGTGGACGCAGATGAGGAGGCAAGAATCCTTCAGTTGGTGAAGGATAGCAACAGCAGCAGTAGGGACAACAGTGAAGTCTCAGGTGGAGACACTGGCTGTTATGCCTTGTATAGATGTATATAGAGTCCTATGTGTCATATCTGTGCTATCAGGTCCTCGGAGTAGTAGTTAGTGCTTTCGAGATTTTGGCCCAGTGCCTCGATATTGTATACTTCCTGTGTTTAGTTTAACATGATAGTTGATGCTTGTAATTTATAGAAAGAGATGATACATGATATGTACTTTTGAAAATAGAATGTAAATGTGTTACTTTGGTTCTTTGTGAGAAAGTTTTCATTTGATGGATCTCTTGGTAAAAAGGTTTTAATTTTTAGTGATTTTTTAGTAATCCGCTGCTTAGTGAACGCTTCCGCATTTGTTAATCATGTTTTTATAAGTTGGATGCTACAATTTAGTGGTATCAGAGCACTAGGTTCATTGAGTCTACAAAGAAATAGGACTAAGGTTGTTAAGTCTGTCCTAGTATTTTCCAGTCTATCTGATAGTGTCTTCTACTCATAAAGGAGAGGAAGAACTTAAAGATGTCTGGATCACACAAAGGGCATGCTGCTGAGAGCAGTAATGTTGCACCAAGAGAGGGTGCAAGGGATCAGGAAAGCGAAGAACATGTGCCTGAGAACTCCCATCTTGACCTGATCAGGACAGAGAATCCTATGTTTATGTTCTTAAAGGGTAGATTAAGATAACAGTAATGCATATAGAAGACTGGATACTAGCATTAAAACCTAGGTTACCAGTCGTTAATGTGGAAACTTTGGGCTTAGAAAGGGTTCCTGAATGACATAGTCATGTTGGAACAGTGGAAATGTGGGAAAGATTAACATATGGTGAGAAAGTAGACTCTGCCATAAGTTTAGATAGATAGTATATCTATGATGGTAGTGCCCAAGGAGGGGCAATAAGCCGAGATTTTCTGCATCAGCATCATCATCGAGATTCCATACCCAGACACAATGGATGTCAAGTAGGGGTAGGGATCGTAGTAATGTTCCAAGTAGAGCCCCCGACATAGCATCAACATCGGTGACTGGATCTCACAGACCCTATTTTGCACCTAGGATCTGTTATCAATGTAGACAACTGGGACATCTAGTAAAGGATTGTCCAGACGAGAATTCGATGATGACTCAACCTCAGGGGTAGAGTCAGCAAGGCTCACAAAGGAGGCAGTTTTCTAGTAATAATAGAAGACGTGGACAGACGTCCCAGATAGGTCAGATGAAATAGTGTTGTTTTAATATTTCATTTCATGATTCTATGTGTTAATAATAAGAAAGCAGTTGTTTTGAGTTTTCCCTGACTAGTCCTATCAGGACATGAGGGAGATGAGAACTTACATTTTACTCAGTGCTCCTTAAAATGCTTTATAATCTCTCTTATCTATGTGATAAAAGATGAGATATAGAAGTTATGGCGGAAGAAAAATCCAGAAATGAAAAATCCTATTTGTATAATGTTATGAAGAGTGAGAAACAATGACAGTAAATAAAGTGCATACTACCTAATCTCAATACTTGTATACCCTGGCCAGGTAAATGATTATTGGAGATAAGGCAAGTATGGAACTCTTAGATTGTTATCTTTCTGATTACTCTGATCAAGTAGTCATTCTAAAACAATCTAGAGAGTATAATGAGATTAAACAGGAATTACTCAGTGAATTTTCCTAATTCAAAAGGAAGAGCTAAGTGAACCTTCCTAATTAAAAAGGAAAAGCTAAGTGAACATTCCCAACTAATAAGGAAGAGCTAAGTGAACATTCCCAACCAATAAGGAAGAGCTAGGTGAACATTCCCAACTAATAAGGAAGAGCTAAGTGAACATTCCCAACCAATAAAGAAGAGCTAGGTGAACATTCCCAACTAATAAGGAAGAGCTAAGTGAACATTCCCAACTAATGAGGAAGAGCGAGGTGAACATTCCCAACCAATAATGAAGAGCTAGGTGAACATTCCCAACTAATAAGGATGAGCTAAGTGAACATTCCCAACTAATGAGGAAGATCTAGGTGAACATTCCCAACTAATAAGGAAGGGCTAAGTGAACATTCCCAACTAATGAGGAAGAGCTAGGTGAACATTCCCAACCAATAAGGAAGAACTAGGTGAACATTCCCAACTAATAAGGAAGAGCTAAGTAAACATTCCCAACTAATGAGGAAGAGCTAGGTGAACATTCCCAACCAATAAGGAAGAGCTAGGTGAACATTCCCAACTAATAAGGAAGAGCTAAGTGAACATTCCCAACTAATGAGGAAGAGCTAGGTGAACATTCCCAACCAATAAAGAAGAGCTAGGTGAACATTCCCAACTAATAAGGAAGAGCTAAGTGAACATTCCCAACCAATAAGGAAGAGCTAGGTGAACATTCCCAACTAATAAGGAAGATCTAAGTGAACATTCCCAACAAATGAGGAAGAGCTAGGTGAACATTCCCAACCAACAAGGAAGAGCTAGGTGAACATTCCCAACTAATAAGGAAGAGCTAAGTGAACATTCCCAACTAATGAGGAAGAGCTAAGTCAACATTCCCAACTAATAAGGAAGAGCTAGGTGAACATTCCCAACTAATAAGGAAGATCTAAGTGAACAATCCCAACTAATAAGGAAGAGCTAAGTGAACATTCCCAACTAATGAGGAAGAGCTAGGTGAACATTCCCAACCAATGAGGAAGAGCTAGGTGAACATTCCCAACTAATGAAAAAGACCTGAGTGAACCTTCCTAATTAAATAGGAAGTGCTCAGTGAATTTTCCCAATTAAATAGAAATTGCTAAAAGTGAACTTTTCCAACTATATAGGGTTTGCTAAGTGAACTTTCCCAAACAAATAAAGGATTGCTGAGTGGATTACCTCTATTAAATGTATATGTTTCTCTTTTGATAAACCATCTTGGGTGATGATAGGAGTATGTTACTTCGTGTTTCTTCCTTTCAATTAACATGGCAATCAAGTAAGTATTATGACAGAGTATATACATGGATTAGAAATAATCCGTTGATGGATACTTAGAAAAGTATCAGTTTGCTTTGGACTTTGGTTCCAAGATAATGATATATGGAGCAAGCAATGTCCTAAGATAAAAAGAAATATTTTGTGCATGTACCTTTGGTGGTAATAGCAGAGAAATAAATATGATAAGGATGAGATGTGTTCTCAACACATATGATGAATACTAAAGTAAGGGCTATGGTACCTGAGAAATAATAGATGATTATGTTGGTTACCTATATTAGCCAACTGTGAAATTAATCTTGTTACCTAAAATAATATGGACATCATATGTTAGGGGTTTATGCTCTGCATAAACATAAGCATTGATAAGGTTGAACCAATGGAAGAGCTTGGTGAACCGATCGACTCAGGTGGTGAGTCGATCGACTCATGGATAGGGTGAAATGATTGCTTCACGTGTTGAAATGATCGGTTCAACTTATGCAACTGAGCAAGTTGGGAAAGTAGGATTGGTGAGAAATTTCTTTTTGTTTCACTTGCCCAATTTGATTGGAACAAGGATTGGTATTTGATACCAATTAGAAACAAAAGAAGAAAAGTCAATCAGGAACTGACCAGGACCACGAACCGACCGGTTCAGAAGTGAACCGACCATTTCATGGGTCCCAACTGATCTGTTGAGGTGTCAACCGACCGGCTCAGATCCCCAATCGACCATTTCATAAATGAAACGATCGGTTCAGGTTGCGCAGTTGGTTGTTTTTGTGGAAAATCTCGAACCCTTCTACTCCTACTTTAGTCCCATATTGCCCGGGATAGAGAACCCTGTCCCATGACCCTCCTATATATAGGGGTATTGGGGGCTTCTCAAAGAACAACTCAGTGCAACCAGTTGCTCTGTAAAGTTGTCATTCTCTCTAGTTTTGGTAACCGAGAGAGCCCGAACAAGTGCTACCCGATAAGGGAGGCACAGCAAGGGAAAGACAACTACAGAAAGCGACTGGTGGTAGGAGAGTGTGTCAGTGACTAGTACACTTATAGGAGGGTGCGACTCCTTCCAATTTCTTGTGGGACAAGGAGATTGGAGTTCCAAGTGGTCTGTGTGGACTACTTCAGAGGCGGGAGATTTATGTCACTCGGAGGATAGCTGTCAATCCCGACAGTCCCGGTGATACCATGAGTCGATAGTCCCAGTGCGACCAGGAGCTGCACAGACATCGTCCAAGACCGAAGGTGAAGACCGCACAAGCCGCTAGATATTGTCGCCGAGCAAGCCTCGGGACAAGGTATGATTCCAGAAACCATCCTTTCATATTGTATAGACGTTGACGCGTTTCCTTGTTCTGGGTCTGGGGAGGAGAAATTTTTTATTTCCACTGCCTTCTCTGCCTCCCCTAAAACCCAACCGCTAAAGGCCATGACACCAAAAAGACAATGCCAGATATTAGCTATGCGATCTAAGCCTGAATAGAGTATGTGTTGCAGTTATAACTCTATATTGAATAAATGTTATATATGTCTTGACATTCCTTAATGGATAAGTGACATGCTTCTCTATCAAGTTATAACTGCTATGCTTTAGATAAGAATAATATTCTAATCTATTAGACAATGAAATAACTATTGTTAAACAATTATGATTCCTCTATTCAGATTTATCTAATTAATTGCAATAATAATGTTTCTGGCAGAGAGTTATATCTCTCGCTGGGGCTATTTACAATTGTCTCACCCCCGTGGAAACCACTTTTTTAGGTGGACACGGATGAGGAGGTAGGAATCCTTTAGTAGGTGAAGGACAACAACAGCAGCAACATGGACAGCAATGAACTCACAGGTGGAGACACTGGTTGTTATGCCTTGTATAGATGTATATAGAGTCCTATGTGTCGTCTCTATACTCTCAGGTCCTCAGAGTAGTAGTTAGTGCTTTCAAGATTTTGGCTCAGTGCCTCGAGATTGTATACTGCCTATGTTTAGTTTCACAGGATATTTGATGCTTGTAATTTACAGAAAGAGATCATACAAGATATGTACTTTTGAAAATAGAATGTAAATGTGTTACTTTGGTTCTTTGTGAAAAAGTTTTCATTTGATGGATCTATTAGTAAAAAGGTTTTGATTTTTAGTGATTTTTCGGTAATCTGCTACTTAGTGAACGCTTCCACATTTGTTAATCATGTTTTTATAAGTTGGATTCTACATAACGCCTGTATAGGGGGCCCACAACCTTTGTTGGATTTCTGTATCTTTGGAGCCGTAAGTAAGTGATCCGGTTGGTGATGAGACATCTGACACCTAAGGTGATGCTTACGCGAACCTACCACCCATATGGGGGGTTCTGCAGTAGCTCTATTTGGATTGTTTGATCTTGCCTGGATAGTTTGCGTTGGAATGTGTTTGCTTGTGTAGCGGTGGTGAAACCCGATACCATCCCAACGATTCCATATCATTGATCTAAATTCAACTTTAATTCAGCTTTTACTTTCTTGCAACTAGTTTAATTAACCTCAAATCAACCAATCGTTCTAAATATTAGTCTTAACTCGAACTATATTAGACTGACAAGGATTCTTAAAAATGTTGTCCTTTGGGTTCGATCCTTAACTATACTGTGATAAGACTCGTCCGCTTGCGGGTGGTATTATTGCACTTTGGTTTTGGTAAAATCTCGGGGATTTGAACCCCGAGTGAGTTTGTTAGTGTGATAAAATCCCATGTCAATAGCCCACCACTAGGGGCTTAGCCAGACATAATCAAACAAAAGGCAAAAGAAAGGGGAAGAAGGGGATAGGACTCCATGGAGATCGAAGTAGATCTTCCTTCTTTAGCTCCTAGCATCTTGGGGATGACCACTCTCCTCGAATTTTGAAGATGAACATGAGAATGGAGGGGATTATGGAGGACAACCTAAAAATCTAGGTTTCCAAGGTGGAAATGAGGTGGAAATGGTGGGTGGAGAGCATAAATGCAAGGAGGATGATGTTACAACCCCAATTTTTAGGTTCAATTTGTGAGAAATGTAATTTCTCATATTAAAGATAATTGAACAAATAATGATATAATTTGTTTTTAATAAATGGATTTCATTTACAATAGCCTTGATGATTGTGTTGTGGGATTTATTGGCTATTGGGCCCAATAATAAGGAAATAAAGAAAGGAAATTCAGTTATTAAATTAGTAAATGAATAATTGAGTTTTTGAGAAAAGAATGATGTGGAAACCTATAGAAGGCAAATCCAAAGAGGGATTTCATGCCTCTTGGGTTCCATGGGTTCCAAGGAGTCCAAAGTTATAAAGAAAAGGCAATAAGAAAAGAAAAGATTAATTAAGTATTTCTTTATTAAGAAAGAAATTGAAAATAATGATAAAATGTGGAAAATGAATGGAAAGAGGCATAAATGAGATTTCTTGGTGAATTTTCAAATCCATGAGGTTGCTAATATTAAAAGGAATGCCAATGAGTAAAATAAAAGAGAAATAAAGAGAAAACCTCAAAAAGAGTTATTTTAATAAGAACTAAACATGATAATGAGAAATAATGCATATAGATGCATCTAGAAGGATAATAAGTATCCAATAAAAATGATTTCTAAATAATAGAGTTTCTTGGGATCCAAGGAGTCCCAATAAAGAGGAAAGAAAGAGAAAATACCAAAATTACAAAATAAGAGGATAATGTAATGCATAATTAATGAATTATGTGGTATTGTTTAAAAGAAAATATTTTCTACTAAAAGAAAATCTAATTTCGTGCCAATGGGACAAGAGGCAAGTACCAAGAGAGAAAGTGAGAGGATTTTTGAAATCCTATTTATCCCAAGAGTATAGTTTATCAAGGAGGAAAATAGGAGAGAGAAGAATTACTTCTCCTTGAAGGAATATGAATCCTTTTGGAAAGGGGCTCTTTGAGTCGTGTATAAGCCAACCTAGGGCTTCGTATCTCACCC
This sequence comes from Alisma plantago-aquatica, assembly GCA_963693085.1. NCBI lineage: Eukaryota > Viridiplantae > Streptophyta > Magnoliopsida > Alismatales > Alismataceae > Alisma > Alisma plantago-aquatica. The sequence goes on from OY856409.1 coordinate 915,320,534, forward strand.
CTATATAAGGGGTAAAGCCCTGGTTCGAAGGGAAGAGAGAACCCCATGTTTCTCTACCTTCTTCTTCTTCCAAGTTTTTGTTTGAAACCCTAACCTTGGGAGTAGTTCCATCCCTAGATCAATGAAGAATTGTGGAGCCGTCGTGATGGAGGTGGGGATCTTCCACAACAACCCTGGACCGATTAGTTACCATCTTCGAGCCTGTATCTCACGCGGACCACCTGCAATAGGCTGTACGGCCATTCGCAATGCACAAGACGAGGGCGCTTGTAACAGCCGCCATGGCCACGAACAGGGGGTGCCCTGTGTGCACCAGAGCACGGCGGAGATAGGGCAGTGGGTTGCGGCGGTGTTCGGGGTCCAGGGAGGTGAGGAAGGCCCACACATGGCTACAGGTCGGCGGCCACGTAGGGTTCCTGAGGAAGAAGATGACCGAACAGGCATTGGATCATTTTGCCCCTATGGGGTGTGAAGAAGCGATGACTTATGAGGGGGTATAAGAGTCATTTCGAAATGTCCCAAAGCAACAACGTTGCATGGAAAATGAGTGACGTGGCACACTCTGATTGGCCAGAAAGGTATTTCCTTTATTAATTCGTAATTAAATATTGGTAACTCCGATTAGGACAAGTAATATATGAATTTTGATCAGGAGAACGAGAGGAATCTAATAAAAATAATATTAAATATTGATTCCGTTTCTAATTGCAAAAGTACTATAAGTTGATGAAAAGTGCATTAAAGTTAATTTAAAAACCCTATTTGTGATTAAAGGTTGAATCTAGTATGCTTAATAGGTTAATTGAAGTATTAATAACATGTTGAATGATAATGTTAGATTCAAACCTTATCTAGATGTATAAATTGCATGATTTAGGGTTTTTACCTCATATGAGAATGATTAAGCATTTAGAAACCCAAATTTAGGGTAAAAGAGGATAAGATAATATTTAATTTAAAAAATGTGAAAATATGTTGTTATATGGTGGTTCTAATATATTTTGAGCATTAAAGTCCTTAATTTTGGATAAATACCCTAAATGTAGTAATTAGGGTCTTTTCATGAATAAAAGGTAGAATTGATGGCAAAATGAGTTCATATGTTAATTAGACCCTAATGAACTTTGAATTGATGATAGAGGTGTATAATGATCTTGTCATGGATTAAAAGGATAAAAATAGCAGCTTTAAGGTAAATGAAGCTTAATGAACTTAATTAATGGTTAATGGTGCCTTTAATCCAAAAATAGGGTTATATGTTGTTAAGATAACCTTAATATTGAAGAATAAATGAGATAATTAGGGTTTATGAGTAATGGCATAAAACTAGGGTTTAGAATAATAAAAGATGAAGTGAAAACCTAATTGCAATCGAAACCCTAAAAGTGAACTAGAAACCCTAGGAAGTGAGCTAGGTTTAATAGATCTTGATGACATGAGTAATAAAAAAAGGGAATTGCATGATTATTTTAGGATTTTGTTGAAAGTGCTTGCTTGCTTGGATTCTTATTTGCATGGATATTTATTTCAAATCATCAGATCAGGTATGTGGTTATGCTTATGAATAATCACTTTAGTTTCACGGCGATTTCTGAACGTGTTTATCGGTTGCTTGAAAATAACTGTTGAATGCCTTTTATTTCATGCAACTATAAAGTGACTATGATTATCACCATGAATATATATATATATATATATATATATATATATATATATATATATATATATATATATATATAACTGGCATAGATCTGAATCCACCTCTGTGGCTTGTAAAGGCTAAAAAGGGGTAACCTAGAGTAAGGTCTAGGTTATCGTGGGTTAGAAATTGGATTACCAAGAGTAGTGCCATGAGACCCTTTAGCATGCCATGAGTTAAGAAGTGGGCTACTTTTGAGTAGTGCCATGTGACTCAACCCTAGAAACCGGTTCACCTATAGGTAGGACCATGAGGGGTTTAATGGGGAGCTACTGTAAGGAAAGTAGTATCCACAGCGCAGAGGATAGGGAATACATGGATTGCATAGTTATATTTAAAACGTAAAATTGTTTGTTAAATGATAATTGGTTGCAATACATTGTTATCATAGTTGCACAATTTTTGTTTCCCCACATACCAGCTTCGGCTGACTGACGTTTTGTTTGTCGACATTTTAGGTTCAAGCCAAAAGGACAAACAGTAAATCGTCATATTGCAAAATACATGAAGTAAAATACAAGGAGGATTAGTTAATGTAGAATTCATACATGGATAGAAGTTTAGAAATCCAAAATTTCAAAAGGTATGTAAAGTTTATTTTTTTTATAGCTTTTCAGTTTGGTCTATTAAAATTTAATAATTATTCTTGGTTAATTGTTGAACCTTTGATCCAGAAATTATGGGTGCGGCTTCGACCTCTCGATCTCCCTTAATTGGGGGTTACCGGTAGGTGGAGTCGTAACATTTGGTATTAGAGCGTAGGTTCCTCACTTAACCATTAATAATTATTAAATTTTACAAACTCCATAGAACCCAAGGGAATTATTAGAGGATTATCCGGAAGATGGAGGTGTCTAGAAAAGGATCATGACCGGAGGTGGGCAATATTTTCCTCTACACCGCTAGTCGGCATACAAGGACTACCGGATCTGTGTGACTTCTTGGCCAAAGTCTTAGGGTATGAATCGAAATAAGATACCTTTAGGACTTTCTCATCTTATTCATCCCTTCTCAACTCAAATGTTGTTAAGGATTCTAAGGATTAGGGTTTTCTCTCTTTTCCTCACCCTCTTGAGGTATGGGTAAGGTTAATAAGGTCTAAGGAATCCTCCACCAAATTAATGAAAAAGTATGTAAATAAGATGTCATGGACATAAGCTTAATAGATTAAGCAGAAACTAAAGGATAGATACATGCTTAGGTCGTATGACATAAGTTGTCATGCCCTCAGAAGAGACCTGAGGCTAGATCTTCTTGTCTGGAGGATAGATAAAGAGAGTTAGTCTTGGAGATAGAGATCTCCATTGCAAGTAGAGACCTGGCACATCCTCTGAGGATGATGTTAACCCTAACCTTAAGTGAATGTTAGAGAGAGAGACAACATGATGAGCTAGATGTCATGGTAAACCAGGCATTTGGATAGACATGCCTTGGATGCCATATGAGCCATGAGAGGTGGGATGATCGAGTGCCTTTAGCGACCTAACCCTGGGAAGGGTCATGTTAGAGTGAAGGATAACTCCTTCAATGATGAGGTTAGTAAAGGATCTATGGAAACCTTATGGGCTTATATGGGCATTTCATAGTATGCACCCAGAGTACGTCAGTAGTACTAACTGTAAGCTAAAACCCTGGCCAGGAGAGTATGAAGGATGGATTAGGAGATATAGAGTTATGGATAATCTTGAGCAAACATAAATTCGAGCCTAGGATTCACCCATGTAGAGGTATGCTTATGAGCTTGATCCCTCTTGGAGAGAGAGCCTCTCATAGTAAGGTTGAATGTGGAGTTAGCTCTACAGAAAGCAGGAACCAAGTAAGAAGGTTGGAATCCTAGACTCCGAGATATGAGGAAAAGTAGGGAGTTGAAGATGATGTGACCTAAGTGGATGATAGTGGTCGCCACATGCTTGATCCCCAGAGATTGATGATGTCTTGGTTGCAATGAGAGGAACCAAACCCTAGAGAGAGGATGAGTTTGCTGATACCTTTGTACCTATGGTATAGATGAGAAGAAGAGTTCCTTACACCTGGAGAGGTTTAGTAACAGGTTATGAGGCCTTGTACCTTGTTGATTGTCCTTGAGGAGGACTCAACTTTAAAATGTTGATTGAGGGGAAGGATGACAGGAAGTGTATGTAATACCTGGTACATGTTTGGATCATGGTTAAGAGGTTGAGCATGCAATTGGACACCCAAAGGTGAACCTAGGGTTCCTTGGCCTAAGAGGGGAAGTGGTGTACCTAATGCTCATGATGAGAATTAAGTTGCTATAGTTTTGAGCATGGTACTCCTCATGTATAGAGGAAAAGGGAAACCCCTTAAGTTTAAAGGTATGTTTGATGAACCCCTCATAGCTAAGTTGATGACATGGGGAGGTATGATGAGAACAAGTTTGACCTAACATGGTTTAGTAGGTGGTCTACTTGTGCCTTGCATAACTTGCTAGGGTTTAGCATGCTAGACCCGAGGATGTTTGTGGCCTTTGTTTTCAAGGTGAAGTTTTCCTCCCACCCTGGGAGAGGGACCCTTTGGTAGGGTGTATACCAGTGTTGTTGGTTTTGAGGTAACCTAAAGAGGTCTCATAGGATCTTGAGAAGCTAAGTGAAAAGTGCATGGTATGAGAATGAACCTGTAGATCCATAGATAACCATCCCTAAGTGCATGTGGATGTGTTACCATGGAGGTAACTGATATGGGGCCTTGCCAAGGTAAGTAGGTCTCCATGACCCCTATGAAAGGATGAAAGTCAGCCCATGTATACAGAGGGAGATGATAAAAGCTTGGGAAAGGTTCAAAGTTGAACATGTACTATAAGAGAATCCTAAGTCTATCCTAGGGTCAGGTAGGGATAAGACCGATGGAAGTAGGAGTTGCCTAACTCCCTAGTTTCACATGACCATATGGTCGGGAGGTAACATCTATCATTGTCTGAGGGCCATGGGTTAGGAGATTGATCACCTTCATGAACTCATGGGACCCAAAGGGCAGATGAGTAGGGCTTCGGATGCATAAGGGAAGAGGAATGACCCCTAAAGTGTCAGCACCCTATAGACCTAGAGGAGATGACCAAGGATTGTGTGGTGACCCAAGTAGGTTCCAGATCAGTTTTCCATAGAAGTAACTTTGATATCGAGATGATTGTGATGAAGTGACATATGAGGCACGTTTCAACTTATATTTAAAGGTGTACTGGCAAGGTGGGATGTACCATCTCTACTCTTGGAACAGGAAGAACTCTGTATTTGGACTGCAGCCAAATGCTTATTTCCTCTTTTTATGGGAGAGAGAGACAGGACAGTACACATGCCATACACCAAGGAAAAAAAGATGATGTGGGTGGAACGTTGCCACGAGATAGGGGGACAGAGAAGATAACATACCCTGGTGTAGTGAATGATACATGGAGGGTTTGCAAACAGTAAGAGAAATGAAGTAGTCATCTTTTGAGGATATTTTATCATGAGCTATGTGGAACTTACAAGTTATACCAGGTTGAGTTTTGATCACCATGATGATGAAATCAGAGAGTGTTCTTAATGAAGATAGATATAGCGTTTGATGTGGGACGATAAATGAAATACATGGAAGTGTATGTCTTCAATGTTACCTAATACATAAGAAGGTGAAGTGGTAATGGATGCTCTGGTTGAGATATATCTACCTAGTTTGGCTAGAAGAGGTTGTTAGACTAACCCTAAGTTTGGAAATGAAGATATGTTTGGCTAACACTCTGATGTAACGAGATCAGTTAATGGTTGTTTGGTTAGCCAGTCTAGTCCTTGATGCAATGAAAGGATGGTGGTAGAACCTCAGATGTACTTCTTTGGAAAAGAAGGTAATAAAACCCTGATGAGAGTGGTTTAGGGTTTTAGAGAATCAATCTTGAGGAATCATGACATACAGGAAATCATGATTGAAGATCACCATACACCATGGTTCTACCAAGATAGTAAATGACAATAGCACTTTGGATGCTTAAGATGAGGCTGCATGTGGTATGTTGCCATGTATGACAGAAGGAAAAGGATGAACACCAGTAACCCAATGCATTGATATAAAGGATAAAGAGTCCCCAAAGGAGAAAGGGAGTTCATCACTATCGATGTTGTAAGTCTCCCCTAGACCAAGGAATGTCGAGATGCAATATGGGTTATGGTAGATCACCTTACCTAGATGACATGAGAAAGAAAGAGTTCTGTCAAGGGACATATCTGGTTGAACTACCCATGAGAGAAATGGTTCAACTACACCACAAAGCGAGTTCAAAGGTTCTTAAGTTTAACCTAAAGATTCACTTCCGTGAGGTGGAAGTAGAAATGTGAAAAACTCTATCTTCATACAGTTTATCACCCTTAACTAATGGTTAGTGTGATCCAGACTAGAGGGTCTGATGAGAGCATGTGTGCTCGTTCAGGGTGATACATAGAGACAATTCTTATCCTTTGTAAGACATGATGATAACCACAATAGCCAGTATCGAATTTTAAAGAAGCTATGTAAGGGAGGTTGCGTCGGTCACCACTTCAGTAAGGTGATGTTGGTGAAAGGACCACGTGATGGTTTGAAAAGGACCATAGTGCGTGTAGATGAAGTTGCTTTGATCGTGCAAAGGCTGAAAGGAGCCAAGAGACAACGAGAGTCGTGAGCAGATGCAAAGTAGACTGACATGCAGTTCACTGTGGGAGAATATGTGACATGAAAATCCAACCCCTCTAAGTTATAGCTAAGAGAGCTGAGTCCCCAATGCATGGGTTCTTATGACATGGTTTGGTGGAGAAGGTTAAGTTTGATCTTACCCCTCAGGATAAAAGTAATGTGTGATGAGTTCCAAGTGTCCAATTTAGAGCACTATGTGAGGTACCCCGACCATGTGCTGAGCAATGAACCTAGTGAGCCCCAAGGGAGGATGATATGGCCTGAGTCACCTATGCAGTTTATAGACGCCAGGATGAAAGAACTCAGAGGAAAGAATATGTGATGATAAAGGTTCTTTGGAAGCGCCATGAGTACGGTAAAGCCACATAGGGGCCAATGATGGATATGGAAAAGTCTTGTCATGAATTGTTTATTTGCTAGATAGAATTTTGAGGACAAAATTTCTATAAGAGGGGAAGGATGTTACAACCCCAATTTTTAGGTTCAATTGGTGAGAAATGTTATTTCTCATATTAAAGATAATTGAACAAATAATGATATAATTTGTTTTGAATAAATGGATTTCATTTACAATAGCCTTGATGATTGTGTTGTGGGCTTTATTGTCTATTGGGCCCAATAACAAGGAAATAAAGAAAGGAAATTCAATTATTAAATTAGTAAATGAATAATTGAGTTTTTGAGAAATGAATGATGTGGAAACCTCTAGAAGGCAAATCCAAATAGGGATTTCGTGCCTCTTGGGATCCAAGGAGTCCAAAGTTGCAAAGAAAAGTCAATAAGAAAAGAAAAGATTAATTAAGTATTTCTTTATTAAGAAAGAAATTAAAAATAATGATAAAATGTGGAAAATGAATAGAAAGAGGCATAAATGAGATTTCTTGGTGAATTTTCATATCCATGAGGTTGCTAATATTAAAAGGAATGCCAATGAGGAAAATAAAAGAAAATAAAGAGAAAACCTCAAAAAGAGTTATTTTAATAAGAAATACACATGATAATGAGAAATAATGCATATAGACGCATCTAGAAGGATAATAAGTATCCAATAAAAAGGATTTCGAAATAATAGAGTTTCTTGGGATCCAAGGAGTCCCAATAAAGAGGAAAGAAAGAGAAAATACCAAAATTACAAAATAAGAGGATAATGTAATGCATAATTAATGAATTATGGGGTATTGTTTAAAAAGGAAATATTTTCTACTAAAAGAAAATGTAATTTAATGTCAATGGGACAAGAGGCAAGTACCAAGAGATAAAGTGAGAGGATTTTCGAAATCCTATTTATCCCAAGAGTATAGTTTATCAAGGAGGAAAATAGGAGAGAGAAGAATTACTTCTCCTTGAAGGAATATGAATCCTTTTGGAAAGGGGCCCTTTGAGTCATGTATAAGCCAACCTAGGGCTTCGTTTCTCACCCCTATATAAGGGGTAGAGCCCTGGTTCGAAGGGAAGAGAGAACCCCACGTTTCTCTACCTTCTTCTTCTTCCAAATTTTTGTTTGAAACCCTAACCTTGGGAGTAGTTCCATCCCTGGATCAATGAAGAACTGTGGAGCCGTCGTGATGGAGGCAGGGATCTTCCACAACAACCCTGGACCGATTAGTTACCATCTCCGAGCCTGGATCTCACGTGGACCACCTGCAACTAGCTGCACGGCCAGCCACAATGCGCAGGCCAAGGGCGCTTGTAACAACCGCCATGGCCGCGAACAGGGGGTGCCCTGTGTGCGCTAGAGCATGGCAAACATAGGGCAGTGGGTTCTGGTGGCATTCGAGGTCCAGGGAGGTGAGGAAGGCTCGCACATGGCTGCAGGTCGGTGGCCACGTAGGGTTCCTGAGGAGGAAGACGACCAAATAGGAATTGGACCGTTTTGCCCCTCTGGGGTGTGAAGAAGCAATGACTTACACGGGGGGTATAAGAGTCATTTCAAAATGTTCCCAAAGAAGCAACGTTGCATGGAAAATGAGCGATGTGGCACGCTTTGATTGGCCAGAAAGGTATTTCCTTTATTAATTCGTAATTAAATATCGGTAACTCCGATTAGGATAAGTAATATATGAATTTTGATCAAGAGAACGAGAGGAATCCAATAAAAATTATATTAAAGATTGAATTTTGATCATGATTATTTCAGGATCTTGTTGAAAGTGCTTGCTTGCTTGGATTCTTATTTGCATGGATATTTCTTTCAAATCATCAAATCAGGTATGTGGTTATGCTTATGAATAATCACTTTAGTTTCACGGTGATTTTCAAACGTATTTATCAGATTCTTGAAAATAACTATTGAATGCCTTTTATTTCATGCAACTACGAAGTGACTATGATTATCCCCATGAATATATATATATATATATATACATATATATATATATATATATATATATATATATATATATATATATATATATATATATATATATATATATATAACTGGCTTAGATCCGAATCCACCTCTATGGCTTGTAAAGGCTAAAAAGGGGTAACCTAGAGTAAGGTCTAGGTTATTGTGGGTTAGAAATTGGGCTACCAAGAGTAGTGCCATGAGACCCTTTAGCATGCCATGAGTTAAGGGCTGGGCTACTTATGAGTAGTGCCATGTGACTCAACCCTAGAAACTGGTTCACCTATATGTAAGACCATGAGGGGTTTAATGGGCGGCTACTATAAGGAAAGTAGTATCCACAACGTAGAGGATAGGGAATGCATGGATTGCGCAGTTATATTTAAAATGTAAAATTGTTTGTTAAATGGTAATTGGTTGCAATACATTGTTATCATAGTTGCATGATTCTTGTTTCCCCCACATACCAGCTTCGGCTGACCGACATTTTTTTTGTTGGCGTTTTAGGTTCAAGCCAAAAGGACAAATAATAAATCATCATATTGCGAAATACATGAAGTAAAATACAAGGATGATTAGTTAGAGTAGAATTTATACATGGATAGAAGTTTAGAAATCCAAAATTTCAAAAGGTATGCAAAGTTTATTTTTTTTACAACTTTTCAATTTAGTCTGTTAAAATTTATTAATTATTCTTGGTTAATTGCCAAACCTTTGATCCGGAAATTATGGGTGCGGCTTCGACCTCTCGGTCTCCCTTAATTGGGGGTTACCGATAGGTGGGGTCATAACAGATGCAATGAATGCTATAGAGTGGATGGAGAGGAGTAATGGCACCTGGGGTGAGTATAACCTTTGTGCCCCATCTGTCACCTATGTATATATAGGTGGTGGGGAAGCACTAGGGTAAGTAGGGGTAGAATAGGAAAAGTTGTGTAGAAAATGGGTAGGGTTAGTTGGTCACAACGGCCGTGTTGAGGTGCAACGACCATGGTGGGGGTTGCATGGAATAGTCATGGGGGTGTGGACATGGAAAAGGTTTGAAAGGGAGTAGAAAGGCTAAGTATATATGGACGCCACGGATGTGGCGGGGTGCCACGGCCGTGCTGGGTAAGGGATACCATGGTCGTGTTGTGGTACCACGACCATCTTGAAGGAGGAGGTCATGGGCGTGGAGAGCGCCATGGGTGAGGCAGTCTTCAAGGACCATGATTGTGGTGAGTGGCCATGACTGCGGTCATTCAAGTATAAAATGGGTTGCCTCACTATTGATTTTGGGGAACTTTGTGCATAATTCCAATGACCGTTGTGGGAGGACACAACCATGATGTCTTATGATGGCCACATCCATGTTGATGGCGACAGATGTTGTGTCTTCAATGGGCCACTATCGTGGGGATGGCCACGGCCATGGTGTCTTCAATGGGCCACAGCCGTGCTGATGGCCACAACCGTGGTGCGTTTGGTGCAAAAATGATGACTTCCCTGTTGTGTCTTGGCTATAATTCACACAACTATGGTGGATTCCCATGACCATGTTGGGGTCTTTAGTGGATAAATTAACTTCAATCTTCATCATCAATGGACTTCTTTGCTTGATGTCGAATCTTGACCATTAGGGGTATAGGTTGAGGGAGCTTTGGGGCCTTCTTTGGACCCCTCCATGAGTGAAAAAACCCTAGAATTCCTTCCTTCTCTCTCATCCATCCAAAGCATGGTCCAAGTAATTTGATAGTAATACTCATATTGGGGGATTTAACTTGCATTCTACTATGTTTAGATGTGAATAAAGTACAAAATGGCACATGATGGAGCCCTAAAATAGGGATGCATTAGAGATCCACATCATATATCCAATATCTCAGATGAGGAAGTAGATATGTGTATCTCTATAACATACATACATGAAATGGGAATATCTACCCCCTCCTACTTCTTTGCTTCCTTAAGGTAAAGAGAGAAATTTCTCTTGATGTCTATCCCATTGATAGTGGTGACAAGTTCCTTCCTTGCCTACTCATTCTTAAGTTGTAAATGTAGATGACTTGGGATTTTGGATACATTTAGACATTTTCTTAGCTTTGAATTTTCCCTTTGACATGACCTTTTGTATGCTAACTGTCAACACAAACTTTGGCTTGTCTTTCTTTATATCAGTATCAACAATCTCAACGTGACAAGAAACTCTGACAATGATCAAACAAAACTGTTTATGTTGTAGTTCATGAAAAGATAACTACAAAATCTAGAAAAAGATTGAAAGATTGTATCATTCACCAACTCTTAGAATAAGGGGAATCCCAATCCATTTGGGCTTTCCACATGCCCAATAAACTGAGTACATGCGGCCAACTAGATCACCTTTAGTCATGTTGCACTTAAATATGGCTTTAGATACATCATTCTTGCTCATTCTTCGAACACATTCTTGAAATGTATGTCCATATCTATAACTACCATGTTCTCGTGTTTCTTTTGAAGATCATCATTCATAGAGCATATCATGATGCACTCTATGTTGATAGTGTTTTTGATAAGCTTACGACAAGATTCTCTCTTTTCCCTAGGCGCATTTGGAGCATGTTCTTCTAGTTTTTGTGTTTCCAGGACATAGAGCTTACACTCACGATTGATAAAAATACTCAGTGACATATAGTAATATAATTTATTTCATTCTACTTTTTTTTCATCAGAAAGAGTGATCACAATTAGTTGTCATTAAGTTTGTTTTACATACGATCTACAAATGAAATATTTACATTATTTAACAATTTATTTTGAAACTATAAATTTGAACTTTAGTGAATATCTCTCCCACGATTTTGATGAAATTAATAGATATGACTATTTTCTCATAAGAATAAAGTGTTCAATCTTCTAGTAAGACAAGTTCCATATAGATTTTGTTATAAGTCAACTTTGATTGGCCGCTTACAATTTAACTATTTAGGTAGGTAACAATGACCAATTGCATCCGATGTAATTCTTAGATAGATGGTTTCAAAACTTCATTTTGTAAATCATCATATGAGTATTATGTCATCTTTATGCCTCTAGGTGCTTAATTTTGTTAAGATGACCTAGTCAACTTAAACCAACAACCTATACAATAAGCTTTACACCTTAATGAATAAACTATAATACTTATTATCACACATTTGCTCTAGATTGAAAATGCACCATGTTTTCATGACCACACATATTATATAAAGTTATTCATGTGTATTGCATAATGCAAGGCAACTTACTCTTAAATCAACCAAGGAATTTGATATTATTGTCATATGTATTCAGTTACCATTGTGTATATTGATTTGAATGTATCATATACTACAATAATCACCATAAGAGATAAAATGGGATACGACAAGTAGTAAAACCTCTCAATCAAAAAAGAGTTATAGAAAAAGAACTAGGAGATTCACATATAATGTAACCCTAAATCTACTTTTTTGGGTATTCTAGTCAGACGAATGGCAAGCTAGTCGCCTAATTGGATTCCTAGTTTGGGTAGTTCCTACATTGTTGTTGGATTCATTGCTTTGTCTCCATCACAAATGCCTCAAGGACCTTCCTTGTTGGTGTAGGCTTATGATCATGTCCTCTCCATCATGATCCTCCGATGATATCAATATGTCATCCTAATCTGATTTCAAGTATTAAATTTATATGGAGAATGTAGAGATAGGGGCATGGCATGGAATACATATACATGTTACATGTTTTGTTCACAATTAACAACCTTGAATCTACATGTCACATATTGTAAGGACCAGAGTGTCCTTTTTTACACATCCACATCCATCAATTAAATGATTTTAAAGTTGGCACATCAAATTATATAACATAGGTATATCATATCATATATGGTAATGGGTGATTAATATGGATACACATTGCATAGTTATCTATTCATTAATGATACTTAGTTCAAAACTCAAACTAGCATCAAATCATGTAACATCAACTCTAATGCCACTACAAGGTTTCAGAGTAAGGGGTGCAGTAAAAATGCAATTTTCTTCCCAAAAAATACTTAGTCAATGGCTTAATAATAGCAATAAAATGTCATTATCATAAAGAATTCGAGATGGTGAAGGTATGCATTTCTCACTTGAAACATTTGGGCTTTCAACAAGATTACGATGGCTCCCGTGCTCCCGACTCCCCCGAAGGAGACTATAGTGGTGGCATCCCCGCTCCGCCGGGATCTACAGGGTTCCAGTGGTCTCCTCCTTGGGAAAGTGGCTACTAATTATTTTCTCCAGGATAAGTCTACCTCAGTTATAGATCTTGAACGAAATCCAATTATTTGGGAACTATTTTCACCGAAACAACAGGGGAGTCCAGCCGATCTGCAACCGGTGGAAATCATTGTCATAGATGGTAAACTTGTCTATTCTAAGAAGGAGGCATTAGAGGTAGCTGAACGGTGGAATAGATGCCTTATGGGATACGTTATTGACTTCTTTCCTCACATTCCTACCCTGGTGGCACACTTCACTAATGTTTGGAATACCAAAGACTCATTTGAGGTATTTGATGGGGGTGGTTTCTTCCTTATCCTATTATCTGATCAGGACGATCTCCAAATGGTCTTAAATGGTGAGTGGTATGCTAAGAGCAGACTACTAGTCTTGAAGCAATGGAATCCTGGTGAAAAATAATCCAAAGCTATCCTCGAGAATGTGCCTGTATGGGTGGAGATTTGGAACCTTCCGGTTGAACTTCGAGACTCTAAATTCTTTGGAAGAATAGGCTCATATTTGGGAATTCCTCTTAAGATGGATGCTCAAACATTGGCGGTTCACTGCATCGACTTCTCTAGGATTCAAGTTCTGATGAACTGTAATGCTAAATTTCCTCGGAAGCTTACTCTGTTGAGTGATGAAGGTGATGAACACCTGGTTAGTTTGAAGTATGAATGGACTCCAACTAAATGTGGGAAATGTGGATTTCTAGGCCATAATAAGTGTCGAATGAATCCTGTTATACCGAAGGTGATTAATCCAGTAGCAGCTCCTAAGAAAGTATGGGAAGTGAAGAAGAACCAGGACTATATTCCAGTTGTAACTAATCCATAAAGTGTTCAAGGGAATGACTCTGGCTATGTTGTAGAAGAAATTGAAGATGAAGATGAAATTGCTGCTGCAAAAAATGCTATACATGATGAACTAATCATTGAGGATCATGAGCTATCTACGACTGTTAATGAGGGATTTGAGTGTACCAAAAATGATGAGGTTGTCTTGAAGCATAAACCTCCAGATGAGTCGTCAGCTCCTTCAACTCCTATTACTTTTAATGAGGTTAAAACTCCAGATAGTGACATTAGTTCTCAAGCTTCATCTAGCTCCATTCAGCTTAATAAAAAGGATAAGTCTCTGATGATTCCCCCAAAATTTCAGACCAAACTGAATGTGGGAATTTCACACAGATTAGATAACTCTAATTACTCTCCAGTTGCGGTTGAATTACAAATGTCTTCTTCTAGCACTGAGGTTGTCAGTTCGACATCCGAGGTTAAGAAATGAGCAATTCTCTCTCTATAGATTCTTGGAATGTGAGGGGTATTACTAATAAAATCTTTTCCATCCAAGAAGATATTAGAAGACTGAGGAATGATATTAACATTCTGGTGGAAACTAAACTTCAGAAGAATAAGATTTCCAAGTTCATGAATAGGTATTTCCCTGAGTTCAACTGGATGTCTAACTTACTATCTCACCCTCTTGGTAGAGTTATGATCCTCTGGAATGATAGTAGATGTAATATTTCAAAGATTGAGGAGAATGATCAAGTTATCCATGCTGCTATTCAGATTGACAATTCTAGTCTTTTTTGTCTACTGTTTATGATCATAACTCGAATAGTGATAGAGTTGGTCTTTGGGATTCTATATGTAACTTTTCTATGAAGATTGATGGTCCTTGGATCTTGATGGGGGACTTTAACTGTGTCTGAAAAGCTAATGAAAGAATTCGCAAAAAAAATCCTACTAAAAAGTCTGTGGATGATTTCAACTCTTGTGTTATGAATTGTGGTCTTTATGAGCTTGACTTGAATGGTCCTTTCTTTACTTGGAACAATAAATAGGGTGGAGTGGATTTTGGTGCTTCTAAGATTGACTGTATTCTTTATAATGTTGACTTCCTTTCTACTAATGTGGATTTTTCTGGTGAATGCATCTCCAACATTATTTCTGACCATAGGAAGATCGTCTTATCTATTGGTCATCCTAGAAATATTAAAGCACCTTTTAGATTTGTGAATGTCTGGACTCAATACAATGATTTTTTTAAATGTTGTTAAACAAGCATGGAACTCATATGTCCATGACTGTGCTATTTTTAAACTCTATAGAAAGCTTTCCTTTTTAAAAATCAATCTCTCTTATTGGAACAAGAATGTCTTTGGGAATATTGATGATAATTTTAGGACTGCCAAGTTTAAGGCTATCCAGGCGCAGGAGGAAGCTGATTCTCATCCTTCTGACTTGATGCTCTGTGAGAATGCTAGAGTCTCGCTGTTGGAGGCTAAGAAACAAGCTGACATTCAAGAAGCCTTCTATAAGCATAAATCTAGGGTATCCTGGCTTAAGGAACGTGACTCGAATACCACATTTTTCTATTCCTGTATGAAGACCAGGCGTCAAACAAATTCTATCAAAAAGTTGATGATTGATGGCTCCATCTCTTATGATAAAGATAGTATTAAAGTGTATATTACTTCCTTTTATGAAAATCTTTTTAATGATTCGTCTTCTGGTCCTCATGTTTGGGATAGAGAGTGGAAAGGGAGTGTTTTATCCCCTGATCAGAGATGCTCTTTAATTCACACTGTTACCAGGAAGGAGGTGGATGATATCATTATGAGTTTGAGGAATGATAAGGCTCCTGGTCCCGATGGTTATAATGATGTTTTTAATAAAAAAATCCTGGCCTATCATTGGGGATGATGTCTTTCTTGTTGTCTAAGAGTTCTTCAGGAATGGCAAACTTTTGAGGGAGGCAAACACAACTTTCATTACCCTAATTGCCAAAGGAGATGTGTAACAACTGGGCGCACTACACTAGGCTCTAGTAGAGTTTTAGGAATGACGACTAGCCCCACAGACCACCACTAGCCTAAACTGCACACTTTGTCCTCACTGATGCGCAAGCCAGGATCAACTTCCCAACTGGTCACCCATCCTAGTACTACTCCAAGCTGAGCACTCTTAACTATGGGATTCTTTAGTGATGGGCTCTCGGAAAAGGAGGTGCACCTTGGTGATATGGGTAGTCCAATCATTCCTTATAAGATCATTATATTAGAGGCCTCAAATCTTGGGACGTTACAATCTCCCCCACTTAGACTCTTGACGTTCTCGTCAAGGCTCAACTATAAGGCCTCATAACATCACCCCATTTCAATGCAGACCCAGAATGGCCCATGGACACCCAGCTCCCGATCACGGAATACCAACGCAAGGGTGGCTACGTCAACCATGGACAACCCTTTCCTACATGCTTGGACCGCACGACTCAAGACTGGCATGTCACATGCCCATGTGGGCCACACCTACTGGAGGGGTTATGTCTCTGATACCATTTGTAACAACTGGGCCCACTGCCCTAGGCTCTAGTAGAGTTTCGAGAATGATGAATGGCCCCATAGAACACCACTAGACTTAACTGCACACTTTGTCCCCACTGACGCGCAAGCCAGGATCAACTTCCCGACTGGTCACCCATCCTAGTACTACTCCAAGCTGAGCACGCTTAACTATGGAGTTCTTTTGTGATGGGATCCCGGAAAAGGAGGTACACCTTGGTGATATGGGTAGTCCAATCATTCCTTATAAGATAATTATATCTGAGGCCTCAAATCTTGGGACGTTACAAGATGACACTTCTGATATTAAGAACTGGCGACCTATTGCTCTTTGAAATGTGTTCTATAAAGTCATTTCTAAAGTTCTTGCTAATAGGTTGCAGAGTGTTCTGCCTTTTATTATTGATCGAAATCAATGTGCCTTCATCAAAGGTAAAAGCATTAAGGATGCTACTCTCCTTACCAATGAGATCATTAGTGACTTTAAGAAGATGAATTCTGGTAAAGCTATGTGCATTCAAGCTGACATCACTAAAGCGTATGATTCAATCAATTGGAAATACTTGTTCTCTATTATGTATAAGATGGGTTTTCCTATGATTTGGATCAAGTGGATTGAGGAAATTTTCTTATCTACTTCTTATCAGGTCCTTGTTAATGGTGAACCCATTGTTTCCTTTTCTCCTTCTAATGGTGTGAGACAAGGGGACCCTATTGCCCTATATCTTTTTTTCATAGCTATGCAAGGTTTCTCGGAGATGATTAAATGTGCTGAAAATGATGGGAAGATCAAACCTATATGGGCCTCCAAAGATCATTTCCTATCCCACCTTATCTTTGCTAATGATTTGATGATCTTCACTAAAGCTGATTCTAGTGTTGCTTGTACTCGGAACAACATTTTGAGTATCTTTGGAGCTATGTCTAGTTTGAATATTAATCCTTCCAAGAGCTCTATTATCTTTAGTAGGAATGTTGATAAGGATACCATTATTGATATTCTTGGCATCAAAGAAAGTACTTTTCCTACCAAGTACCTTGGTTTGCCTCTCTTTACTGGCAAGTTATCTAAGAGTCTCTACTTTGCTCTTATTGACAAGATTAAAAAGAAGCTTGAGTGTTGGAAAGCTAGAGTCTTATCTATGGTTGGTAGGCTTGAACTTATTACTTCCACTCTTAGGAATATGCATATGTACTGGTTGTTTGCATTCCCTATTCCTGCTGCTGTTTTGGACAATATTGACACAATTTGTAGGGATTTCCTCTGGGGTGGAAATGATAATAAGAAAAACATTCATTTGATTAGTTGGGATCGTATCACTGAACCCAAAAATGAGGGAGGTCTTGGCTTAAAGAAAGCTAAACATACTGTTAAAGCCTGCTTGTTGTATAATGTTTGGAATATTGCTAGCAAGAAATACCACCTTTGGGTTAAGTGGATCACTAAGTACCTACAAAAGGTTTCTTTTTGGACTGTGAATGAGTCTCCTAACTTTTTGTGGCTCTTCAATAATATTATTAGAAGCAGGGATTCCTTGAGGATGCATATTAAGTTCCATATTGGTAATGGTCGCAAGACCTTATTATGGCAGGACCCTTGGCTTCATTCAAACAAATTTTTGTTTGAAATTTTTGATAAGAGTATGGTGTCTCTTTCTGGTCTTGAGTGGAATAGCTTGGTCTCTACTGTGATGAATGATACTGGCTGCTGTATGCCAAGAACTAATAATAAGTTCCAGCTACAGATCCTTAATGTGTTAAAGAGTTATGGCTTCAACCTTTCTAGAGAGGATTATCTTACTTTCAATGAAAAGAAGGATGTTACCTTTAGATTTATCTGGGACTGTATTAGAAACGAGAATGCTAAAGATGATCACTTTGCTTGGATTTGGAGGATTAAGACTCATATGCGTGCTAAGATTCATCTTTGGAAAGCTCGGCACAATAAGCTTCCAACCTCTAATTATTTGAGAAGTTTTGGTATTCCGTTACCTTCTATTTGTTTCCTATGTATGAAGGGGTATGAAGATACAAACCATATCTTATTTGGTTGTGAGTTTACTGCAAATCTCTGGATTTTGGCCTCCTATTATCTTGGAAACTTAAACATACCTAATTCTTGGAATGATATGTGCAATTACAGTCCTCAAGTTGTTGACTCTCTCTACAACCTCTTATTTTATCATATTTGGTGTGAAAGGAACTCTAGGGTTCATAAAGATAAATCCAAAGATGTGGATACTATTTGGAAAATTATCCTTTCTGAATTGAGTATTTTTCATACAAACTTAGATGTTTTTGAATAATGACTTTGTTCTGTTTGTTGGAGGCTCCTCTCTCTTGTGATGGTTGAGTATCCATCCTGATTTTGGATGTTGAGGCTCCCCTCTCATTTGTAGCTTTGTTGCTACCTTTTTTTGGTTTGATGGTCTCCTTGTATGTTTTGGTTTTGTGCTGTTGTTGTTCCTGGACCTTGTCGTTATTTTTTGATCTTTTGCATCTGCTCTGGGATTTTTAGTTGAGGCAGTTGCTCACCTGGTTCGAATGCCTTCATGTGGTTGTTGTTTCCTGCACCTTCTTTTGGTGGTTCATGTGATGGTTGAGTCCCCATCCTCTTGGATTTCGGTGCTCCCCTCTCACCTTTGTCTGATGTTCTTATACTACTATGGTGCCTTGTTTCATTCTTGCATCTGCTTTGGGGTGCTTGGTTGTGGTTGATGTTGTTGATGTTCTTGTGCTTATCTTTGTGGCAGCTTTTGTGATGGTCGAGTCCCCATCCCTTGGATGTCGACACTCCCCTCTCACTTTCCTTGGTTGGTTGGCTTTCATATTGGCTTCTTCAAAGGTTTGATGTTGTGATGGTTTGGTTCCTTTCTGCCGTTGATCAGTTTTGGACGGGGTTGGCTACTATGTTGGTTTGTTGTTGCTAATTTATCTTTATTCAGTTGGTTGCTGATGGTGTTGCTTTTATGCTTGCTCCTTTTCCTGATTTGGCGGGCTTGTTGTCTGTTGGTCTTGCTGTCTGCTGAAGATGCTGCTTCCTACTCTTGTTTTGGTTGATTCCAGGTCTGGCTAGCCTGGTTGAGTTCTCCTTTGTTTGAGATCTTTCCTTTTGAGGTGTTGGTTGTGAGCTTTGTTGTTGATCATATCTTCTGAGGCCTTGTTTCTTGCCTTTTGGTTCCTAGTGATGGTTGAGTCTTATGCTCCCCTCTCACTAGATGGTCTTTGTTTTCAGATCTTATTTTCTAGATCTGTTCTTTAGCCCCCCTCTCACTTTATAGTTATGGTTGAGTGTTGATGTTGTGTTGTTTGTACTTCAATGGCATTAGGGTGGTCAGCTTTAAGTTTGCTTGGGATACTATTAGGGTCAAAAGTTCTGAAGATAAAGACTTTGATTGGATTTGGTCGATTAAAACCCTTATGAGGGCCAAGCTGCATCTTTGAGGAGAAGAGGATTGAATGGGTATGAAGATGTAAATCATATTATGTTTGTTTTCTGCTTCTCTCAGGATGTGTGGCAACATGCTAGTTCTATAGATGTCAGATATAGTATGCCCAAATGTTGGATTTCTATTTTCAATGCTAAATCCAGGAAGTTTTCCTCTCTTGTTAGTCTCATGTTTTATCATTGCTGGTGTGAGAGGAATTTAGAGTTCATGGATATAGATATAGAACGGCTGAGACCCTATGGAAGAGTATTTTTCTGGAGTTTTCAATTTTCAGTGGTGATTATGGTTGATGGATGCCTTGTTGAATGATGTTTTCTACTGCTTCCTGGTTCTCTGGTGATGTTGCCTGGTCTGGTCTTTTCTTCTCTGCAGAGTACCTTGATATTGGGTGTCTCTGGTCCCTGGAGATCAGATGGGCCTAAGCTTTCTATGTATCCTTGTTTTGTATCATGATGTGATCTGTCTGGATTCTGGCGGTTTAGAAAGATGGTTTTGGTTTTAACCCTATGTTTCTGGCTGTAGATTTTGGGTACCTGGTTTCCCTTGCTGACAGAACAAGTGATTTTGCTTATATATGATGATGCTTATGTCTGTTGACCTTGATAGTTTGGTGATATGTTACCCTGGTCGCATTCCATGTGGTGGCTCTTTGTCCTGCCTATTCGTTTATTCTTCTGCTATTTGTACATTTTTTTCCTTGGAGGGTGTAGACTCTCTACACTGCTCTCGTTTTGTATAGATACTATCAAAAAATACAAAAAAAGCGACAAGGTGTTTTGCTGACAAAAAAAAAAAGAATTCGAGATGATATTGAGTATACCATAGAACATACTAGTTTTCCAACAAATAGATATGTCGTATGTTAGTGAAGATATCAAACTTCTAGATTTGGATCTGAGCTTGTCTTCATGTTGCTTTTCAATTGTCATATTTGCAATGCCATCTTATTATTTTGTGGAACTTATCCTCCAAGTATTTATACAATTTCCTTTGTCTCTATGCCATCCATGTAGATGTGGGAGCTCTTGGTGAACCACCTTGGTCTCCAAGATTGGTAAACTAGTGTTTACTTGAAGGATTTCATTCTTAATTAGATTGATCATCATTTAAAACTGCCTCATGATGGTAGCTCAATTCTGATGTCTTAAACCTAAGAAGGAACTCAAATCCCGATATTAGTTTGAAGGATTAGGATTTGAGAAATGTAAATCCTTATAAAAAAGAATTAGGGTTGTGATAGTACATGAAAAGGGAATTTGATCAAGATAGCAGTGTAGCTAATAATGTTTCGTATTTTTTATATAACTCTAATTTATTTGAAACTTGGATGAAAATTGTATAATTCCAACATAAGCGATCTTGCAAAATATCATACTTTTTGGATGTGTGTTGGATATGTTGGTCGGCCATGTTTCCACAGGACAAACTCAGTCGACCAGACATTCTGGCTGTAATATAGTAGTGTAGTATTTGATGTTTAATTATTGATCAGTATCCAAGAATGATATAAAATATCTATTTGAGGTCAAAAACTCAATGATAGACAACATTTTATTTTTTAATCATTTTTGGAAGATTTGTTACCTATTCAGTAAATGAATTACAATAACATTTTTATGATAGGAAATTATGCTAAAATAAGAGAAACTATAGTGAGGAGACAATTTGCAAGTTACCTAAGCACCTCAATTTCTCTTTATGAGAAACCTAACACACTAGGAGATCTCATAACTAGTGATTCATTCCAAAGAAATGAAATTGTAGAGAGAGAGGGAGAATTAGGGTTTGAGGGGAGAAAGTGGTGGAATTTTTGATCTAGGGTTTCACCATCTGAGAAAAAGTGATATCAAGTAAGTTTAGCATCTTTGCACAATCATTTACTCCTCCCCGCTGATTGCAGGGAGTAGAAGATAGGTCCATGGCCGCTGGATCAGGACGTGATCCATGAGAGGCAAATCCAAGGGCTGGGATTGTTCCCAAATCTTTTCCTTGGATTTTTGACATGGAAAAAGGTCAATTAAAGGACAAAAAAAGTTGTTTTCAACACATTAACTTCAATAATCGATAGAAAATCCTAGGAATGTCCAAATGACATGAAATTTGGACCATAGATTGATAAAAATTTGGAGAATATTTTGAAAAAGTTTAGAACCAAAAGATGAAGTTTGATTGACTAACTTAATTCTTTATACAAAGTGATGATGAATCCAATTTGAGATGTTATAATGTGTATAAAATCCACATCGATCACCATATTTCAAATTTGAGTATCAATATTGATTTAAAAGCCAAGAAAAATAATTTGGGACCATGAGTGAGTATAATGAGGGAAAAATAGTAATTACTTGAAACTTATGCAAAATTCATCTTTGTCACATTCTTCCCTCCTTAAAAAGGAATTTTGTCCCCAAAATTCAAAAAATCCTCAAAATTAGAATTGTCCAAATCTAGATCATATCCTCAACTATTATAACATCCTCAACTATATAATCAAAATTATGTCTTCAAAATTCAACTAGTTCAATAATCATAATTGGGATTCCATGTTCCACATCATAACCAACTTGGTACCAAACTTCATTTCATCATCGAGCAATTGGGTATCAAGTTCAATGCATATATTGTTCAAAGTCATCATATGAGTCACAAATATGGAGAGCATCCTATTGATCACAAAATTTGGAGAGATCATATAGATTTCTTGAATAAAGTGTACAAGGGGACTTTCAATCCCAATATCTTAAGGTCCTAGCTTCTACATTGGCCTAGGTGGGGCTATACATGTTTTAACATTTTGAAACAATGTCATACTTTCAACATCATGATTTCAAACTCAAAATCAATGGTAGGTCCTACCGTAGTCATAATGAGAGCTAAACCGTAAGTCATAAATCAAGAGAGTCAAAATAGTCATCATTTCAAAAATTTCAAGATTTAGGATTTTGAAGTCATTAGTCATATATCTGGGGTGATCTCAAGGTCCAAATAATGTGAACATAGGATTTGTAACATTATTGAGATTGATAATCATGCGTTACAATTCCATTAATTAATATCAAGAGTCGAGATTTTAGACATCAAAAGTCATATATCCAAAATTTAGTCATATGTATGAATATTCCAAAGCTAGGGTTTATATTCCTATTTAGTCTTTAGTGGAGATCACTCATCTCTATTCAATTTCAAGAAACAAGATTCAATCAATATTCGAGTAACACATAGAGATTTCATTCTCATTGTATCCAACTTTGATGAATGATCTAGACTTGGGTTCATCGAGGAAGTCAACCACAAGTTATAATCAACATTGTCATATATCAAGGTCATTATCAATTCAATATTCAAGATCGAGTATCAACCATGGGTTTAACCTATTAGGTTTAGGTCAACCAATCCAAATCGAGTGAAAGGTTATATCTTCCCAAACTTTAAATAATCAACAATATGAAAATTTAGAGGTAGTCATAATAGGGATGATACCTAGGTTAGGCGAGTCAAGAGTGAACTACCACCCTAATCTAGCACATTACCTAAATTAGTTATTATCCACTAATATTATTAAAATAGGGATAATATCAATGATTAAATCATATTCTATAAGGTCATGAGATCAAAATTCAAGATCATAATAGGGCAATAATGTCAAGATTTTACAAAGTCAAGTTAATATTTGCATTCCTTTCCTTTCATGATCAAGGTAGTGATATAATTTGGGAATTGAGGATTTGATTTGGGCATTCAAGTAATTAGAGCATAATAGTGCAAAATCTAGGCCCATAATCATCATATCAAAATTGAGATTGCAAAAGGCATCAATAGTCACTAGGAAAACTATTTTTTTTTTCATCATAGTCTAACATCATGATTTTATGAGTCATAAGATTAATAATTTGATGGCATACTCATGATGTGTATCAAATAGGGAAAAATTTGCTTAACTATGTTTGAGTTTAATCAACAATAGTGCAACATGGATATTAGTCACATAGAGACCTCATAAAAAATGAGGTATAAGGTATAAGTCATCCTTATTTCACCATATCAATTTTTTTATCATTTACCTCAAATATAGGGAGCAAGTAGTCAAATTTTGATTAAATCAGGTTTTCATGAAAGGTCAAGCATGAGTATTTGATTTCAAACTTTTATAGATCAAAATTGAGTTTTCAAATTAAGGTCAGATCATGGTATCAACTTTCAAAATCTACTGATATTTATTTTTCCCATGCATAAGCTATCCATAATCGAGACATCATGTGGTAAAAGGTCAAAGGAAAGGGGCACATGAGGAGATGAGAAGACGATCTAATCTTCATCTACATGGGTGGCTTGGGTAGTCCTTAAAGAAGAGATGAGATGCCAGAAGACTCTCTAAGGTTTCATAAGAGAACCTTTAGGTCCAGTTCTAGATCAATTAAGGCCAGGTAGAGCAGAGGATCTCATCCACCATGAAAACAGATAGGAGAAATTATGCCAGGAACCCGAGCCTAGACACCTCAATTTTTACCATTATGGACTTTAGGGTTTCTTGGGTGTAAGAGACTTGAGAAATTATTTACTTAAAGTATATGGGAGTGTGTAACCTCAGATACCAGCTATCACAGAACCATTCTTACCCCAATCCCAATCCTACTGCCTATATAGTTGAAAAAGGATTGAAGTGCCCATCCCTGAGTGGCCCGATAGGATCTAACACACTGACATATATAATAAGAAACAATAACTCAAAAACTAGATATTTAAAGGAAAAAACTAACCCAATATGGAGATTTTTCCAATATACCCTTGTCATCAAAGTATGTGAGTGCGGAAGCGATATAGTCAAGATTCCAATGTTTGCCTAAAATCAAGAAAATTAAGACACAAAGTCAATGCAATTGCACGGTATGCAATAAAAACAAGTAAAATGGTTTATAACAAAATTAGTGTACTTGGAAAAAATTATATTTTAAAAGTATAATGAGAAATTTGAAAAAAACCAAAAGTTATTCGACAAGTTTTTCAAACAATTTGATTTTTATTATGAGTTCTAATTATGCTGTAATCAATAAGCATGATTATATATTCTGTGTGACTCTATTACCCCAATGCAATGGTGAGGTCACCATGCTCCTTCTCACCATAGGAGATAGGAGGTCAATGTACAAGTCCACCTCCGAATGAGGGGTTGCTTGCACTCAATATCAACATTATCAACACTATAAACATCATCATCATCATTATCATTATACGGGCAGTCATAATGGACATGTCATTTATGTTTTCTAGTTTGTCTCAAAATATAATATAAGAAATATGAAATCCTAATCAATAGGGAATAATAGCTCAACCAAGTATATAGATAAGTACATAATCAAGAGATACATAAAAAGTATCTTCATTACAACCAAAGAGAAGGTATAATAGCATACCTTTCACTGAGGATTTCAAGTATAATCAATATCTAGATCAATAGGTCAACCCTTCGAGTCAGATCCTAAATCACAATGTTTGGATCAAGGGTCAGGATCATGATATTTGGAGATCATGTTTCAATATTTAATATTAGCGTTACATTTTCCTAGGTCAACCATAGGGTTAGGTCATCCATTCATGATCCATATTGTATCAATATGTCTAACATTATTCAAGTGTTAATAATATTTCAAGTGTGGATGACCTACTTAGGCTTTCTAGGATCATAAGTGTAAACCCTAATTTTATGATCATTATCCAAGTCATCATCAAATTTCTAGATCATCATCATGATACTTAGCATAATTGTAATTCAAGATCAGATCAGGGTTTGACTAATATAAGGAGTAAATCACAGATCAAGTATTAGGTTGATAGATCAAAATATGCCACAAGATTTAGATCAATCATATTATCAAGACATCATCAGAATTATCTTCAAGGCATATGATTCATATTTAGAGGCTGTTAAGCTAGCCATATTAGGTCTAGTTTAGTCAAGTATGATTTAGTGTCTTGAGATAATCATAAGAGTCAAATATCAGGGGTTTCAAAAGATTAATCATGATTATGAGTCAAAATTAGGGTTTCTCAAATATTAACATCATTATTGAGCCATTTGACAACATAATTAAGAAAGAGTTTAAGATCTAGGGATATTAGTAACATCCATAATTAATTAGGCTCCAAAATATTTTTAATGGGTTTATTGGATGTTTCTAATCAAAATTGAATACTTGTTCATGATTTTTGGAGCAAAGATGTATTTTCTATGATTAAAATAAGATCTGGCATTTAATTGAATATTTGAGTAGAGAAGAGGTAAAAATACCTTAAATGCACAAATGAAGGATCGTTTGATATTAAAAGAATGACCCAGATTGAGCCACATGAGCAAGGTGACTCACTTGATTAGAGGTTTAGTTCAATGTTGATTTGGTCGGTTTGTTTCTTGATTTACTGGTTGAGATGTTGGTTCGTTGATCCCTTGGACTGGGTCCTATCTTCCCTGGACCGGCCGGTCTGGGGACTTTTCTCCCTCACATAGGCCTCACACATGCCATGAAGGTGAAGCAGCGGGGCTTTCCAGAGTGGAGGAGGTCCCGGAGCAAGAGAGGGCATGAGAGAGTGCGAGCAGGATGGTGGAGTTTGCCTCGGCCTCGCGAACTTGATAAGGTCTAGAGAAAGAGGAGAGGGGGAAGGAGCAAAGATGCCTAATGTGAGCAAGGCACAACACCACAACAGAGCATGAGGAGACAAGGAGAAATTTGGGGCATAGAGGCCAAATGAGAGAGCAAGAAAGGGGCTCGAGGCTTGGTGAGGTTATTGTGAGCATGATTGATAACACCAAATTTTGTGATATTTTTGGCCCTTATTTCGTTATCAAATCTGTCCTTTTAAACTGATTTCCTCTCCTTTTTGTCATGTTTTTGCATAAACAGGCCACGCTACGCTTTTAACTCAATATGATCATCTTTTGCAGAGTTTCCCTGATTTTTAACTCATATATCAGAAAAAAGGCTCGTCCCGACCCACGAACGTGTTCCACCTGCATCGGCCTTCCTACCAACCAGCCGGCCGATACACTCACTGCCCGACAGGGCAGCATGATACACTGTCGCATGACATGAGGGTGTCGCGCAAGAGGAAGTGGACGAGCAATACGCCATTTACCCGATAGGGAGCCGAACTCGCCACGACTGCCAAAGTGTGTCACTCGATATAGGCCACCCACCGACAGGCACCACTCGTCACGTTGACCGACACACTCCCAGCCTGACATCCTTGTGACGGGCGATGAGCATATCGGGCACCCCTGAATCCGTGATAATAAGAGCTGATGAAGAACACGTGGCATCCGGAGCACCATAACTTCCCCCAACCGCTGCCTATAAATAACAGCTACAGGACTCCGATAGGACGGGTCAGAATCTCTCAAAAGCCAACTTGGGAAAGCATCTGGAGCTAGCATGTCGTGCCTCATAGATGTGCCAGGCGATTCTAGGTGAGCACTTCTCCATCCCGAGAGGGAGGGAATGGTTCACTTAGGGTCGGCCCCGAGCACCGCTGCAGGCCCATATCGGCCAACAAGGATGCCCGATAGGAGTACCCGATACTGGAAGCAACACTCTGGCCCGACACGATGCCAAGCCCGATACGCATCACCAGTCACGGTGTGTCGCCCGAGAGGGTGCCGCCCGACATGATCGTATCGGGCATGGGTGCCCTGCATGATATGTCGACCCATCATGAGCATGTCACCCGAGAGGGTGTGTCGCCCGATACGGGTGTATCGGGAAAGGCTCCCGCTCGGTATCGGGATGGAGGGTCTACTACTGCCTGTCGCCCTTCTAAATCAATAAGGTGGCATTTATCTTTATTTATTTATGTCATTTAATCTCTTTACTTATGCAATGTAATCAAACCCTTTTATGCTAATGGAATTAGAAGAGCCTTAATTATCTGCTGCTTTATGTTTGGTCCCTTTTGTTGGATGATTGCTATGTTTAACATCTGAACTCTAGCTTGTACACTTGGATCGAATTTCGATTAGCTATCGAATCATGTTTTCCCGTTGCAACAACCTCGAGAGAGGTGTTGTGGCTCTAGTGTTTGGTTTGATACTGGAGTACGAGAGTGCCCAGGATCGGAGTTGCTTTAGTAACCTTTCCACTCTAACTTAAGTCCAGCAACCTCGAGAGGGGTGTTGATGCTTAGTTAGAGGTACCCACTATGAGAGGAGGGGTACATGATGTTTCTGTTGCCGCTTGTTTTACTGAAGCTTTCTCCTTTGTTATTTACTAAAGTGATAGTTTTATCTTTCTGTTTCCGTTGCGCGAAAAACCCTAAAAACTGATAAATGCTTAAAACCTTAATTTTTCCTCGTAGCTCCAGTTGGAGATAGTTTTCTTTTATTTTATCGATCTTAACCTGTCATTCCCTTGGGGAACTTTATCATCTCCTTACCCTTACCCGAGGGTAACGTGTCAATTCCGCGTTCGCCAACACTACCACCCTTGTCCCTGTGTTCAACCCCGTATATCTACTTCGACCCCGTAAACAAAGTTGTGGGGGCCTAGAAGGTTTCGGGTTATAAATTTTAAAGTCTGACTACTTCAAATCCGCTCCCTTTTTCGGACACGCGATTTATGCCGGTCAACTTTTTGGCGCCATTGTCGGGGATAAGGAAAAATGGTACTGTTGACGAACCCGAATCCACTAACTACACTCCAGTGCCTCAAGCTTAGAAATGAGCTTGACAACACTTTCTTTTTCCTTTTTTTTTATCTTAACCTGAAATGAGTAATTATTATTATTAACACAGGTTTTCTAACTTGATTTTTCATGTTATTCAGCTACTCAGAAGGGAGGCGCTCTACTCAACTGAGCACCAACATCACCAGACATGACGCCTCGCATTGAACAACCTCATTCAGAAGGTGAGCGACACGGGAGAGCTAGACCTCAATCCCCTCCGCCTAAAGATAATGATCGCTATGACGAAAATGATCAACCTGAAGATCCAGAAACAGAGCAGTTCGAGGATGACCATCACCGGGAGAGACGTCGTCATCACCGGAGGCGTAGAAGGAATCAGAATGATCAGGATCAGAACCAGGGAGGCAGTCACAGTGACGATTCCAATGAAGAAGAAAAGACCCTAAGGGAGTTAGCTTCCACCAAGGCTAAAAATTCCAGATGCCCTGTTGTCGTCCCGAGATTCAATGCAGCCAACTTCGAGCTAAAACCATCAGTCATCTCCATGATCCAGAACAAAAGCTTTAGAGGGAGTTTGAAGAATGACAACCCCTATCACCATTTAGATGCTTTTAAGAACATCTGTGACACCATCAAGATGCTGGGAGTCCCACAGGAGGTGATCTATTGCAAGGGTTTTATCTTTTCTTTGGAAGATAAGGCTCTATCATGGTACCTGGGGATGCCACACCGAGCTCTTAATGGATGGAGTGCACTGGCAGATGCCTTTGTAAACAAGTTTTATCCTACCGAGAAAACCATCTGGAATAGAAAGAGGATCACATCTTTCATGCAAAAGTCAAACGAGAATCTCCATGATGCCTGGGAGCGATATCAAGAATATCAGAGGGACTGCCCTCATCACAACTATAAGAAAGGTTTCCTGATAACTACCTTCTACAATGGTCTAACCCCTGAGGAAAGGGTTTTGCTAAATGCAGCAGCAGGCAGTGACTTTCTGGGGAAGAAGCCTAGCAGGTTCGAGAAGATCATCAAGAACATGGTCGAGTTGCAAGCCGACACTGATTATGATAGATCAGATAGGGGACAAGCTAAGAAGGCTAGTGAAGGACCTTCATTTGAATCCAAGGCTCTAGAAACTATCACCTCTCAGATCCAGAGGATAGCTACTGATGTGAAGTAGTTGAAAGAATCAAGTGGAAAGGGAAAGAAACAAGTCGAAAAAGTCATGAAATGTGTCACCTGTGGAGAAGGTGGACACGGGGTAGATAACTGGATCTACACCAGACCTGACAAGTCGAGTGAAAGTGAGTCTGAGGATGAGGAGACTGAGAACGTCTCTTTCGTTAATTTCAAGAGGTCAAACCATCCTGGTTTTAGTTATGGAAACAAAGATGCAGTTGGAAACTTGCATCAGCTTCATAATCCCACCAAACAACCCCAAGTTTTCGAGAAAAGGGGAGTACCAAGTCAATTCACCAGAACCACTTCTTTCCAGTCAAACAAAGGAAATTTCCAAGGACAAGGAATGTACCAAGGCCGCCAAGCGGTGAACACCAGTCAAGGACAAAGTCAAACCAAGGAGCAAGGTCAAGACAAGGTTTCGAACCAACCAGACTTGGTTGGCCAGTTGTTTCATTTTGTAAAGAGACAAGAAAGCATCAATAACTAGCTGGCACATAGTGCACTTTCAAATTCAGGTGTTCTGAACTCAATGCAGGTCCAGATGGCGGATATGCAGACGCATCAACGCCAAAGTGATCAGCAGTTGGCCCAGATGGATGAAGTGATAAAGAATCCCTCGAGGAAGATACCCTCCAACACCGAACCTGCCAAAATGGTAGGGTTGTGATCAGGAAGGACAGAGATCGGCTTGCAAGATATGGATGCTGCTGGAGGCAAAAAGTGAAGGACCTGGAGCGGTCGAGTTGGCGACACAAACTACAATGCTCCTCGGGAGGCAGCCCAAGCTTTTGCTTTTCCCAGAATAGGATGTTATTTACTTTCTTGCAAGAAAAACATTATGAACATTTGGACTATAATAAGGCCCGAGTCAGCGCATGCGCCACATGCTCTGACTCTTCTGTTTTGTGGGCCACCGCTCTATTTTATGAGCATTGATGAGTAATACTATCTGAGGCCGGGAACTTAACCTTAGGCCAATGATGTTTTACCCATCAATCGCTTTTTCCCTCGCTTTGTTTTGGTTTTTATTATCTAGAATTCTGTCCTGAAAACTTTGTATCGGACGACCGTATCGGGCAAAGACTCACCTTCCGCGTAGAACGCGCTCGTCTCGGAAATGACTTGCCTCAACGGCCGACACACATCCTGAATTTACCCATTTTACCCCCTGCTGGGATTGTTATATATAGCACGGAGGTTTTACCATGTCGGGCTACTTCATTTACTCTTCCAGCTACCCATATCATGAAGTAATTCCTTCTTTTGCTTGTGTGTCGTCCAGCTGACTTCTGCTCTCGTGTCGCACAGAAAACTTAAGAAAACAAAAGGTATAGCATGACAAGCTGCTCACCCGACATGAGTTTCGTATCGCGCATAGCGTATCGGGCTGACGAATTTAGTTGATTTTTTTTTCGTATCGCCCGACACATGTGTCGCGCGACACGCCTTTAAAAAGCGCTTGCCCGATACGCCATATCAGGCGATAACCATGTCGCCCAGCCTTATGCCGCCTCGCTTGTTCTTATTATCTGGTGACACATTTTTGCATCGAGAAGACCCTATCAGGCACTTTGTTTCACGTGACCATATCGCCCGACACACCCGTGTCGGGCAATGGGTATGACGCGCAGTTTTTCCCCGTATCGTCGGGTTTTGTATTGCCTAGATTTTCTTTTGATAGACGACACCCAGACCTCGTATCAGGCGTGAGCCTACGGTGATTTCTTCAAGAACTTCGTATCGCCTGACACGAGCGCATCAGGCAAACATCATATCGCCCAGTGTTGACGCCCGGTACGGTTGTGTCAGGTAGTTTTTGTATCAGGTCGACTTTGAGTTTATACCTACTTAATATTAGAAATTTAAATGATCAATGAACTTGTTTAATGATAATAGATATGGCCCGTACAAAGTAAACTGTCGTTCGAGTTGACAAACACTACAAAAGAATCGACACTAAGGCCGCAGCTGGAGCAACAATGGTCAGGCAGAACGCCCGAATCCCGAGGCAGCTGGGCCATCAACCGCTGAGAAAAGATCAAGGGCGGACGAAGTAACGACTCCAGCAGCAACTTCAACCGTAGCGGCAGAACCCCTGGATCACACACCAGGAAGGTTCGTGCCAAGAGATAACGAGCATGGACACCGGTACTCAAAACTGGAAACTAAAATCTACAGGCCGAGCAGATTCTGCCACCAGTCGTCCTTCCTACAGTTGGGCATTTTCAAAAGACTGGAGAATGTCCTCGCCGCAGCAGGACTGAGGAAGATCTGCCTCATCCACTCCACCTCCTACACTAAACTCACAAAGGAGTTCATGTCATCTCTCCGCCGAGTAAAGAATACAACTAAGGACGTTGAAGAATATGGCGGAGAAGACAGACTACAAGGGCGGTTGTACAACTCGGAGAATGTCATCTCCGAAAAGCTACTCAACGAGATCTTCTCTTCCAGTGAGGAGGAGAAGAAGTTGTTGAATAATGGTGAAAGGATCACCGAAGGAGACGGGTTCAACCCCGTGGAGCTCTGGAGGAGGCTAACCGGCGAGTCATCATACATGCCGGGAAGCAAGGTGGCGGCGGTGCACTCCTGTGTCTGGAGGATAGTGCACAAGCTGGTAGCATGCCTGCTCTTCAGCAAAAACGAGTCCAGCAACATCTACACCAAAGAACTCCATCTCATGTGGCACATGATGGAGGGCAAGGTGATCAATCTGGGGCGTTTCTTGCTGAACAGGCTGCACCCGATAAAGGATGTCACCAAGGAATACTGCATGGGTGGCATCGTCAATCTGATCGCGGTTGGGTTAGGATACCTGAGGGAACTGCACAGTCTTTCGAGGACTAGGGGTGACGAATTGATCGACCTCAAGTACCTCATGAGGGTCGGTATCATAAAGAAGGAGGGGATAAGCTACTTCTACAAGTTTGCAAGGACAAGCACCATCCTTCCACTCCCTTGCTGCGCCGCCTACGACACAGAAAAGTTGGTATTCACCGCAGCAGAAATTGAAGCTGTCGCAGTAGAAGCAGCTTACGCTGCCACCACTGGTATTCAAGAGAGGGCGGCTGTGAGAGGAGAATCAATCCCTCTCGAACCAAGGCAGGACAAAATTTCAACGACCTTCCGAACCAGCCGCCACTCTAGATCCAGCGACAACAACAGTTGATGGAGCTGTCGTCACTCCTACTATACCAGCCACAATCACGACAATACCTATCGTGGCTGAAGAAGGACCGGCAATCATTGAGATTTCCGAGACAACCGGGGTAGAAACAACAGTACAAGCCCCGGAGGGAGCTGTCGAGGAAGAGACAACCACAGCTCTGAAGCTCCTATGGTGCCTTTAGAGGCAGAAGAAGAAGCACAACCAGACGCCAGTAATGAGGTGTTCGCCGAGATCTTTGAGATGGAGCTTGGAGCTGCACAGCTAATGCCGACACCACTGCCGGTGTCCTATATAGAAGCTGCTAAATAGATCACCGACAACGTAGAGGTGGAGCAGCATCCACCCACACTGCGGCCTTCTCCACCATGACAAGAAGGCGAGGCAGTGACGGCCGCAAGGGCACTGACGCCTCGCCCAACAACATCCACCTCACAGACAATCGAGATAGGTTCTACCTCGTCGGGTAGACCCTCGCGCAAGAGGAGTATAGCGAGGATGAGAGGGAGATCTACAGGAGCCCCTCCGTCGCTCGAGAAAATGTTGGGGCACAAACTTGGCCACTTACGGGAGGTAACAGAAAGCCACTCGGCTACAATTTCTTCTCTAACCTGCAAGTTTTCATTCTTCCAGCAGAGGCAGAATAGCCAGGAACGGGAACTGCTGACTCTAGTTGGCCTTCCTGGCCAACTAGAGGCACTCAACACCACACTTCAATAGGCCCTCCAGTGCCTTGATGTGATCGAGGAGAGGCTAAACAGGGGAGATGACCATCCACGCCCAAGGCAGCCGAGAAGGTCTTTGTCACCTCCTGGCTCAGGCTCTCAACCTTCTTCGTCAGCAACCCCCTCAGGATCATCGTCCTCTTCCTCCTCCAGTGGGCCATCCCCAACGCCCGAGGTTGGGATGCCACAAAGATCGGCCAACGGAGCTCCGACAGGACAGGAGAGCTCCCGTGGTCTGGAAGAAACAACTCCCTCAACCCCCCTGGACGAAGCTGAAGATGACAACAAATACATCAACGTCGGGGAGGACCCTTCTGATGAATCATAGGGAGAGGGGGGGACATATCTGCCGCCAACGAAAGGCACCCCCCAGAGGAAGATGCTCAACGGCAGATGCTTTCTCTGCACCGTCAGAGCTACCTTCCTTTGAGATGGCCGACTTCGATAGAAGGGTCATCGACTACCTGTCGATCAGGGACCAGAAATT
The DNA here is from genome assembly GCA_963693085.1 of Alisma plantago-aquatica. Lineage (NCBI taxonomy): Eukaryota > Viridiplantae > Streptophyta > Magnoliopsida > Alismatales > Alismataceae > Alisma > Alisma plantago-aquatica. Next base: position 915,354,520 of record OY856409.1, read on the forward strand.
GCTGAACAAGGTCCTAAGGTCGTAGGAAGATGAAGAAGATGTCGTCTGGAGCGACGGCTACTTCTCCGTACGATGGGGAGTGCTCAGAATCATATTCCGCTCACCATCCGTCGTCGACAAGATGTTGTTCAGGGTCCTAGAAAGTGAAATAATAGAGAACATCAACACCGGGATAGGTCGGAGAACAATATACAACGCCACCCCGACCTTGCCAAGAAGACTAATGATGGGAGTGCTAGACTCCATTGCGGTGGCCAACATGCTGCAACACATCGAAGAGCACAACACAAACATCATGTTGGCCCCGTACAAGCATCAGAACATGTGGTTTCTGTGTGTGGCAGACCTCCGAAATCACTACGTCCAGCTGCTCAACTGCTGCAAAAAGGAGGTGCCACGCTCCAGGCATATCTTCAGCCGCCCAGAAGACAAACATCTCAGGCTTCTACCGCTGCGTCTTCTACGAGCTATCAAGCAAGGAGTCAAACATCACAATGGCAATTGGAACTTCTTCTCTATCGTAGACTTCCCCGTCCAAGCAGAAGAGGGAAGCAGAAACAACACCTTCATCATCTTAAGTGCCATGGAGTTGCTCAACATATTTGGATACATAAGGCATCTCCAGGGGCAAAACTTTTACCACCTCAGGAGCATATACGCCCTACTGCTGATCAAAGATAGGCACTATTTCCAAGATGCAGGGGTACCAGAGAGGCTACTGGACAGCGATATAGAAGGCAAATCTTTGCAGCCCAACAACACACTAGAGAAAGAAGCTGAGATAGAAACTGACATCTACGGTGCAGGCAAGTAGTTAGAGATCCTACGGGAGGTGCACGGATTCGAAGACCCTGCTTCACCTGAATCATCAGAAGGATTGATCAACAATTTCGATCGCTTCTCGTGCTCTACTCTCACGCAGGAGTAGGTTAATAAAATTCTTCTGAAGTTAGCTGATTCTACCCCGGCGGATGTCATCTACGAGGCAGGTAGTGTCAGAGTCCCGGTTGATGACTTAAGGGACATGGTAAAAGATGGAGGATGCTTGGAGATATCTGTGGTGGCCGCCTACATCCAGACGCTACAGACAAAGTTTGAACATGTATACATTGCTCATCCAATGTTGTTCAACGACATCTACCTTGCTGATGAATCAGGAGCAAAACAATCATTTCTGGCAGAGTTGGAGCGCAGGGTTCCACGCACAATCTTCCTGCCCATCCTGCACTACAACCACTAGACGTTTCTGACGATATACACTCGCCAACAAGCAGGAATCTTCTACAACAGCTCGAACAACAACAAAGATCATCCGGTGTATTGTACATCGACGACGTTGTCCTCCCTCGAGCGCTTAGTATGAAAATACTATGACGAGATGGTGGCGCTGATACAACCATTTCTGGAGACGGCAGTAAGGAAATGGCACGAGCTCCAGTTCTTCCACCACAGTCTGCAACAAATTCCCCTATCCAACGACTGCGGTATCTTCGTCCTGGAATGGATATCGAATAAAGAGACGCCTGACCAACTCCACCACATCGATTACCACAGCAAATGAGGAGACTATGTGTGGGAGCTTCTATCTGGAATAGGCACGCTCACCAGCTAACCCTCATTGGGTTAACATTACCCTATCTTATCTACTTCACAACTCTGGGACAGAGTGTGGAGTAAGTTTGGGGGGGTACCATGTACCAGTGAGGGAGGTACAAATATTCAAAAATTTTCTTCAAACTCCACCCTTTTTGTTCTTCTTGTTCTTTTTCTTCAACATGTGTACATATACATATACATGCTCATATAAAATTTTTGAAAAATTTGCTTATTTTGTCTCCATACATATGTACAACTGATACGACTTCTTTCCAGTTTGTTTTCTATGTGCCTAAGGAGATGCAGGTCTTGTTATGTCTTTCTGATAATGCAGCCTCAAACAACAAAAGACTACGACTTTCCACACCAAAAATTTTGAAAAATAATCTTACAACAGCTAAGAGATGTGTATGCAGAAGGAAAAAGCTGCCCAAATAGCAAAAATTCCTCTTGTTTTCCCTTACCCAATAAAATCCCAAAAAGAGAGAATAGCCTTATGAGAGTGAATAAAAGCACGAGAGTTGTGCCAAATAAAAAGAAAGAAAAAAAAATATATATACACACTTGTTTTCCAAAAGTACCCATCTTTAGGCATGGTAGATCCAGGGCACTGGTACGTAGGATGTGAAATCACTACTCTAAAGTCAACTGGCTTGGACTGCAGGGACCACTTGCCCGTTAACGGACCCGTATCTGGATGGACTGATGGGAAACAAGAAAAACCCAAAAAGCCTTAAGCCTACCTAAACACAAAACTTTTTGTCCCCAAAAGCTGTTTGGTGTGAAAGCTAACTTCAGAATAATGCACCCAAGTCTCATCGAAGTTGTGGAGAATTTTTTGCTCAAATAAGGCAGGAGAAGTAAAGTTTGTTGTTCGTGGTCAGGCCATATTCTCTGTAAGACATCTCAATGCTCTCTCAAACCTATGGTCTGAAAACTATACCGGTCAAGAAGAAGCGTCACAAAACAAAGTTTAAAGATTGATTGAGGACAATCAAAATGCTAAGTTTGGGGGAGTTGATAACACCAAATTTTGTGATGTTTTGGCCCTTATTTCGTTATCAAATCTGCCCTTTTAAACTGATTTCCTCTCCTTTTTGTCATGTTTTTGCATAAACAGGCCACGCTACGCTTTTAACTCAATATTATCATCTTTTGTAGAGTTTTCCCCGATTTTTAACTCATTTATCAGCAAAAAGGCCCGTCTTGGCCCACGAACGTGTTCCACCTGCATCGGCCTTCCTACCAACCAGCCGGCTGATACGCTCACTGCCCGATAGGGCAGCATGATACACTACCGTGCGAAACGCTCACTGCCCGATAGGGCAGCACGATACCCACCGGCAGTCGCCACTCGTCACATTGACCGACATGCTCCCAGCCCGACATCCTTGTGACGGGCGATGAGCATATCAGGCACCCCTGAATCTGTGATAATAAGAGCTGATGAAGAACACGTGGCATCTAGAGCACCATAACTTCCCCCAACCGCTGCCTATAAATAGCAGCCACATGACTCCAATGGGACGGGTCAGAATCTCTCGAAAGCCAACTTGGGAAAGCATCTGGAGCTAGCGTGTCGTGCCTCATAGGTGTGTCGGGTGATTCTAGGTGAGCACTTCCCCATCCCGAGAGGGAGGGAATGGTTCACTTAGGGTCGGCCCCGAGCACCGCTACAGGGCGATATCGGTCAACAAGGACGCCCGATAGGAGTACCCGATACTAGAAGCAACACTCTGGCCTGACACGATACCAAGCCCGATATGCATCACCCGTCACGGTGTGTCACCCGAGAGGGTGCCGCCCGACATGATCGTATCGGGCATGGGCGCCCCACACAATACGTCCACCTGTTATGAGTGTGTCGCCCGAGAGGGTGTGCCGCCTGACACGAGTGTATCGGGCAAGGCTCCCACCCAGTATCGGGCTGGAGGGTCTGCTACTGCCTGTCGCCCTTCTAAATCAAGAAGGCAGCATTTATCTTTATTTATTTCAGTCATTTACTCTCTTTACTTATGCAATGTAATCATACCTTTTTATGCTAATGGAATTAGAAGAGCCTTAATTATCTACTACTTTATGTTTGGTCCCTTTTGTTGAATGATTGCTATGTTTAACATTTGAACTCTAGCTTGTACGCTTGGATCGCATTTCGATTAGCTACCGAATCATGTTTTCCTGTTGCAACAGCCTCAAGAGAGGTGTTGTGGCTCTAGTGTTTGGTCCGATACTGGAGTACGAGAGTGCCCAGGATCGGAGTTGCTTTAGTAACCTTTACACTCTAACTTAAGTCCAGCAAACTCGAGAGGGGTGTTGATGCTTAGTTAGAGGTACCCTCTTTGAGAGGAGGGGTACATGATGTTTCTGCTGCCGCTTGTTTTACCGAAGCTTTCTCCTTCGTTCCTTACTAAAGCAATAGTTTTATCTTTCTGTTTCCGTTGCGTGAAAAACCCTAAAAACTGATAAATGCTTAAAACCTTAATTTTTTCTCTTAGCTCCAGTTGGAGATAGTTTTCTTTTATTTTATCGATCTTAGCCTGTCGTTCCCTTGGGAAACTTTATCATCTCCTTACCCTTACTAGAGTGTAATGTGTCGATTTTGCGTTTTCCAACACTACCACCCTTGTCCCTGTGTTCGACCCCATATATCTACTTCGACCCCGTAAACAAAGTTACAGGGGCCTAGAAGGTTTCAGGTTATAAATTTAAAAGTTTGACTACTTCAAATCCGCTCCCTTTTTCAGACGCGCGATTTAGGCCGGTCAATGATGGACCCTTTATATAGTGTTGGGGCTAGGGTTTTAGGGCCCATACATCTGGAGCAGCAACCATGGCCACCAGACAGAGTAGGGGAGGTGAAAAACTCATTTTGGCGGCACAACAAAGTGAGAAAACTAGTCAAAATAGGGTTTGATCCATTCGAAATCATGACAGGAGCATTTTGGCTTGAATAGAATTTTGATGCATGGTCACAGGCAGGAGATCTCATTCTCAGTCTTCATTTACTCCTCCCGCTGATTACGGGAGGTAGAAGATGGGTCCATGGCCATTGGATCAGGACAAGATCCACGAGAGGTAGATCCAAGGGTTGGGATCACCCTCAGATCTTTGCCTTGGATTGCTGACATGGAAAAAGGTCAATTAAAGGACAAAAATAATTGTTTTCAACACATTAAATTCAATAATCCATAGAAAATCCTAGGAATGTCCACATGACATGAAATTTGGACCATAGCTTCACAAAAATGTGGAGAATATTTTTAAAAAGTTTGAGAACCAAAAGACGAAGTTTGATTGGCTAATTTGGTTCTTTGGACAAAGTGAGAATCCAATTTGAGGTGTTATAATGTGTATAAAATCCACATCAATCACCATATTTCAAATTTGAGTATCAATATTGATGTAGAAGCCAAGAAAAATAATTTGGGACCATGAGTGATTATTATGAGGGCAAAATAGTAATTACTTCATTCTTATGCAAAATTCCACTTTCTCACATACTCATTCACTATGAGAGTAGGCTCACTCCTCTACTCACAAAATTTTAGGGAAACCATGTGGATCTGAAGAATGTCATTGCCAGAGTAGAATTGACATGAGAAGTAAGTATCAGATTAGTTGATTTCAGCCAGTCCCTATCACTCTAGGTCCTTGTACATAAGTGAGAGAGTTGTAAATGATGATGTGTAACCTTGTACATAAGTGAGAGAGTTGTAAATGATAATTTGTAACTATGTTTTCCTTAATAATAGAGAATGTATCCAATTAACATGTCATGTGTACATGGAAGTGTCAATAACAAAATGAATGTTTAGATATGTATCTTTATTGTTAAAATCAAACTAGAGTAATTAGGCTTTATTTCCCGAGAAAAGTTAGTTAATGTGATTGAATGTGAGAAGACAAAGGGTTTGAAATCAAAGAAAAAAAAGATAAGGGTGTTCTTCGTATTATGTTTACCCACAACTTATGCCCTAATATCATGATTAGTGGTAATCGTGGGATGTGGGTGTAACAATCGACCTAACACCCTAGGATATAATCAAAGGAGTCATTCGATTGACAACTACCTCTTTGACTTATCATTTCTCATTTGGCCATGCTCTCCCTTTCTCAGCTAGCAAGATGATAATGTGTATATCAAGAAAGCCAACTACATGATTACCGTAGGGCCAAATCACATTTTGTCATTATAGTGGGACATTCCAAAATTGAAATTGTTATTCCAAATGGCTTGCTTAATGGATTTTCCAATGAAATATGAAAACTAATTTTCAGACACAATATAGAACTAAAGAAACTATTCTATTGGTTTATCATATTCTCCATTGGGGTCCTCTATACTCCTAATTCGTATCGTCATTATTCTTTCTTTATTATATGCAATATCACTTACATAACATCAAATAGGCTTGTGTGTACAACATATGATAAAACTTGTATGTTTAAATACAACTAGAAGAACATGCCTTCCATGATTCTAGGTGTAGAGACATTATAACTGACAATGAGACACTCGATGATAAATGTATGACTTCTTTTAATGAAATTGTATATTTGAATGGAAAGTTGAAGAATAAGAAGTGGATTTCATTCATACTATTTTCTTACTTATGTTTCGTTTTTCATTGTCTAAATGGTTCAACCATTGTATGATGTAGCATGGTATTCTATGTTATGCTTTCCCATGTGACCCAAATTATCTTTTGCATGCCCTGATCAACCAATGAAAGGTATCCCTCAAAACATACATACTACATTTTCTTTGTCATCTAATGGGACAACCTAAAATTAAATCACCTTGATATGTCTATTATAGATGAGATGTGAGGGTTGATATAAATAAGAACCAAGAAGCAACTTAAATCTATACAGAATACAAGATGGTTTTGGAGCTATGATTATTGAAGTATTTACAATTGTGCTCTAAGATTTTATATTTTAAAGTTGGCAAACTCTAAATCTAGGACTAACATGTGAGCCTCTTTTAACTAGATTAATTTATTGTGTTTAAAAAAATTGATGAATAGAAGGGATATGTCAACTTAGAGTGATCGGAGATGAATATGAACCAGACAATATGAATACAGGGTCCCATGTTTTCTCCTTGGGAATTATTTGAGCATGTCATAAAAGATCCCTCCATTTGAATATGAGATTCTCTAAAACTCATGATATTTTGGGTTATAGATGTATCTAATTGATACAGGACTAAGGAAAGAGTCCATACTCGGGAAATATCCCCAGTTAAAAAAGCATAAGATATATTAACAAATTCAAATAAATTACTTAGATAATATAACTAAATGCATAGTTCACATGTATGTTCCTTTCATTTTATTTATTTACATTGTAAGTATGAAAAATACATTTATTGAATTATAACAATAGTGGGAACCTCAATAATGTTTTCTCTAAGGATTTTAACTTAAACATTTTAGTGAAATTTTACGATATGCAATCATTTTGTAGTGTGCAAGAAAAATAAACTAATGAAATGTCACTTACTATGGAATGAGACTTGATGATATAAAGAAACCTATGTAATATATAAGTAAATTTTAATGTAGGAGTGAAGACATTGCATTAGAAAGACCTCCATCAATTGATGATTTTGAAAATACAAACTTTAACAACATTAAAAAGTCAATTACTTCCATACAAAAATAGATTTATATTTTGTGTAGAAGCATTATCATGCAAAATACTTCAATTAGATATTAATGAATCTTACAAATAATTTTTGCTTCAATATACATTTAAATATTAAGTATTTAATTTTAAAAAGTCAAAGAAGTTCTAATATGCATCTACATGGAACCTATTTTACATATGTATATGATTTATCCTCATGCTTGCAACATTTGGATGCTACTATAGTAAGACATTTTCTTTCCAAACAAAGTATCTAGACACAAAACATAATTTAAAACTTGCAAAATTTTGGAAGGCCTAACAAATTGTATAAAAGTAAGCATATATTCATTTCTAAGAAAGAAACATCAATCCAAAAGTATATATGACTAAACCAATTATAACTCAATTGAGGTTGGTAATATATTGATCCTAGAAAATTTAGTAAAGAAAGAAAACATTATCCTAGTTATGCAAACCCCTTTTGAGGCAGCTTCTAACCCCAATCACACTTCTTCTCTGCAGTCACAGTTTTCCGTTTACGGTTGGCTTCATATTCCAGTTTGGTTAGTATTTAACTAACCCTATAGGCCTCCTTTAATGTTATTGATCACCCTAATGATTGACAAGCACTAAGAAGATGGTTGAGCAAAGTAGTCTCTATTCGTCAGGCTGACTAAGTTCTGGTGGTGCCTGGGTGTGCAAATATGTCTATTAAATCACAAGACAAAGAAAAGATGAATGAAAATTTCTAAATGATAAGGTACCACATGCATCAATTAAATTTGTATAATATACCTTCAAAGTGATACACAATAATCCCGATTATTTGAGTACATACATTTTGTTTTTATCAGTTGTGGTATTTCATGAGACCAATAGCCATCCATTCTCGTTGTGGTAACATTAATTTTAACAGTGTCAGGTTGAGCTTAATTGAGAAAACTCATTTAAAGAATAACTTTCATTACAACTTCTCTTAATAATAAATCGAAGTGTTATAGTACTCCTATTTGCAATGCAAATATTGCAATAATCTACTAATAATATAATTAGAAAAGATTAATCAACAAACATATGTTGTTTTGGTCGATATGCCTTATACTAATTTTTTCTTTTAGACTACTACATTTAGACTACTACATTTGTATAATATACCTTAAAAGTGATACACAATTATCCTGATTATTTGAGTACATACAATTTGTTTTTATCAGTTGCGGTATTTCATGAGACCAATAACCATCCATTCTCGTTGTGGTAACATTAATTTTCATAGTGTCAGGTCGAGCTTAATTGAGAAAACTCATTTAAAGAATAACTTTCATTACAACTTCTCTTAATAATAAATCGAAGTGTTATAGTACTCCTATTTGCAATGCAAAAATTGCAATAATCTACTAATAATATAATTAGAAAAGATTAATCAACAAACATATGTTGTTTTGGTCGATATGTCTTTTACTAATTTTTTCTTTTAGACTACTACATTTAGTTATGTAGTTATACTTGTAATTTCTTTGTCCCTAGTCGTATCATTTGTTTTCCATATTACATACTTGGACTGAATTTGAGTTCATAACTCATATGATTATATTTTTACCATCTGCATTGTCTACTACTACTACTACTACTAAAGTCGAAGTTACAACAAGCCAATCACATGGTAGTCTTTTTTTTCAAAACAAATAACAAATCAATCACCTAGATTCAATTTCTATGAAGTGAAATATGAAAAATGAGTTCCCCAAAAACTCTAATTATAAATAATCAATTAGAGTTTTATTACCACCTATTCTTATCTCTCATCCCCCCTTTATCACCACATTTCCTCTACAGCTAGGCCTCCTCTTCCTCCATGTCTTCCGCATTACACTTCTTTTTAAGTAACTATTGTTTACTTTTATATCATCTTCTTAATATTTTAGGACATTGATTCACTTCCATCATCTAGGATCTCATTGAAAATATGTCTCTTATGTTATTTTTTGTTTCACATACCATGCACACACATAGGTTTCTTCCATCTATAGTTATTAAGTAGGTATATACTTATTCTGTATTTTGCTAAAAAAACAATTGTAGACTATCCTTTCTTATCATAATTGATTAGTTATATTTGAATCTGAAAACTTATGGTGTCTCTTGATACTTTATATACACGGCCTACTTACAAAGCTGGGAGCATGGTTCAGGAAAGCGGTATGCGGTGTACGGGCGGAGAGGGTACTGCATAGAGTATATGCGGTATGCGGGAGTATATACGGGAGTATATGCGGTTTTGGATTTTTTTATTTCAATAAACTTATTATATATAAAACAATATAGAGATATCATAAATTAAAATATATAGAGTAGGCACGTACATCTATTTACTTATAAACATATTAATATGCATGTATAATGTATGATATGCTTATATATGTATATATGCCAATATATAGAATGTGTTTGTAATATATGTACAAATGCTAAAATGTAGGTAAATCAATGTACAAATATATGTATAGTGTGTATAAATGTGAATAAATCAAAATGTATACATACATGCACAAATATGTGATTATATATTTATGTATATTATATATGTATCTGTACATGTTAATATATCAAAAGGTATTCGAATAAATGTACAAATACATGTGGAAAATTTTTATATGTATTACAATGTATACATATACTTCAAAGAATATATATCTCTGTTTAAATATATAATGAAATGTGTGTATGTATATGCATGTATGTACGAAATGCATGAACATTCGTTGTGGGCTTTTCGAAAATCGGAGTTTAATCGGCCGCTTAATCGGCCAAGTGGGAGTATATGCGGCCCAAGACTGCTTAGTGGACCGATTAGTAATATGTGGTGCGGTAGGGTGACTGAATAGGTATATGCGGGAGTATATGCGGCCGTGCGGACCGATTTCCCGAACAGTGGCTGGGAGAAGGCCTCTTGATCTTTAATGTACGTCATTGACTATTCATTAATATATATACTATATTTATTGCGTCAATATATATATTTTAAATAGTTTAACTATATTTATTTCTCATTTACATCTTCTTCATTACTAGGTTCTATCATCATGAATGAAACTATTGATATCGTCATTTATTTTAGGTTATTACCATTGCTTCTTTAATTGCATAATAATATAAATGAAGTTGGGGCATAACAAATAAAGCACAACTCATTTGCCATGGAGATGATTTTTATTATGTTGTGAAAAAATAGTATATTTGTGTAAATTGTCGCATGTAATTAAATTCCACATATTATTTAATAAGTAATTAGTTTCATTCTACTTTTTATAATAATACAAACATAAGCAATCAATACTAATCATGTTTAAAAAGTATATCTTGATTGTTATCTTTTTATACCTGTATTTTATTCTCTTTTTTACATTGTTATTTTTTAAAATCAAACTTGGTATCTACTTAAATAATAATAATTTTAAAAAAGTAATTATGGATTAATGAAAAATAATATTTTGAATGATGAGTTTCTAGTTAAGAATGTAAACCCCAAAGTGGAACATGTGATATTAGACAATTTCTGTGTTTGAGACTTCAAGTATATATGTTAGGCTTGGTTTTAAAATATACCTAAAACCGTTACATTATTAAATTAGTGTCCATAATGTGGCTTGCAGAATATACATAACATAATGTTGTTGACAATCTGGTCCTATTTCTATGACAAAGATTAAGCTGAAATTGTGTCTAATGCATAAGGTAATTTTTAATGGAAAAAGAATTCAACTGGGAGAAGAGGGAAAATATATCACCTTGATGTGTGGCATATTAGCTCCTAATTCAAGTATTTTTCCTACATGTTGCTATTGGCCTCAAAAGCCACAATCTGTATTTTATGACACAAAGACCATCACAAAGGTAATGAATTCATACATAATGATGTGCATGATGAATTGTATATAAACTATAAATAATTTGAAGTTTGAGTGTATTTTAATTTATGTTGGTCGATATTGATTTACGTGGGCATTTCAAGGGATTGGGACATGTATGAGCACACAATAATTCTAATATAACCAATTGGAGGTCTTAGTTGAAGGCAATATATTGGCACAATATCAAAGTGACATGGACTCTATGATGGATGACGTATTAGAAAACCTCATTGATCCTGATCAATTGTTATAGTTGGTTGAGAAGTGGAGTAATCCGAAAACACATGCAAAAATAAATTTTTCATTGAAGATAACTTACTTCATTATGCATATATACCATGTTTGAGTTCACATGCTAGGAGGTTGCTGAAAGAATAAAGCTAACAAAAATTTTAGAAAAAAAAATCATTGTAATGGATCAAAGTCATTTCTAAGAAAATATCAACATTTGGTAAAAGGACTATATGTATTCCTGTACACTTTTAAAAAGGTATTTATTAAAGATAATTTACATGTTATGGTAATGGAGGAGATGCAACTTGGACAGACTCCAAGTAAACTGGATCTATTGGAAACAACTTATACTGGATTTAAATATTGTGGTGTGTATTGAATAATGAAGATTTCCATAGATTTTATTTGTTTAACTAGGGCTCTCTTATGCTCTAATAATTAAAGAACAAATTGTGGAGGAATATAAATCTAGGATACGCAAATTACAAGAGTAAAGAATGCAACACTATTTAATGAATATCTAGAGAATGAAACTATTCTTCATATTGACACACTTATTAAAACTACCATGCTTAGTTAGTTGGTATTGAGCACGGTAATATGGGAAAATAGGATGTATATCAACATGTTGGAAAGAAATTTTACATGAAAAAATGAAAAATATAACGTGAAGTTTTGAACTATAAGGTTAATCATATGGTTGTCATTGTTAAAAACTACTATTGTCTTAACTATGTTATAGATTAACATGAAGTAGTTGAGAGCCCACAAGAAGATAAAAAGAGAGTCGATTAATAACATGTCTCAAAAGTTTATGAGTAAAATGTACCACAGAATGATGGGTGCATCAACTCCATTTCTTTCCATATTTTAAGTAAATATATAGCAAATTTAAATACTATTATATATCGTAAGATATTACATAACCTGTAATCAATCTTTGGGATAGTAAGACACAATAATAATAGATGGGACCATCCTCTAACACCATATACTATTCAAGTGAGTTTATAAATTCTCCATTTTAGGTTAATGTCTTAGAAACTGAGTCATTCACACACTAAATGATCTAATAGGGATAATAAAAAATGTGATTTCCACATTCTATTGGATTTCAATTTATAAGAGTGTGGCCAACATAGTCATTACAACCTACTTAGGTATAGGATGTTATTAATTGGTACTTTTAGAAAAGATCATATTACATACATTAATTATGCCATGATTATGTATACTATATTCACGTAGAGAGGAAACAATTGGTAATATATTCAATTTGGGTTCATGAGTAACCAATACACACACTCATATCAAGGGATTATTCCTTCTTTTAATTAAGTATGTCCTCTTTTTAACCTACTAGTTATGTAAACATTCCAATGATTCAACAATTATTGTTTGATGGACTAATTTATATATTTTGTTTGTAGATTATAACCATCATTCTGCTAAGATAAATAGATTTTTTATCTATCAACTCTGAACAAGCAAACATTATATATTTTATCCTAAACAACTCCTTTCATGTAGTAACACGTGCATATCTGATTTCATGTTGATCCATTATAAATAATTAGTTCTAGACAGTAACATATCTTGGAATTATTTGCATGTTGGTCCCTATTACATGTAAGTTGGAACTAGAAACATTAGTTATTTCATTGATCAACAAACTTGTTATGATATTATTTAGTATAGTTTTACTTAGTATATTCATGATAATCGAGATAGTCCTCTGAGTCCAAGTAATGATGGAAATATAAACTACCATCATGTTCATGTAAGCAACAACATTAACAAGAAATAAAGTCTTAATCCATGTACTCTATGAGATGGCATGCATTAGATTGTTGTAAACTTGTTATTTTTATCTTAATTACAATGTTTGTCAATTAAATAAAATATTGAAATGGTGTGATACAATTTAACATGGATGTTTAATACATTTGTTTAAGGAACACGAATTATTTGTGTATATGTTGAGGTGTGCTGAAAAACTTTGTATGTGCTTGGAAAATAAATATATAACATATGATATACTTTTGGAAATTGATGTATGCTTTTCATAAATGTATTGATCATATATTATCAATATCAGATCCAATGATATGAAAGGTATATCTATGAATATATATATATATATATATATATATATATATTGGGAAGGCCTCAATCTTGAATAAGGACTTGTTTCCAAGGACATACTCATGTATCTTATTAGTTAAAGACTCAAGGTGTTCAATTTTTTCTACTCAGGGATGGCCCTGACTAGGAGTTGCGCCTAACCAAGCCTCCACTCAGGTAACAAATGTCAAGACCATGTCTTGACCAAGAAGTTGTGTCTGGGATTTTATCTATTTGTAGTCAATGATTCATATCTGGCCCTTATTAGTTTTTGTTTTAGTGTGGTACATGGTAGAAAAGACTCGACTCTTGGCTCCGTCTAGCTCATAACATCATCAAATATAAGTATAAACATCCGTCAAATGACAGCCCCTTGTCATAGTTCTATCATTTAATATTCCTAACTACATGGGTTGTGAATTGTTTATGTGATAAATAATAATGATAAAGAGCATAATAGATTGATGGAAGATACAAGACCAAATTTTGTTAAACAAAGAGAACATAATAAAAATGGCACATCCCAATCAGGCTTTATTTGAGAAAATCTATTGTATGGACACTAACCCAGTCTACAAAGATGGTATATTTAAGTTCTACCCAAATATTAGTATTACAAAACTTGAGAATTATATTGTAGTTTCTATTTGTAAGCTTAGATCATAGATTTTAGAACATCTCACCATGCTGACACTCATAGCCTAGCCAAAATAAGGCTCTGTGACTAGCCATAAAACCACCTAACCTTCCAATTCCAACAGAGATATGATTCTCAATTGTTAAGGTTATCACTATGAATCAAAAATGTATTTTAGATGTTGTAAGCTTGGATAAATAATCACCTCTTATGGACATGATAGATGATAAAAAAACTAATGATACCCCATTGACACCATAAACTTTTCAAATAGTTCACTTCTAGGTCTTGAGCATTAACAAGGGTGGTCATTATGATGTCCACCGTACTACTATCATATTGTTCTAGATACAAACATGAACCAATGATGGCTTGGTTGTACAGGATTTGAAGGTTAACGATAGAGATATAAATTGTTGACAATGACTGGTTAAATTGTTGTTCTAGTCCCTTAAAATGTCAAACTAATTAAACATGGTCCATAATGTCAATCTCAAGACCATAATACTTCACTCTTTGTTTGTCATATATGACTGTGTGAAATATATTGTGATTATTGGATAATAAGGGGCATAACAAAAAAGAAAATTCCACTAGATTATTGACATAAGCGCATCATGTCAATTCTTAATGCTCAAAATAATAGTAAGTGTTAGTTTTGGAGTTGAATAATGATATGATTTTTTTACAAACATGTGTCCTTACATCTTGTTATTAACTTGCACTTAAAGTGAATATTTGAATATGGAACTATCAATACAAATGATTAGTTTCATGCCCTGGTTTATGTTAAACATGAAATGTTAAGATGATATAGAAACTCACAAATTAGAGTTCATAATAATCATTACTTAGTTTAGAATTTTACCTATCAAATATTTTTCTCAACTATGTTTACCATCTATGTTCATCTTTTGATGGTTCCCTAATAATCATTTATTATTCAAAACCATTTAGTGTTAAGTCAGTTTTGTAACATCAACTTGAATGTAATATAATTATTTTTAGATGTGGCAGTGTAGAATATTTTATGCATTTCATTTTCTCTTATGGTCAATCATATTGATCTACATATGAGGTCTTACTGAGATTTTTACTATGTATAGATACATCTGCATCCCACATAATTGGACTTCAAAGAAAATGGAATGTCAATTACACAAATTCCTATTTACTAATTTGGATTGAAGATAGTGATGGAAAAAATAATGTTAATAAAATTGAAATTTGCACTTTTAGATTGTGATAAATTTAATTTTTATAATAATCTCATTTGTATCATTGTATCAGGCTCATTGAAAGGTTATGTGAATGTTGGCCTCCTTTAAAATATGGATTCCATGTAAATTTCAATAAAATAAATGCATATCTGAATAGGACATCCAACCAAGAGTAAAATGATCTATAAATGCTTTAGAAACAAAGACCCCCCATCAACACTCTCTCTGATAAATGCTATAAAATATGAGTTAAAAATGGTTAAGTGCATCATATAAGAATAGACTCAATATTAACTTTTGATATTTACAACAAAAAATACACTTTAATTTTTTTACAACTTGATAAATGGATGGATTATGATAACCTATATTTTGATTCATCTACGTGTTCAATTACAAGTTCCATGATGAGTATTTTCCATGGACGATTCAACTACTTGTTCTGCTACATGTTCCATGATGACTTAATTTCGAAATGGGTGAACGTCATTAAAAATGAAGCTTTAACTAGGTGGGAAACCACTAGCTTGTCCAACATAGAGAGACAATAGTCCTTTCTAGAGAAGGGTGATATTTGACTCTTGGGAATTCTTTTAGAACCAACCATGTATCTCCATATGTAACATATAATGACATGTTCTAGCTAATTGCAATTTCATCCAGATCACGTAATTTATTTAAGAAAAATAAAGAAACTTGTTAAGGAAATTATTTTTGGTATGTATCCATTTATAACATGTGGACAACACCATGACACTGAGCTAGGGATGAATGTTTGGATCAATCTCAATAGGTTATAGAGCCCATGCTCAAAATTACTTTTGGTGACATGTGGATCAGTCTAGGATGGAATAAATCTTAATGTTTTCTCTTCGTCATACTCCTATGGTATTTATTAATGTTGGGTCCGTTTTAAGGTCACCGAATCACATATCGATGTGAAGATTGTCTTCAAATAAATATGTAAATATATATATTTATTAATAAAGCGCACCAAAAATAGCATAGATCACAACTAATCTTACTTTTAGTAGTCAATAGGGGTGAAAACGGTGCGGGTATGGTGCGGGTCTGGCCGTACCCATATCCATTCCCATCTAATTTAGTGGGTCCAGTTCCTGTTCTAGACCCGCATAATATAAAACCTGGACCTGCACCACACCCATACCCACAATTATAGCAGGTATGCGGGTAAGAAGTTCTATAAAACATAATATTATTTATGTAAGAGAAATGACTATGTTCTATATATTTTAAGACAACTACATATTATTATTATATTGCATGTTAACATGCAATAGTTATATTAGACAATGTTATATTTTATACATTAACATTAATCGAGTTAGTTATTTACATATTTGTAGTCATCGTCATAACATTTAACTTATGTAGAAAGTAATGTAAATTAGTAGACATTTTGATTTTTAAGTTTACATATAATGTTCATTATTGAAACTAAAATAGTTAATTCTTTATGATATGACTAGTCTCAACCTTATTGTGGTTAGAGTAGGATATAATCTCAAGAATTATATTAATTAGACTAGTAAAGTATTATATATATAACATGTTATTTAAGTAGTTACTTATGTATAGAGGGTACACGTGTCTAGCGGGTCTGGGTCCAGGCATACCCATTATTGGACCCGCTTATATGCGGGTCCAAGGGTATACAGGTCCAAGGGTATGCATATATAAAAAATTAGACCCGTGACAGGTATAAAAAATTAGACCCATTTACAGCCCTAGTAGTCAACTATATATATATATACATACATATATATATATATTTATATATATATATATATATATATATATATATATATATATATATATATGATGCATACATCATAAAACTATGAAATTATATATGCATGTATATGTAGTTGTGGATTTAATTACATTTTTGGGACAAAAATGTCCTTAAAAGATGATAAGTAAGGACATAATACCTTACACTTCTATAATAAGTATGTATAATTCTTTTCCTTAATCTAGTTTTATTTCAGATATATTGACTAATGAGTTTGGTTTTTTGGTGGTGATAGTGGAAAAGTTGAGTCACCCTTACTGTCACTCTACAGAACCTTACATGAGATTTTCACCTCATACGACTCCTCATTCAATTCTTTCAAAGTAATTGGATCCGTTTCCTCATTTGAGAATCTTCTCCCTTCTTCCACTCCGCCCCGAAGAGTAACTAAGATCAATTTAGTCACGTTTTCATGTTCCAATTGAACACTTTCCATTTTTCATTATGATCAAAGTAGAAGATTTTTATTTTTACCAAACATATGCAAATCAAATCACGATCTTAGAACTTAGAATAAGAATAAGAGATATTTCTCGATCAATCCCACATTCTTTGAGAATTAGAAAGATCCTTTTCGGGTTTGATTTCTATTTTGTTTTAGTTTTAAAATAGATATATTGACATATAATCATTTGATTATGCTCCAAAACAGCATATGTACAAAAAAAATAGAAATAGTATGTTGACAATAGTCGTTGCATGTTGATGAATAACGAAACACAAATTAAATCATATACGTGAATATGCATATACTCTTGAATGGGAAAAGGGATTATAACTTATTGTAATAATCAACTTCTTTGTTCATTATCACTTGTTTTTGGTTTATGCCCCTAGTGATGGGTTGGATATGGAACAATACAAAATGAAATATAACATGAGTGTTTGGATCAATCACAATAGGTTACAGAGCCCATGCTCAAAATTACTTTTAGTGACATGTGGATCAATCTAGGATGGGATAAATCTTAATGTTTTCTCTTAGTCATACTCCTATGGCATTTATTAATGTTGGGTCAGTTTCAAGGTGACTGAATAACATATCGGTATGAAGATTGCATTCAAATAAATATGTACATATATATTTATTAATAAAGCCAACCAAGAATATAATAGATCACAACTAATCTTACTTTTAGTAGTCAACTATATATATAGGATGCATACTTCATAAAACTATGAAATTATATATGCATGTATATGTAGTTGTGGATTTAATTACATTTTTGGGACAAAAATGTCCTTAAAAGATGATAAGTAAGGACATAATACCTTACTCTTCTATAATAAGTGTGTATAATTCTTTTCCTCAATTAATTTTAAAACAGATATATTGACTAAAGAGTTTGGTTTTTTGGGGTGATAGTGGAAAAGTTGACAAATGAGTCACCCTTATTGTCACACTACATAACCATACATGAGATTTTCACCTCATACAACTCCTCATTCAATTCTTTCAAAGTAATTAGATCCTTTTCCTCATTCGAGAATCTCCTCCCTTCTTCCACTCCACCCCGAAGAGTAACTAAGATCAATTCAATCACGTTTTCACATTCCAATTGAACACTTCCCATTTTTTATTATGATCAAAGTAGAAGATTATTCTTTTTACCAAACATATGTGAATCAAATCGCGATCTTAGAACTTAGAATAAGAACAAGAGATCTTTCTCGATCAATCCCTCATTCTTTGAGAATCTGAAAGATCCTTTTCGAGTTTGATTTCTATTTTGTTTTAGCTTTAAAACATATTTATTGACATATAATCATTTGATTATGCTCCAAAATGACATATGTACAAAAAAAGTAGAAATATTATGTTGACAGTAGTCGTTGCGTATTGATGAATAACGAAATACAAATTAAATCATGTACATGAATATACATATACTCTTCAATGGGAAAAGGGATTATAACTTATTGTAAGAATCAACCTCTTTGTTCATTATCACATGTTTTTGGTTTATGCTCCTAGTGGTGGGTTGGATGTGGAACAATACAAAATGAAATATAACAAATGTTTTTAATTTTAAAGTATAAAGATGGAGACATTATGTTGTTGTTGTTTCTATCTTTTTTCTAGGAGTTTCATCTCCTATTACAATGGATCACACATGCATCTTAGTGGTATTTTGATAGTAATCATATACATATATGTGTGTTTGGAAACAATGACGATATTTTGCCGAGGGAGTTGTAGCTCGGTGGAGAAAGAACAAGCTCTACCTTGGTCCCATCACATAGCTCAGCCTCTGAGTGAGTTTACCTTGTTAATCCTAATGTGTGGGTAATCGGGGGAAGCCGGAGGTTTACACTGTCAAGGGGTCACAATCGTGGCTCGTCTTTAGGGGTGGTACCATGTCATCAAAAGAAAAGCAATGACGATATTTTGTGAAATTGTAAATAATATATACATTTCACTTGATGTCCACAATGAGGTTATCAGTTGAAGTTTCATTCTTGTGTCTTTTGCAAATAAATTCATTATAAGTAACACATTCAAATCGAGCTAAATTGACTAAATCTCAAAAACTTATGAGAAACATAGAATGTTGGAAAGTATTTGCAATGTTTAATGACACCCAAATGTGATTTGACCTTCCTTTATTTATCACTTGTATGAATATAATAAGATGGAAGGACTATTTGTTTGTATGTGATTTCAAAATAAAATGTTTAGACATGATTGACTCGAGTATATGACTTTGCACTACATATATATGTTATGATTTTGGGTCTAGGTTGTTGGGTAAGGATTACCTTCACCCAGACTAGGTCCATATAAAAATATCAGTAAAAAATTGCAGCTTAGCCAAGCATAGATGTAATACATGAAATGGGTTACATGTGTTGGGATACTAATTATAATATAAGAGGTTTCTTATACTTTTCTTATAAGAATACCAATGAGAATCCTACATTTATAATTCAAATTCCATCCCTTGAAAAAAAAAATAAAGAAACCAATACTATATACTAAAACATTATTCATATTGGATCCTACCAAACTTCCAAAAGTAAATATGTTCGAGGACAGACTCAGGATGGGAAAATAGTAGTTTAAGGGGTCTCTTATACCTTTTCTGTAAGAGAAAAATGAAAATTCAACATCTATTATGAAAACCCCATTCTTCTTACGGTCATGTATATTTACCATGGTTTTTCTGGGGCTTCTTGGATACTCTTTTATTTTTTCTTTGCTAGTTGTATCATTTTTTATTGATTTTGCCTACATGAGGATGCTAAAATGAATAAGATTACCTCCTGGCTTAAAAACAATATTTCTATTAGGCTCCTATGAAATCATTATAGCACAACTCTGATGGTGAGCCCTATACCGTGCCTTTGTAACAGTTCAATGAGATCCTTATAAAAGACATATATGGCTGTTAGTCGCATAACGATGCATGTCACAGAAAAAAATAGTATTTGTGAGGTGCTCGTTATTAATGGTTTCCTTTCGCGTATTACGTACCGTGATTATCTAAAACTTTTTGCGATGAATTGAAGTAATAAGACGCTTTTGTACTTGATCTTTTTGAAAATCTGCATTTGCTCCAGATCGTAATTGCAGAATAAAATTCAGATCTCCTCGCTGTAAACTTATTTCACCAACTAGGTTATCACTTTTTTATCATTTTCATATATCAATATAAATGTTTAAATGCATTATAGAATGTTAGTAGTGTATTTGTCGGTTGGTTTCACGAATAAGTTTGATCAGTTTACTGCAACATTGGAAAATTTATAAAATAATTAAACACTTAAACTTCCCCTGCTCAAAATAAAAACAACTATCATAATGAAACAATATTTGAACTGTGTTTGTGTATCAAAACTGAAGTTGATCAATCTAAGACCAATGGTTGGATGGATCTTTGACACCAAGCAAAAAACAGAACATGACACTAAGAATAAGATAGCATATATAACGCCGAATGGCCTCAAGTGGTACAAAACACCTAAGTCTACATGCCTAAACTCGGTAGTTATCGACTCAGTGAGAGCATGCTATGCCATCTCTTTATTCGTAGCATTCCACGTACAACCAGTCGAAATCCATGTAGTTCCAACCACAAGGGAATAGGCAGATTTTTTTTGCGTTTGGACGTCCTAGTCTGTCTTCTGGTGGCCATGGATGATTGTGATTAAAAAAATCCTAGAGTCGTCAAGACGGATCAAGTGAAAAGTGTTCTAATAAAATAATCCTAAGAAGATGTGGCACAGAGCCATTATCACTACTTACTTACCTTCATCAAAGTCAGCGACGGCCTCTATACTATACAATACAAGTCGCCCAGGATTAATTATGCAATCTTTTCCAGGCTGCACGGGCATAGTTCTGCAATTTTTCTTAAGACTTTTGTGAATTGCAAATGTACCGCCTGCGCCGTATTAGGTTTGATTGTGATATGCCTGAGGGGTCTATTGTAAAAGTGTTATGACATTTATTTCGACAAAGTTCCTGTAGTTTCAGTTATTATGCATCCCTGATGTTTTGGTTTAGGGTTTCTCACGAACACCGTGGGCGCCTATAGAGAAATTCGACGCAGTTGACTAACGTGGACTGTCGCTTGCAGAGAGAAATCTGAATTGCTTTACTAATCTTTCTTCATCTGGTAATCCGTGAGAATCTCTTTTTTCTTTTCATTTTTGGAGAATTTCCAAAACTGTTGCTTCCTTCCTTGGTTGACGATTCGCGCAAGGTTTGATCCTCGCTTTCACGAGATGTGTTGTGTACTCAATTTGTATTTATTTTTGCATGTTGTTTATCTTTTCTGCATTGTCTTTTTTGTTGCCTGGGCCAACAACGATATTACTTGGTATCGGTCATTATACTACAATATGCTGCATCGGTGAAGCTCCTTGATAATTGTCTTTTTGTACATTGTTTAAGATTATTTTCATCACATTGTGTCATCATTATATTTAGTGGATCTCTTCATCAATAAGTCCTCTGAACTTATCAGATTTTTATGTAAAATTTGATATATTCTTGTGATTGGTTGTTCAGTTATATTTATCTCACCATGTTGAGATTTAGTTTATGATGATGGTTACTTTGTGACTTCCTATTTAGATAAATGGTTTGCATGCCCAGGCTGAAGCCCCCCTCCAAAAAAATATTTTTGTAGTTACTATGATACCATGTACAGATTTATATTTTGTAAAATACTTTATTACACCATACAAAATGCGATTTTTAATCTTATGATTTCAATCAATCCTATAATTCTTCTTTGTATGAACTAGTTAGTGGTTAAACTTAATATATTTGTAGATCATGTGCCTTACCTGCTTAAAAATTATAAAATTTAATGTCTTATTATGGACGCCATTAATTATGAGCTTAAAAAATATAACTTTAGTTTCTCTCTTACTAAAATTTTGCTTATCAATTTCATTTTAATTGTGTTAAAACTTACACAAATGGTCTCCCCTATCATACTTGAAAGTGGATCTCTACAAAGACTAAGGGGCATGCACCCTTAAAAGATAGAAATTAATTATATAAAATAAAGTTTATAACGATATATCATGCATCATGTTGATGTATTAATTGGAATGTAATGCAATATAATTGACTTATTAATTGGCAAACATGATTAGTTATAAATTGAGTAAGTTCACTCAATTATAATTATACACCAATGAAAAAATGATAACCATAGATGCACAACTAATTACCTTCTATTTATATATTTTTCTTCAAATTTTTAGCAATCACTCTCAAATTAAGAAAATATTCATATTACTATATGGAAATAGATCCAAATAGTATTTATTGCTACATGATATTTCACAAATTTTTTGTTACATAATATTTAGATATTATAAGTTTAAGCCAACTAATAATTATTACAAATTTATAAGAATCTAAGAAGATAATGACAATATTTCTATCTATAAAAGAAAAAAAAGATTGAATTGACATAAGGTAAAATAGGGAAAATATGTAAAATGGTTGGGTAAGAAGGAGCAACAAAGGTAAGAAAATCCATCTTGTAGATGTAATTTTAGTCAAACGGAGAGAGAAAAATAAGGATAACATATAAAATAAAAGTCAATAAAAATATATAATTATTTTTTTCATATCCTCTATTCTTTAACTGTAATCAAATCCAACCTTTGTTTTCGAAGCCATCACATATTAAGACCACTAGAACAACTCCAAAGAACAAGTAATTTAAAAACAGTGTTTATCTTTTCAAGAAGATGCCACACAAATCAAAGGATAGCAGCTGCTTGTGTCATTGTCTATTGAGGACAACAATTAATTGATGAAAAAATGATATGTAAGAAAGCAAAGACGAAACAAGAGAGTCCATCTTAGAAAAGGAACGGCCAGTAATGGATCATGGTTTTAAAATAACTTCATCTTCTTGGCTATTGCACAGTGGCGGTAGCAACAGGGCGTTATATTTATTTGACGAAGCCTTGTGGTAGTTGTAATTGACTTGTCATATTTCCCATTGAGTATTGATGGTCATCCGGACCTCTCTCTTGATCATTGACTTCACGGTGTGAAATTCTGTGAGACGATAATTTGGTGGTAATCTCAAAAGAGGATACACTGAATATAGGCAAAAAACCACAATTTGGTGATCCATTACTGCCAAGAAAGGGATGGTCGCCTGTTATGATGAAAGTATAGTAGTGGAATGATTTGTGCAAGGAGGAGACCTCATGGATCTGGAAGCATTGCTTAATTTTAAAAAAACATCCACAAAGAACCTCTGATAGTCATGATTGAGAGTTGCGTCCTTGCTCTCAGATCTGTGACGTCTTGATTTTATCTATGTAGCTCATAGGGGCATGGAAAGACTATATCTTTAGGTCAATGTGGATGTATCCCGCCACCGTAAAACTGGCCCAGAAATTACAGTGAGTACGGCTAAATGGAGTCCAGTCCGGGTGTCGGGATCCTTTGCGATGAAGAGAGGAAAGTTAGGCTGGTCTTTGCCGTGAAGGAAGCAAGAGGGAGGCTTTACAAATGCAAGGCATCAACTTCAACAGAACAACATGCATCGTGTGAGTCTGATGTGTTAGATTACAATGCAATTTCGAAAGAAAATGAATACTGCTGTGGTTTCTTTAATTTTTATATACTACTGAACGTACACGTGCACATGCACGTGATATATAAAATTTGTTGGAAATATGCGGAGAGATGACTCGTCTGTGAAAGGATCCCTACGGTAAAAGATATTTGTGTTGGTTGTTTGAAATGAGAGATCAAAGAATTATTTTCGTGGGATAGAGAGAGAAATACAAAATTAAAGATAATAAAAGTTAATAGGAGAGTGTGAGAATAAATATTTGTAGGAGCAAAATTCCTTGAAAAAAAACACAAGAGAGTGAATCAAGGAGAGCGCAGCATCAAACTCGCTCTTTTTATAGTAGTATAGATGAAATCATTATTCGTTAACTAATTGACGATGATTCGAGGATTGATTAGTCTGTAGTGTTTCATTTAGAAAAAGGAAATTTGTGCGTAGTATTCCTTGATTGGAAAGGATCCTACAAACTAAGGAGATGATGCCATTGTGGTAGGTAACCAAGGAGATCTAGATGTGTACGAGTCTGTTGCTAGTTGATGTGTGATTTTTTTTTCTATTTGTCATGTCGTCTATGTTGGGTTTTGTGGGACAGAATAGGCAGCAGAATTTCTTTTAATCTAACCACAAACTCATAACCAGCAGATTGCATCAACAACTATGCAATAGGAAGGATGGTGTAACATCCCAGGATTTGAGGCCTCAGATATAATGATATTAAAAGGAATGATTGGACTACTCATATCACCAAGGTGCACGTCCTTTTCAGGGAACCCATCTCTAAAGAACTCCATAGTCAAGCGTGCTCAACTTGGAGTAGTACTAGAATGGGTGACCAGTCGGGAAGTTGATCTTGGCTTGCGTGTGAGTGAGGACAAAGTGCGCAGTTAAGGCTCGTGGTGGTTTGTGGGGCCAGTCGTCATTCTTGAAATCCTACTAGAGCCTTGGGCAGTGGGCCCAGGTGTTACAAATAGTATCAAAGGCATAACCCCTCCAGTAGGTGGGGCCCACATAGACATGTGGCATGCCAGTCTTGAGTCGTGCGGTCTAGGCATGTTGGAAAGGGTTGTCCATAGTTGGTGTAGCCATCCTTGCACTAGTATTCCGTAATCGAGAGTTGGGTGTCCATGGGCCATTTGGGTCTGTACTGAAATCGGGAAAGTTATGAGGTCATATAGTTGAGCCTTGACGAGGACGTCAAGAGTCTAAGTGGAGGAGATTGTAACGTCCCATGATTTGAGACCTCAAATAAAATGATCTTATAAGGAATGATCAGACTACCCATATCACCAAGGAGCACATCCTTTTTCGAAAGACCATCACTAAAGAACTCCATAGTTAAGCTTGCTTTGCTTGGAGTAGTACTAGGATGGGTAACCAGTCGGGAAGTTGACCCTAACTTGCATGTGAGTGAGGATAAAACACACAGTTAAGACTAGTGGTGATCTGAGGGGCCATTCGTCATTCTTGAAACTCTACTAGAGCCTAGGGAAGTGGGCCCAGGCATTATAAATGGTATCATAACACAGATTCATCAACTAATACTTAATAGTTTATAATTTCAAATCATCCTTAGAAGTATAAGAGAAAAATTAGTAAAGCATAATGTATCTTTTAAGTTTCTCACCTCACATTTTTGTCTACTTCTCATCTCTTTTCTTAATAAGACTTGAAAAGAAATTGTTAATTAGAGAAGTAATATGTGAAAAGATGTAACCTTTTGTGTTGGTCCCTCTAGAGAGGGTAGACATTAGAAAGATACATGTATGGGTAAGTCCTTTCTTAGAGGAAGGACTTGGTTTAGTGTATGAAAACTCTAGTGGGTCAAGGGATATGGAAACTCCGAGAGGTAAATTATAGTACCTAACCCTAACCCTAAAACCTTAACCTTAAATTTTGAACATGGTGTGGTGGTATGGGACACCACCCATGTGAAACTTGAAATCGGGAATAAGAAAGATAAAGGGATGGGTTGAGGTAACCCATTCTCCCATGTACGTGCGCACACGGAGAATAACACTTATGTAAGAGGTCTTAAAAAATATATGAACCCAATAGTTATATACATATGAAAATGAAAGTTTGAATATAACTTGCTCAAACCCCTCATGCGGTCTCTAGAAGTTTAGTGATGATGATCAAGCCCCTGGAGGGGAAGGCCGAGGTAGGCACCAAGCCACTGGAGGGGAAGATGGCCCCACTTCATCGAATTGGCAGAACCCATGAGGTGGTAGTTAAGAGATTGAGCAAACATGGGTTCATAAGGTACAATGATAAAATTTATGCATATTGATGAAAGAAAAAAATGATATATAAATGAAACCTTTAGGGTTAGTGTCACGACTATCTCGCGAAAACATGATTAACTAATGCGGAAGCGTTCATCAAGCAGCGGATTAGCAAAAATCACTAAAAATTAAAACTTTTTACAAAGAGATCCACACATAGGAAATCTTTTCCAACAAATGTCATTGTATATCATATACATTCTATTTCAAATGTACATATCCTGTACCATCTCTTTCCAGAGACTACATCATCAGCTGCCTTATAAACATATATGTAGGCAGCATACAAATCTTAAGGCATCAAGTCAAAACCTCAGACTGATATATCAAAAACACTGACTAAAAACTCCGAGGACCTGAGAGTACAGAGACGACACATAGGACTAATATCTATATGACTAGACAGACAATATCTCCACCTGAGATCTTATTGCTATCCCTGCTGTTGTTGTTGTTGTTGCTCTTTCCTTGTTCTAGGGTTTCTGCTCTGCCTTTCATGCATACCTAAAAATGTTTCCCACGGGGGTGAGACAATTGTAAATTGCCCCAGCGAGAGATATAACTCTCCGCCAGAAACATTGTTATAGCAGATTATGAAATTAAACTGAGCAGGGGTTACTTTTACATTATTAGGCAGAATTATTCTTCATAGAACAGAATAAGAAAATCTCCATCTTCAATAAGAGCATTGCATCTACCCATGGTAGACTCATAGTTCATCCATCTACTTGTAATGAATACAACATATATGAATAATCATCAATGAACTATAGATATATAACAGAAATGTAACATCATCCAAGTTCTCTAGCATAACTTATTAACACAAATGCTACAAAGAAACATGATACTTGTTACCCAAGCATCACACATGGCTCACAAGGTCATTCATATCTTGTCACCTCTCACTAGGCAACAACTTATTCACATGGCTCACAAGGCCATTCACATCTTGTCACCTCTCACTAGGAAACAACTTATTCACATGGCTCACAAGGCCATTCACATCTTGTCACCTCTCACTAGGCAACAACTTATTCACATGGTTCATAAGATCCGTCCACATTGTTACTTTTATTAAGAAACAACAACATCAACGCACAAAAAGCCAATCGACATTTATTATATAAATGTCACAGCTCAAACTTGGCTATATTCATCATCTCATCATACATGCATGGTTATTAGGCATGATAACAGTCATACAAGATATTCATCACATCATGTGATAGAATAGTAACACCATCATTCCTTAACCAGGAATTAGGGTTCACTATCAAACAGGGCTTATCATTCCCTTTTCCCCAAATTAGGGTTAGGGTTCCCCATTTCTCATTAATTTAGACCCTCTTGAGTTAACCAACTTTATCTTGTATTAAGGTATTTCCCCTCTTAATACATTCCATCACAGAATACTCACCCTTAGCATATAATGCATAGGCCACACATTAGAATTGTCCAGCTATCTCACATGATATGGACTTATCTTAGTTTAAGGCATAACTTTATTATAAAGTTGCCTATAAACAATCGCAATGATACACCCTCAACTAGGGTTTCACAAGGATACACCCTCAACCAGGGTTCACAATGATACACCCTCCACTAGGGTTTCACAAGGTTACACCCTCAACCAGGGTTCACAATGATACACCCTCCACTAGGGTTTCACAAGGATACAACCTCAACCAGGGTTCACAATGATACACCCTCCACTAGGGTTTCACAAGGATACACCCTCAACCAGGGTTTATAAGGATACACCCTCAACTAGGGTTTCACAAGGATACACCCTCAACCAGGGTTCATAAGGATACACCCTCAACTAGGGTTTACTAATCATGTATTGGATCCATGCATTTGTTATGCATTATTGATTAGTACCATTAAGGGTATCTCTCACCTAATTACATTAGGTTTCCAAAAAGGTTTGATCAATTGGACCTTCAATGACATGAGGTATCCAATTGAATTGGGGTTTTCAATGTTGATTCCTTCAATCATTGAATTCATGGAACCAATCATCAATTGGACCTATACTCATACTTCAATTGAGTTTAATAGGTCAACCTTAAACTGATTTGACCCTCAATTGACCCTCAATTGATCATCAATTAGGGTTTGATTCAATAGAATTAGGATTTGGAATTGAAGATCCAACAACACTCACCAATGCAAGATTGGTTACTTTGAAACTATTGAACCATTATCCAAATTGGGTATGACCTAACCCCAAATGGTATTTAGGTCGTTTTGATGACCTCCAAACGGTCTTGAGACCGTTTGTCCATCATATCACTCAAATACAAGCCATTCAATTAAGGTTTGGATCATTGGATTGATCGCCAAATCAACATTGCATTGTATATCAACTTGGTACCTTTAGACCTTTAAACACCTAACCATACTCAACCCTAGACCTCCAAACGGTCTTGGGTGACCACCAAACGGTCTTGAGACCATTTGGATGAGCTCCAAACGGTCTTGAGACCGTTTGGCCCATCCATCCTTTGGATTCTAGTGAAAAATCATCAAGGATTGGTCTATCGAGTTGATCAACAATTCAGCACTTGATTGCAATATGATTGGTACCTTTGGACCTTCAATTGATCAACTATACTTGACCCCAGACCTCCAAACGGTCTTGGGGTGACCCCCAAACGGTCTTGAGACCGTTTGGGCTAATCAACCCAAAATCTCAAATTAACTCATTGGAATTTCAGCACTAATTCCAATTAGGGCTTGCCTAATTGAATAGCCTTCAACTCATGATTCCTTGGGAGTTAATCCCTCAAATTTGGTGAGTCATTAGACCACATCATTAGGAACAGTAATAAAAAACGGTCAACGCTTGGTCAACGCATCAAACGGTCTTGAGAACGTTTGCCCAAAAAGTTCAATTAAAACAGATTGATAATCAGCACTTAATCCAATTAAGTTTCCCTAATTGATTAGCCTTCAACTCACGATCCCTTGGGAGTTAATCCATCAAATTTTGAGGGTCATAAACCAACGTAATTATGAACAGGAATCCCAAACTCTCAATGCTTGGTCAACTCACTCAAACGGTTTTGAAACCGTTTTCCCAAACAGGTCAAGTTAATCAGGTTGAAAATCAACATTTAATTCAATTCGATTTGCCTAATTGATTGGCCTTCAACCTACGATTCCTTTGGAGTTAACCCCTCAAATTTGGGGGTAATTATCCATAATAATTAGGAACAAAATTCCCAAACTGTCAACGCTTGGTCAACCATCTCAAATGGTTTTGAAACCGTTTGCTCCCAAACGGTTTCAAACCGTTTGCCCTTAAACGGTTTGCTGAAACCGCATAGCCAATCAAATTAAAACGATTTGGAGTAGCTATCAAAACCGTTTGGCTTGGTACTTTTCTTTGGATAAGCATCTAGGATGATGTCATCATCCCCTTCCTTCGAACAACCAAGAACAGCAACCGTTCTTGATGGAAATTGCAGCAAGAAGCAAGAGTGCATCAAATTGAAGAAATCAATCAACAAAGCATAGAGAATTGATGCAATAGCAATGTTTAAGGGTTTAAGTTATAAAACCCGCCTCCAATTGAGCTCCAAAGCTCCAAGCTCACGCCATTAATGGTGGATGAAGCTCTTACAACTCCCCTTAGGCTCGTCCTCAAGCTTTTGGATGAAAAAGTTGGCTAGGGTTGAAGAGGAGATCGAAATAATAAGGAATCCATAATTTATTTTCGATTTCCACCATGAAATCAAGGAGAACGAAGGTCAAGGGCTTACCCACAGGTTGGGGACGTGCTCCCTGCTCCTCCCTAGCTCCTTGGTCGGTTTTTCAAGCAAGGGGAAGAAGAAAATCCGAAAAAGGCCTTGGTTTGGGCTTGGAAATGGCACTTTTATAAGGAAATTGAAGAGAGAGAAAATGCCTTATTAAAATGCATTTAATTCCAAAAATAGCACCACCTCTTCCTCCTTGGTTTGCTTGTGTACAAAGGCAACTCAAAAACACCGAACTCCCTTCCATTATCCATGGGTTAAGGGAAAAGAAAATAAGCACCTTAATCCATTATAATACTAATATATCTTTTTGAGTGGGAATTCTTTAACTTATAATAATGTGAGTGGAATTTCACCTCCTTTAGATATTTTCGTTCCTTATCTTGGCAAAGGAACGTTCATCCTTATTCAAAATCAACCAATAACATTTTGGTTGAAGGCCCTTTAATTAATACATTCATTTTTGCCCTAAATTGAATTAGGGTTTCACTTATGATTAAATCTTGATTATTTGAATATCAAGATTCTCTCTCCTCCAAATTAATTCAAATGAGATGCCCCTCTCATTTTCTTTACTCTAAATGATGCCAAGAAACATTAAGGACCTAATTGAAGTGGTAATTTTTATATTGAACCCCATGTTTTGGGTAAATTGCACATTACTCCAAAACTAGGTTTTAATGCACAAACATTGCTTTATCAGCTCTTTCTTGGTATTCATGCTTCCATAAGCCATACCTCAACATCATATTCACTCTCATGATGCTTCAACACATTAGGAACATATTACCATGCACAATTTGCACATAAACCCCTCAACTTGGGTAATTTGCACATTAGTCCAAAATAAGCAAACATTGCTTCAACATTGTCCAAACAGGACCAAAATTGAAACATAAGTTTCTCATGGGCCCTAATTACTTTTACCAAGATAAGATTAAGCATCTACTCAACATTATTAGACAAAACATCTAGGGTTAACACATAACTTAGGTCAGGGATGTTACAAATTATAAACCCCTAACAAAGATTTCATCCTCGAAATCCCAGGAAAAGGAGGAACAAATTGTTCATTAATCATGCCCTAAAGTCTCCACATATCATCTTAATATCCTGGAGATATTAGGAACTCTATGATTCCACACAAAGCTCCTTTCATTAATTCAACCTCATCAATGTTTACGCAGAGCATAAACCCCTAACATATGATGTTCATATTATTGAAAGGAAAAGGCATAAAAGAACATACATCTATCATTATCCAAAAAAAATATTCACCAAAAGAGAAACATATATATCCAACAGAGATAATTCATTCAACAATCTTTCATTTTTTGTTGAAAATATCCACATAGCATGTTCACTAAGTTTGTTGAGAATATCCACATAGCATGCTCACTAAGTTTGTTGAGAATATCCACATAGCATGTTCACTAAGTTTGTTGAGAATATCCACATAGCATGTTCACTAAGTTTGTTGAGAATATCCACATAGCATGTTCACTAAGTTTGTTGAGAATATCCACAACATGTTCACTAAGTTTGTTGAGAATATCCACATAGCATGTTCACTAAGTTTGTTGAGAATATCCACATAGCATGTTCACTAAGTTTGTTGAGAATATCTACATAGCATGTTCACTAAGTTTGTTGAGAATATCCACATAGCATGTTCACTAAGTTTTTTGAGAATATCCACATAGCATGTTCACTAAGTTTGTTGATAATATCCACATAGCATGTTCACTAAGTTTGTTGTTGGGGATGTCACATAGCTTTCCCTCTTTTGTTGGGGATGACACATAGCTTTCCCCTTTTTGTTGGGAATGACACATAGCTTTCCCCTTGTTGTTGGGAATGACACATAGCTCTTCTGTTTTTGTTGGAGATGACACATAGCTTTTCCCTTTTTGTTGGGAATGACACATAGCTCTTCCCTTTTTGTTGGGGATGACACAAAGCTTTCCCCTTGTTGTTGGGAATGACAAATAGCTCTTCCCTTTTTGTTGGGGATGACACATAGATTTCCCCTTTTTGTTGGGAATGACACATAGCTCTTCCCTTTTTGTTGGGGATGACACATAGCTTTCCTGTAATGCCCAGATCCACTGCCCTAGGCTCTAGTAGAGTTTCAGGAATGATGACTGGCCCCACAGACCACCACTAGCCTTAACTGCGTACTTTATCCACACTCATGCACAAGCCGGGGTCAACTTCCCGACTGGTCACCCATCCTAGTACTACTCCAAGCCGAGCACGCTTAACTATGGAGTTCTTTAGAGATGGGCTCCCGAAAAAGGAGGTGCACCTTGGTGATATGGGTAGTCCAATCATTCCTTTTAAGATCATGTTATCCTAGGCCTCAAACCTGGGATGTTACAATCTCCCCCACTTAGACTCTTGACGTCCTCGTCAAGGCTCAACTATATGGCCTCATAACCTGACCCCATTTCAGTGCAGACCCACAATGGCCCATGGACACCCAGCTCCCATCCACGGCTACCAGCGCAAGGGTGGCTCCATCTCGTCTCTACAGATAGCCCTTTCCAACTTGCCTGGACCACACGGCTCAAGACTGGCATGTCAGATGCCCATGTGAGCCCCACCTACTGGAGGGGTTATGGCTCTCATACCATTTGTAACGCCCGGATCCACTTCCCTAGGCTCTAGTAGAGTTTCAAGAATGATGACTGGCCCCACAGACCACTACTAGCCTTAACTGTGCACTTTATCCACACTCATGCGCAAGTCGGGGTCAACTTCCCGACTGGTCACCCATCCTAGTACTACTCCAAGCCGAGCACGCTTAACTATGGAGTTCTTTAGAGATGGGCTCCCGGAAAAGGAGGTGCACCTTGGTGATATGGGTAGTCCAATCATTCCTTTTAAGATCATGTTATCCTAGGCCTCAAACCTGGGATGTTACATTTCCCCTTGTTGTTGGGAATGAAACATAGATCTTCCCTTTTTGTTGGGGATGACACATAGCTTTCCCCTTGTTGTTGAGAATGACACTTAGCTCTTCCCTTTTTGTTGGGGATGACACATAGCTTTCCCCTTTTTGTTGGGAATGACACATAGCTCTTCCCTTTTTGTTGGGGATGACACATAGCTTTCCCCTTGTTGTTGGGAATGACACATAGCTCTTCCCTTTTTGTTGGGGATGACACATAGCTTTCCCCTTTTTGTTGGAATTGCACAAAGCATCTTCCTTTATTGGAATTGCACAAAGCATCTTCCTTTATTGGAATTGCACAAAACATCTTCCTTTATTAGCTTCATTATACTCTCTAGATTGTTTCAAAATGACTACTTGATCGGAGTAATCAGATATATAACAATCTAAGAGTTCCATACTTGCCTTATCTTCAATAACCATATACCTGGCCAGGGTATACAAGTATTGAAATTAGGTAGTATGCACTTTATTTACTATCATATTCCCCACTTTTCATACCATTATACACACATGATTTTCCATCTCTAGATTTTCTTCAGGCATCATTTCTATATCTCTCTCTTTCCTGCTCCCATGCACCTTTTCCTAGTGCAACATTGCTTCTTCCTGCAGCAACCTCCTCATGTGACCCAGTCATCTTTAAGTTCTTCTACTCTTATATGAGCAGAAGGCACTTTCCGATACACTGGATGACACCAGAACATACTCTACTACCTTAGTCCTATGTCTCTGTAGACTCAGCGAACCTAGAACTCTGATACCACTTATTTGTCACGACTGTCTCGCGAAAATATGATTAACTAATGCGGAAGCGTTCATCAAGCAGTAGATTAGCGAAAATCACTAAAAATTAAAACTTTTTGCAAAGAGATCCACACATAGGAAATCTTTTCCAACAAATGCCATTGTATATCATATACATTCTGTTTCAAACGTACATATCCTGTACCATCTCTTTCCAGAGACTACATCATCAGCTGCCTTATAAACATATATGCAGGCAACATACAAATCTCGAGGCATCAAGCCAAAACCACAGACTGATATATCAAAAACACTGACTAAAAACTCCGAGGACCTGAGAGTACAGAGACGACACAAAGGACTACTATCTATATGACTAGACAGACAATATCTCCACCTGAGATCTTATTGTTGTCCCTGCTGTTGCTGTTGCTGCTGCTCTTTTCCTGTTCTAGGGTTTCTGCTCTGCCTTTCATGCATACCTAAAAATGTTTCCCATGGGGGTGAGACAATTGTAAATTTCCCCAGCGAGAGATATAACTCTCCGCCAGAAACATTGTTATAGCAGATTATGAAATTAAACTGAGCAGGGGTTACTTTTACATTATTAGGCAGAATTATTCTTCATAGAACAGAATAAGAAAATCTCCATTTTCAATAAGAGCATTGCATCTACCCATGGTAGACTCATAGTTCATCCATCTACTTGTAATGAATACAACAGATATGAATAATCATCAATGAACTATAGATATATAACAGAAATGTAACATCAACCAAGTTCTCTAACATAACTTATTAACACAAATGCTACAAAGAAACATGATACTTGTTACCCAAGCATCACACATGGCTCACAAGGCCATTCATATCTTGTCACCTCTCACTAGGAAACAACTTATTCACATGGCTCACAAGGCCATTCACATCTTGTCACCTCTCACTAGGCAACAACTTATTCACATGGCTCACAAGGCCATTCACATCTTGTCACCTCTCACTAGGCAACAACTTGTTCACATGGTTCATAAGATCTGTACACATTATTACTTTTATTAAGCAACAACAACATCAACGCACAAAAAGCCAATCAACATTTATTATATAAATGTCACAGCCCAAACTTGTCTATATTCATCATCTCATCATACCTGCATGGTTATTAGGCATGATAATAGGCATACAAGATATTCATCACATCATGTGATACAATAGTAACACCATCATTCCTTAACCAGGAATTTGGGTTCACTATCAAACAGGGCTTATCATTCCCTTTTCCCCAAATTAGGGTTAGGGTTCCCCATTTCTCATTAATTCAGACCCTTTTGAGTTAACCAACTTTATCTTGTATTAAGGTATTTCCCCTCTTAATACATTCCATCACAGAATACTCACCCTTAGCATATAATGCATAGGCCACACATTAGAATTGTCCAGCTATCTCACATGATATGAACTTATCTTAGTTTAAGGCATAACTTTATTATAAAGTTGCCTATAAACAATCGCAATGATACACCATCAACTAGGGTTTCACAAGGATACACCCTCAACCAGGGTTCACAATGATACACCCTCCACTAGGGTTTCACAAGGTTACACCCTCAACCAGGGTTCACAATGATACACCCTCCACTAGGGTTTCACAAGGATACACCCTCAACCAGGGTTCACAATGATACACCCTCCACTAGGGTTTCACAAGGATACACCCTCAACCAGGGTTTATAAGGATGCACCCTCAACTAGGGTTTCACAAGGATACACCCTCAACCAGGGTTCATAAGGATACACCCTCAACTAGGGTTTACTAATCATGAATTGGATCCATGCATTTGTTATGCATTATTGATTAGTACCATTAAGGGTATCTCTCACCTAATTACATTAGGTTTCCAAAAAGGTTTGATTAATTGGACCTTCAATGACATGAGGTATCCAATTGAATTGGGGTTTTCAATGTTGATTCCTTCAATCATTGAATTCATGGAACCAATCATCAATTGGACCTATACTCATACTTAAATTGAGTTTAATAGGTCAACCTTAAACTTATTTGACCCTCAATTGACCCTCAATTGATCATCAATTAGGGTTTGATTCAATTGAATTAGGGTTTGGAATCGAAGATCCAACAACACTCATCATTGCAAGATTGGTTACTTTGAAACTATTGAACCATTATCCAAATTGGGTATGACCTGACCCCAAACAGTCTTGAGGTTGTTTGGATGACCACCAAACGGTATTGAGACCGTTTTCCCATCATATCACTCAAATTCAAGCCATCCAATTAAGGTTTGGATCATTGGATTGATCGCCAAATCAGCATTGCATTGTATATCAACTTGGTACCTTTAGACCTTTAAACACCTAACCATTCTCAACCCTAGACCTCCAAACGGTCTTGGGTGACCACCAAACGGTCTTGAGACCGTTTGGCCCATCCATCCTTTGGATTCTAGTGAAAAATCATCCAGGATTGGTCTATCGAGTTGATCAACAATTCAGCACTTGATTGCAATATGATTGGTACCTTTGGACCTTCAATTGGTCAACTATACTTGACCCCAGACCTCCAAACGGTCTTGGGGTGACCCCCAAACGGTCTTGAGACCGTTTGGGTGATCCCCAAATGGTCTTGAGACCGTTTGGGCTAATCAACCCAAAATCTCAAATTAACTCATTGGAATTTCAGCACTAATTCCAATTAGGGTTTGCCTAATTGAATAGCCTTCAACTCATGATTCCTTGGGAGTTAATCCCTCAAATTTGGTCCGTCATTAGACCACATAATTAAGAACAGTAATCCCAAACGGTCAACGCTTGGTCAACGCACTCAAATAGTTTTGAGACCGTTTGCCCAAAAAGTTCAATTAAAACAGATTGATAATCAGCACTTAATCCAATTAGGTTTCCCTAATTGATTAGCCTTCAAATCACTATCCCTTGGGAGTTAATCCCTAAAATATGGAGGGTCATCAACCAACATAATTATGAACAGGAATACCAAACGGTCAACGCTTGGTCAACTCACTCAAATGGTTTTGAAACCGTTTTGCCAAACAGGTCAAGTTAATCAGGTTGAAAATCAGCATTTAATTCAATTTGATTTGCCTAATTGATTGGCCTTCAACCTACGATTCATTTGGAGTTAACCCCTAAAATTTGGTTGGTCATTATCCTTAATAATTAGGAACAAAATTCCCAAACGGTCAACGCTTGGTCAACCATCTCAAATGGTTTTGAAACCGTTTGCTCCCAAACGGTTTCAAACCGTTTGCCCTTAAATGGTTTGCTGAAACCGCATAGCCAATCAAATTAAAACGATTTGGAGTAGCTATCAAAACCGTTTGGCTTGGTACTTTTCTTTGGATAAGCATCTAGGATGATGTCATCATCCCCTTCCTTCGAACAACAAAGAACAGGAACCGTTCTTGATGGAAATTGCAGCAAGAAACAAGAGTGCATCAAATTGAAGAAATCAATCAACAAAGCATAGAGAATTGATGCAATAGCAATGTTTAAGGGTTTACGTTATAAAACCCGACTCCAATTGAGCTCCAAAGCTTCAATCTCATGCCATTAATGGTGTATGAAGCTCTTACAACTCCCCTTAGGCTCGTCCTCAAGCTTTTGGATGAAAAAGTTGGCTAGGGTTGAAGAGGAGATCGAAATAAGAAGGAATCCATAATTTATTTTCGATTTCCACCATGAAATCAAGGAGAACGAAGGTCAAGGGCTTACCCACAGGTTGAATACGTGCTCCCTGCTCCTCACTAGCTCCTTGGTCGGTTTTTCAAGAAAGGGGAAGAAGCAAATCCGAAAAAGGCCTTGGTTTGGGATTGGAAATGGCACTTTTATAAGGAAATTGAAGAGAGAGAAAATGCCTTATTAAAATGCATTTAATTCCAAAAATAGCACCACCTCTTCCTCCTTGGTTTGCTTGTGTACAAAGGCAACTCAAAACCACCGAACTCCCTTCCATTATCCATGGATTAAGGGAAAAGAAAATAAGCACCTTAATCCATTATAATACTAATATATCTTTTTGAGTTGGAATTCTTTAACTTATAATAATGTGAGTGGAATGTCACCTGCTTTAGATATTTTCGTTCCTTATCTTGGAAAAGGAACGTCCATACTTATTCAAAATCAACCAATAAAAGTTTGGTTGAAGGCCCTTTAATTAATATATTCATTTTTGCCCTAAATTGAATTAGGGTTTCACTTATGATTAAATCTTGATTATTTTAATATCAAGATTCTCTCTCCTACAACTTAATTCAAATGAGATGACCCTCTCATTTTCTTTACTCTACATGATGCCAAGAAATATTAAGGACCTAATTGAAGTGGTAATTTTCATATTGAACCCCAGGTTTTGGGTAAATTGCACATTACTCCAAAACTAGGTTTTAATGCACAAACATTGCTTTATCAGCTCTTTCTTGGTATTCAGGCTTCCATAAGCCATACCTCAACATCATATTCTCTCTCATGATGCTTCAAAACATTAGGAACATATTATCATGCACAATTTGCACATAAACCCCTCAACTTGGGTAATTTGCACATTAGTCCAAAATAAGCAAACATTGCTTCAACATTGTCCAAACAGGACCAAAATTGAAACATAAGTTTCTCATGGGCCCTAATTACTTTTCCCAAGATAAGATTAAGCATCTACTCAACCTTATTAGACAAAACATCTAGGTTTAACACATAACCCAGGTCAGCGATGTTACAGTTAGTGTGCCAACTTGGGATGGGTCGAACAAAGAGTGGGAAGATGACATAGGAGGGGGGTAAAACCTTAGATGTTGGGAGCAGGTTGTAGCTAGAGAGCCTAACTCCGTCCTATGAGCCAAGAAGGCACCCTAGGATAGGACTTTCCCTTAAAAGATAAGTCAATAAACATATTTAAGTATTGAGATAACCTTAATCCTCACCTGGGGGGGTGAAAAGTTAAAGATATAAAAATGAAAGTACTTATATTCTTTGAACCCAAGGATGCCATCTATCAGTGACACAACTGGTCAAGCCCAGGAGGGAAGGTGGTATGAGTGGACGATCAAGCACAGGAGGGAAGGTCATGAAATGGTCAAGCCCGAGAGGGAAGACCAGTAAGGTACCAAGCCCAGGAGGGAAGGTGGCCCAAGCCCACAATGTAGATGTTTCGGATCAAGCCCTTAGAGGGGAAGATCACAGAAGGTCAAGCCTAGGAGGGAAGACTGACATGGCACCAAGCCCTGGAGGGAAGGTGGCCAGAGCCTAATGTTGGGGCTATACTGCATAATGTCTACTCAAAAGAGAAAGATGAAGGCAATCCGGGTTAAAGAATTATAAGAGAGAATAATGTTCTTAAAAGATGTGACATCTCAAAGAAACCCGTAGGGAGGGTAGAGTCCTAATATAATCTTAGGGTCAAGTAGGGTGTATTAGAGGTACATAGGATCGATGGGTTGGGAGTTGATATGCCCTGAATGTACATGACCATGTGGTCGGGAGGTAACAACTAGGTTTACCCAAGGTACATTACTCAGGAGATTAGCTACCTCTATGAGGATCATGTAGCCTAATGGGTGAATGTGAAAGGCACACTCTTGATGCATAAGGATGAGATCACTCCAAAGGTGCCTATACCCCTAGAGACCTCAAGGAAATGTCTAAGGCTCATAATATGTGAGGTGTAAATATAAAAGATATAATGAAGTTATGAAAACTTGAGAGAAGTTGTTCCCTAACTTACAAGTAAGAAAAGGGACACTTGACTCCATGAGATAGAAGAATGCTATGAAATCAATAACAAGTATGTTTAGGGTCATATCGAGTATGATTCAACTTAATATGTGAAATTGAAAGGTAATGTGTGGATGTACCATATCCACTCTTGGAATGGAATGAAATTTGTGTTTGGGTTGTAGTCAAATGCTTATTTCATCTCATTATGAGGGAGGGAGATTGGATAGAAACATGTTATGCTTAAAATTGAGATAAAAAGAATGAATATCCTACATTTAATGTATAATGACATGAACTGGGGTTAGATGTGTCACCTCACCCTTGTGTAAAAATAATGAATCATAGGTTGGAAACCTGGGTGAAAAGAGAAATCACCAAGTAATAATGAAATCACACATGAAAATGTAATCATTAAGAGATGATATCATGTAGATATGATGGATGTGGATATACATAGAATTGAATTCAAGTACCAATCTTAGTCTTAATGTGTGGAATTTGCATAATAAATTATGTAAAGATATCTAAGTAGGGTTGCTAACCCTAAGTTTTGGGACTAAGATGAGTTATCATTCACCTTAAGATTACTAAGTGTGAATTTTGGGAACAAAATTCCTTTTAAGGAGGGGTGAATGTAATATCCTCAATTTTGATGAAATAATATTAAGCCACGAATTGTTTCTTCAATGGATACATTAACATAATATTAATGTTTTACACTTTGTGGTATGGATGCACCAGACAAAATAATAAGAGATTTAATGCATGAATCAAATAGCAATGGCTTTGTGAATTTATTCTAAAATAGAAATATGAAATCTTGGACATGTTTCTAAAAGAAAATAAAGTATGTGGTGTTTTAGAACAACTATCTAGCTATTATTAGCAACACATTGTTTGAAGAAACAATTAGCATTGTTCTATTTTAATCGTGGATATACTAAAAACAAGTTATGGAAAGAAGAATATTCTAAAAGATGGGAAAAAGGACATTTCATAATGGTGATTAATAGAATGTTCAAAATGAATAAGTTTTGGTGTATGAGAGGTATGCCTCAAAATTAGATATAATTTGGGAAAACTTTTTATGAGTTCATATAATTGATTTAAGGAATATACTAAATAGAAAGAGAAAGGAAAATCAAATTAGCTTAATAATGTGCCAAGAATTTTATATGTTTTTCTTATTGGCTTTTGTGTCAACCAAGAAATGTTGATTATTAATTTAGGAAATATTTTAAAGAAAGAAAGAAAGAGAGAAAGGTAAAAAATAGTCATATCTCGTGAGCATTATGTTTTATCTTTCCTTAAGAAACCAACCAATTAACGATATTAATATGGTGAAAATAAAGAGAAGGGAATTGGCAAGTGTTTTTGGATTAGAAAAGGAAGAATACACTCGAGTGTATCCGGAGCAAAATATACTCGAGTGTATCTGGAGCGGAATACACTCAAGTAGTTTTTCATATATATATATATATATATATATATATATATATATAGTCATGCTAGAATACACTCGAGTGTATCCGGAGCGGAATACACTCAAGTAGTTTTTCATGATGCAATATTTTTTTTGAAAATCTAATCTGTTGATCTTCTTAAACATCTCGTGAACAACTCATATGCAAAATTTGAGAATATTTGGATATGTATAGCTCATGTTATGAAGACCGCAAAAATTATGCATTTCAAATTAGTTTTGCGCATCGATTTTGTTGCCCTTGGATGAGTGACTTACACTCATCCAAATGGGCTCAAAATTTGTATGTATCCTAGTTATAGTATGACAGAGAAGATTAATGGTTTGTATTTTGCAAAA
Organism: Alisma plantago-aquatica; assembly: GCA_963693085.1. Lineage (NCBI taxonomy): Eukaryota > Viridiplantae > Streptophyta > Magnoliopsida > Alismatales > Alismataceae > Alisma > Alisma plantago-aquatica. The sequence continues at coordinate 915,396,078 of OY856409.1, forward strand.
AATAGTCTTGATATGCAAACACACTTGAGTGTATTTGTGTGATCCGTACACTTGAGTGTATTCTAGCCTGACTATATATATATATATATATATAGGGTATGTGTTGTCATCCTCCTCATAGAATACGATTTCCCTTCTATGTTATCATCCTCCTCCTAGCATTTATGGTTTTGCTTAGAGCTTGTAAGGGGGTCGCCACATCGCCATACCTACATGGTTGACTGGATCCCTGGCCTATGTAGCTGATGGGAAACTAGGAGGAGATTGCCTAGGCCTATGTTGTGTATCAGAGAAGAACACCGAGGGACCCTCTGTACCAGCAGGTCAAGAAGGAAAGCCTAGACCCCAGGTCACAATGGGAGTCCATGAACTCCCAAGCTGGGCAAAAGGTGGCTCTGTGGAGAGGCCTATATGACTTCGATGTTATCTGTGAGGCGAGGTAGTGATCGTGGCCTTTGGTCATACCTCCATTTGGCCGAAGATCTAGGTTAGAGCGGAGCACTACCCATCCAACCTGAGTCGCCTTCGGCTAAGCCGAGACCATCCACAAGTCTGGCATGATCCCACAGAAGGAGTCACAGGGTGTCTCAACCCTCATCTGACCAGGACCATAGAGTCAGCAAACAATTTCATGTGGGAAGGACCATCACACATCGCCGAGTTGCAAAGAGTGGGCAACGTGAGGTGGAAGATGAGAATAGGGGAAAATACTCGCATACCCCTGACACAGTGAGTTCCAGGTAAGGGAAAAATAGTCATTTCATTTTGTTTTAAGTCATAGCCATGCTGGGGTGCTTTGCTGAACTAACCGTGGACAATTGGACTGGCATGGCCCCATGGATTAGTGGATATTGGTTGCTAGGCTGATGTGGCCTAATTCAATTGGCCAATAATGTTAATCTTGCAAAAATCATAGTATATGATTGGTAACTCAGATTTCATTAAGTTATATATGAAACTTGATTAGAAAAATGAGAGGAATCTAAAGAAAATATAATCTGAGTCTGATTAACCTTCTTGTTCTAAAATTATATGCAATATATGTTTTGATGATTTTAATAAAAAGGAAAGCCTAGATTTGCTTTAATATGATGTTTAATTAAGTAGATCTGTTTATGTTGAGATAATACTTGATATTGTAATGTCTAATGAAGACATCATTGATAATGATGAGTAATCGATGTTTTTAGATTAATCATCTGATTCATACTGATTTAGGGTTTTTTAACCAATGTCGACATCTTGCTATGATCTAATGTTGATAATGTGATCTAGATATCATTAATAGACTAATATGCTTAAGATGATGATTAGGGTTTAACCTAATACAATATCTGGGTTTGTAATCTTAGAAACCATGATATGGTGGAATTAGGGTTTGTAACCCTAATCCATAGTTCAAACACGAGATAACCCTAAACCCTAGTTTAGGAGTGCATCTATATCTGTTTAATGTAATGAAAATACATGGTGACACATATGTAGTATGTATATTTTAGATTTAATGATTTGTTGCTTGGATGTTTTGATACACTCTTAAAGTACATGTGATATATTCTGCATTGTTTCTGCAATGGCATAAGGTATGTGGTTACGTTTATGAATACATGTATCGAATTCGGAGTTTGCTGAGGTTTCTCGATGAGATTGAGCAAAAGATAAACTGCTTTCTTGTTTATTTACTTCATGCAAACTATAAAGTTTCTATGAGTATCATGTAAAGTAAATAATAATATTTTGAACCTGGGGTTAAACAGATCTTAAGGGTAATGCACACGAGCCATGGAAGGAAAATGATTATACCTGAGGTAGTAGACTAGATATGGGTTAGAATATGAGAATAAGTTTATGTTCTTATATGCAAGATAAATATGTTTGCTTATATGTTTACTTGTGATTATTGTTTGAACCCATGTACCAGTATAGAAATACACTGATCACGTATTTTTTGTCAGCATTTTAGGTACCTGTGATACTTGATTCATGGACATGAGGTTACAGATTAAGGATGTTGAAGATACTAAAGTTATTCTTGAAGGTTTAGTCATAATGGTACATCTTCACGTCTGTATAAGTTAATCCTTTCTAAAATTTATGCAACTCCTTAGAGGATCTTTTTATGCAAACATGTAACTATTTGTTCATTAATGGAAATTGTTTACTATTCTGTATTATTTCTTAAATCTGATCTTGGAATTTATGAGTAATGATATTTGACTTTAAGGTATTTTAGACTCTCAAAAGTGTGGGTCATTACAGATGGTTTAGTGAGATATACCAGGTCCTGAGGCTTGCTCAGTGACAATACCTCACAGCTAGTGTGGTCTTCAACCACTTAGTCTTCAACGACGTCTGTGCAACTCTTGGTGTAGACCCAGACTGTAGACGACAGACATTCTCCTGAGCGGCAGAAATCTCCCACCTCTATAGATAGTCCACACAGACTACTTGAAACTCTAGTCGTCCTGATGGACAGACTAGAAGGAGTCGTCCCCTTCAGTCACCATACTAGTCACCGACACACTCTCCCACTTCCAATCACTTTTCTACAGTTGTCTTTCCCTTGTTGTTCCTCCCTGGATGGGAAGAGCTTGCTTGGGCTCTCTCAATTACCACAACTAGAGAGGTCAATAACTTTGCAGAGAAGTTGATTTTCTGAGAAGCCCCATGTACACCTCTATTTATAGTAGATGGTAGGTTTAGGGTTCCCAGTATGTGCCAGAGTAGAAGGGTTCAGATTTTCCACGAACTAATTGTGTTGCGGCAGGAGAACGATCAGTTCACAACTGAACTGGTCATTTGGGTAGGTGAGTTGATTGATTCACCTAGTGAACCAATCATTTCGCTTCCCAGACTTGCCTGCAATTGACTTTCCTTATTCATTTCTATTTAATGCAAAGATTAATTCTTATTCTAATCAAATTGAACAAGTGAAACAAGGATCTTTTCTCATGATCTAGGAAACCCAACACTTTCTCATTTGGTCCAAGTGAACCAATCAGTTCTACAGTGTGAATCGGTCGTCTCACTAACCATGAGCCGATCAGTTCACCCAGTGAACTGATTGGTTGGTAATCCAATTTGTGCAGAACTCAATCAATGCAGTTCTCAATCAATCTGACACTCTAATCAACTGGTTCAACACTTGAACTTGATGATTCTGAGTCAAGTCTATTGATCAAATGTTTAATTGAGTACTTCAACACTTTAGTAATCAATCTAAACATCATTCATGCATAAACTCCTCTTCTAGGTTAATCCTATGTGTGTGACCCTATAGGTCCCATTTCACATCGACAGTGAATGCCCATAACTGACTTATGACTTCACAAGTAAAGAGCGGTGCCTAGTCACACATCAATGCTATCCAAGTGAAAAGGAAAGTTGGAGAACAACTGTCAACCTATAATCTGTTATTGGTGTTATAGTGAATGTATAGTTCCTTTGTTGTTGATATCTGAATTGAACTTGAGGCATGGACTTGTCATCCTCTACAAACGTTCAATTCATGTTTCTTGAACTAGAGAAGACTATCTGAGATATATGCAAGCTCAATATCATATACTGACTCACATGTACATGGCCATGTATTTCTCAGTCTTTCTTATCAAGTGGCCAGGATATCATACTCCCTTAGGAGGCACAAATTTCATATCTATCACTCATAGTCAAAACCCCATGTGTCAAAGCCACCAAATCATCACTTGTATAACAATCCATATTTTAGGATTGTGTTTAATGATGTCAAAGTGTTCCCAATGACATGTTATAAGTGCAGTGATTTCAGGTCTAAGAACCACAGTCACCACCAATACAATAAGAGATGATCCTGACTAACCAAGTATGGTTTCCATGCATCACTCTTATGGTGGGTTTGTCTGATACATTGTTCTCTAACATGTATCTGTGTGTTTGGTTTGATGTCATATATCATGACTAATGAGATTCTATCATCAACCAACACACACTCTAGTCATTTGTGTTATTGATGTCTATGGTTATTTCCACAATAACAACTGACTAGGAATGATAGTGAGAATGTACATATTCTTATCATTTGTATCATCTCATTGTTCAAGTCACATACTTGAAGACATAAATCATTGAGTATTGTCACTCTCTAGACATATAACATGTTATATTATTATCTCAAAACAATTAAAACATATAGATGGAAATCACCTTTATTTATATTTCAAATCATTTACAATGTATGCCATTACAATCATCATTATATGACTGTCTCTATGGGCATACATACCAACAGTCTGAGTGGGGAGTGGGGTTCGACCAAGCAGTCATGAAGGAAAGAAGATTATGATCAAATCTTGAGGTGGCAGAAGTGCTAGAAAAAGGAACGGAAACCAAGGAACAATCTGTGGGTAGACAACCCAAAGGAAGAAGGGTAGCCACCTATCGACTACATCTCCTTCTTTTTTCTCTCTCACAAGTAGGATTTTGGATCCTGCTCTGATACCATCTTAAAGAATAAAAGACATCTACTTGTTATATTGATAAGAGACAACCCTGATCCTATATATAGGAAATCATGGAAGCGTACAAACTCAAACTAAACCCTAATAGGTCAAGACATACTTGGGTCCATATTACAAAGACACTTAATAACATGAATAAACATACTCTCTAATATAAATTGCGAGAAATGATTGAACAAATAAATCCTTATGTCATAATATTTTGATCTGTCAATCAATATATAATGATTCTATTAGTGACTTCATATTACGTCTGATTGCATGTAGAAGCAATGTTGGGACTCAACATTCATTACCTACTACCAATGAATTAGCTATGTTAGTATTTAGTAGAGATGATGGAGTTTTGGAGTGTATAGATGTAATTATATATCAAAAAGATAAAACAATCAAAAGAATAAATGACAAACATCCTACTTATAGGCCGTTCCAGTATCCATTGCTTTTCACTTATGGTGAAGATGGTTTGAGATGAAATATTTTATGTAATCAAAGTGTTGGTTAAACTTAAGACTGTTAGTATGTCAGAATTTCACTCATATCGACTACATGATCGTGACATTGAAAGAAAAAGTGCTTTACTTCGAAGTGGTTGATTGTTACAACAATTTATTGTTGATGCTTATGCTTGCATCGAATCTGGTTATTTATCTTGGTATAGGAACCATCAAGATCAATTTCAAGCAGATACATATGCCAATATCAAAGATTCATTATATTCTAGAATTGATAGTGCAATGGATATAGGTAAATGTGTTATTCTTCCATCATCATTTACATGGGGACCTAGGTACATGAGACAAAAATTTTATGACGCAATGACTATTTGTGCATGGGATGGTCCTCCTAACCTTTTATCCACATTCACATGTAATCCAAAATGGCCTGAAATATGATAATACATCGATTGTTTTGGAGGTAAATCGATTGAAGACTGACCAGATATTATATCTAAGATATTCAACATCAAGAAAAACAACTATGAGATGACATTATTAAAACAACTATTTGGGAAAGTAATATCAAGTATAAAATTGTAGTTTATATTAAGTTGCCTCTTTTCATTACTAATTATTTTCTTCTAAATAGATATTTCAGTGATAGAGTTTCAAAAGTGGGGGCTTCCACATATGCATTTGTTAATTACTCTTGACAGTGATAGCAAAATAAGATCTGTTGAAGATGTAGATCACATTTTTTCAGCCAAAATACTTAATATTCACGCTGAACTTCTAGCTTTTCAAATTATCTCTAGGTGTATGATTTGTGGTCCTTATGGTGTTTATAATGGTAGTTCTCCTTGGGATTAAGAGAGAAATATTTCTCTCCCCCTCTCCCATAACCCGTGGCAGAGGCTGGATGCCCGGGAGGGTGGTAAATCAAGAGATGCTTCTCCGTGTGGTTTTGAACCTGGGTCCCTTCATTGGGGACCATCGGAATTCGCGAACCAGACTATTCCCTTGCCGACAATGGTAGTTCTCCTTGTATGTTCAAAAATAGATGTAGTAAATTTTATCCAAGAAAATTCAATCAGTCAACTATATTTGACTCTGATGGTTATGTGGCAAACTGAAGAATAGATAATTAAATACATTTATTTACAATTTAGTAACCATAGAAAACTATTGGATTGTGCCTCACAATGTTCAAATGTTAAATAAATATGATGCTCATATAAATATTGAAATATGTAATCAGGCACAAGATATCAAGTATCTTTATAAGTACTTGCATAAAGGTCATGATAGAGATACTACTGTTGTACACAACAAAAACGATAGGGGTGTTGATGAGATAAACAATTATCTAAATTGTTGTTATTATTTTGCTTCTGAAGCAACTTGGAGAATATTTTATTTCCATATACATCATCACAATCCTTCTATTTTGTGACTAGATATACACTTACCTCTTGAAAACCATGTCACATTTTTAGATCTTGAACGAATTCAGAATGTCATCAAACCTTCCTTTTGTTGAAAAGGCGATGTTGACTGAATGGTTTCAATAAAACATAGAAGAAACTATTCCTAGAAAACTTACCTATGTAGAATTTCCACAACAATGGACATGGGATGGTAATAAAAAAATTTGGTCATTAAGAAAATGTGTGTTTCCTATTGGCTGACTACCCCATGTCAATCCATCTACTGGTGAATTATATTATTTGATATTACTACATTGTAAAGTTGTCGGGGCAAAAAATTATGCAGACTTAAAGACTGACAATAGTCATCTATATAATAATTATAAAGAAACTTGTCACACAAAAGGTATGTTTTTAGATATGTCTAAATGGGAACATGCTTTTACTGATTTTATTACATGGGCAACAACTTGGAAATTACGTCATTTTTTTGCTCCTTACTTTTTTGTATTGAGATAATCAACCCTAAGAAAATTTGGAATGATTATTGGAAAAATTTGACTGATGACTTTACAAGTAAAATATCTACTAACTATAACATACCAAGAGATATAGATGATGACATAACTTTGAGAAATAAAGGCTTATTACATATTGAAGAAATTTTAAAACAAAAATAGAAGATATTTAAAAGATTTTCCTGGGTTCCCTTTTCCAATTTTACATCATGAAAGATTATCAGATAATAGATTAATGCATGAGGAACTTATGTACGATCGTAAAGGTTTGTATGTGGAATTTAAGGACATATTCACTAAGTTGAATGCCAAGCAACTTCTAATTTTCAATGAGATCGTGCAATCATGTTACTCTTCTATCGGCTCATTTTTCTTTGTAAGTGGTAGTGGTGGCACCGAAAAAACATTTTTGTGGAACACATTAGCAGTAAAATAACAAAGTGAAGGCAAAACAGTTTTAGTTGTTGCTTTATATAGAATTGCAACATTACTATTTCCAGGTGGATGTACTACTCATTCTAGGTTTAAAATACCATTGGACTAAGATAAAAATTCGATGTGTGGTATACCTTTAGGGTCAGGTTTGGCTAAATTAATTAGGAAAGCATCATTGATTATTTGGGATGAAGCGTCTATGATGAATAAGTATGCATTTGAAGCACTAGAAAGAACATTAAGGGATATTATGCATCCTTTAAAAGGTAATTCAAATGATTATTTGTATGAAGGCATGACAGTTGTTTTGGGTGGAGATTTTAGACAGATTCTACCTACTGTACCTAGAGGAGGATAGACTGATATTGTTAATGCAACTATTAATAAATCTAGAATTTGGAATAATAGTGACATTTATGAACTTTCGACAAATATGTCTGTTGAACATGTATCTAGGGACTATATTGCCCATAGAAGTGAATTCATTGAATGGTTATTAAACGTAGGTAACGGCTCCATTTCACATGTACATATCAATGATGAATATGATGATAATTGGATAGAGTTAACTCTTGGATTATTACTGAATGAACCTTCTACTGCACAACACCCGATTGAAAATGTTTATCTGAATTTTTATGTCAGGTTTAACGATCCAAATTATTTAAAAGAACTTGCTATACTTGCACTAAGAAATGATGAAGTTGATGATTTGAATTCTTTATTGTTAGATCAGTTTCTAGGAACATCATCTTTTATTTATAGTTATGATATTGTGGAATCTGTGGATAGCAATGAAACTATGGATCGTTCCATATATTCTGATGAATATATGTATTCTTTAAATTTCCAAGTATTCCAAACCATATTCCATCATTATAAATTGGAGCTCGAATTATGATGATTAGAAACATTGATCATTCAATAGGGCTTTGCAATGGAACTAGATTGATACTACAAATGATTAGCCGTTGAGTTTTAGATGTTGAAATCATTATAGTAAATCATATTGGTGATTGTGTTTATATTCCACGTATTACTTTTATTGAAAAGAAAATTGGAGTGCCATTCATTCATAAAAGAAGACAATGTCCTATCAAATTATAGTTTTCTATGAATATAAATAAGATCCAAGGCCAAACATTCAATCCGTCAGAGTATATTTAAGAGCACTTGTATTTTATCAGGGCCAATTATATGTTGCTATTTCACATGTTACATCAAAAAAAGGATTGAAAATTCTATTATGCAATTATGAAGGAATACCAAATAATGTTACAAAAATTACAAATAAATATTGCAAAGTGTAAAAAAATAGTACACAACTTTGTAATCTTGTATTACTTAACAAAGTATGCATCTTATTTCAAATTCAAATACTTTCTATTGAATAAGCACTACATTTTTATGTATATTTTCCTTTTTTTTTAATACTATATTTATCTTCAATTTGTATATCATAGGAAATCTTAATCAAGACATGAGTGAGAAGACTATTACCAATTTACCACAATAACTCATGACACTTCCAAATGTAAATTCAATAACTTTTCACCAAATAATAAATAACAAGGGTGTAGTTATGTCTGGGACTTTCATTACTTGAGATTTATTTCTACATATGGCATATATCCTTTAATAATAAAGTTCATTTTTATTAATTTGAATAACTTAATAATACATCAACTTTCATATTCATTCAACTTAATAATACATCCTTTAATACTAAAGTGGATTGATTAGCGATCAAACTGTCAGATCGATTGATACAAATTGTTAATTCAACAACTCTCTAAATTAATTGCATTTACAAACATTGTTAAGTTCAAGAAGTTGTACTAAATGCTTATTTAATTTTTCTCCTTTGCAAAATGAGTAGTAGATAGAATTGATACTTTGAAAAAAAACTAGTCCAAAAACACCTACAAAAGAAATAATGTCATCTAAAAGAACTTAGAACACTCGAGATGACAATGTAAAAGCGCATGATACTGAAGATGTCAGTCAAATTCATGATGACAAGAAAGTTAAAGTAGCATTGGATCTGCCTTCTTCAGTAATTTTTGTAGGATCTTCTATGTTTGTGTACAATGGTATGTAACACAATACCTAACTTTTTTATACATGAATAACTTATTGAAATAAAAAAGTGTATATGCATTTTATAAGTTTTACATGTAGGAGAGGCAAAGAAGTTATCACTAGATATGTTAGAAGGACTTAAACCATCTCTATTTAGCATGATACGTCCAAATCAACAACATTTGATATTAATAGTTCCTATCACTAACAAATGGAGGCATACAATTTACAAACCAACCGGTATAACTGATTTCTTTGTGCTGAATTCCATAGATTTTAAGGTTTGAATTATACGTAGTTAATAATTTGTGCAATTTTATAGTGCAATCTTTATTTAATATCATATTTTTTATTATAGGGTAATGAAATCCAAGCAAGAATTTTCCAATTAGATCTAAAAAATGGGATGAGATGCTTGTTATAGGGAATATTTTGGTTTTAAAATCTGTCACTATAAAAAGCATCAATTTGGTTTTAAAACTGTTCCTCATGATTTCATCATAGATATTAATGACCGCTCCACAGTAGTTAAAATACAAGATGACAACAATACCATATCTGGTGAATCATATCACACCATTGGATAAGACAAGCACACTGAAACATGAAAATCAAATCCTAATTGGTATGCAATAATTGTTTTCCCATAGTGTGATCTATTATATATTTACTTAAAAATTTACTATGATCTCACTAGATGTAGTTGGAATTATCTCAAAGTTAGAATCAAGAAGCATGTCTACTTACACTCAAATTAGTCTTCATATTATAGACCAAAGGTTAGATATTATAATCTTTTTTAGGAATAGATTAATGCCTTATCTGATATATCTTTTTCTTTGTAAATTAGCAACTGCTTGATCCATTTGACTGTACGAGACGAGCTTGCAAAAGAATATGATTATGATTTGGTTATTGGTGCAAAGAAAAGTGATATTTTTTTTGCTATAAAACTCAACATCAATATATACAATGGTAATTTCTTTTGAAATAAATTTAGCTTACTTATATATTACACATATTCTTAACATTGTTTTTTTAGATGAATTTTGCATTGAAATTACTGATTATTCAGAATTTTCTTTGCAACCAACTGAACTTCCTGAATTTCAAATGCTAAAAAGATGGTTAGTGAATATGGAACACATATATTTATGATGTAAAAACTAATCTCAATAAAATTTATAGTAACATTCTATTTAAATATTTGAATAATTTTTCCATGGAAGAAAATGAAGGGTAAGATGCCAGTGATTGTTCGACCTTATTATAGGAAGCAAACAAATAGTACTACTCAAATAATGACTATCAATGATTTTGTTTTACATGCGATAAAATTAATTGAAAAGGTAACATTAAATTTTAAATTATACATAGACACCAAACCTTTTACTACATCCTCATATTTTTTTCTCAAACCAATCCAACACATGCTCTATAATTCACAACTAGAGCTACCATTAGAAGTGTATCAATCGATGATTAAATATTGTATGAGTGTTGCCAGTCATGCTAAAAAAAATTTAAGTTGGCATTAGGCAATACTCGAAGTTACCATTGTGGTATCATCATCTGTGTTCCAATAATGAGGTACTTTAATAAATACATATTTTCTATTTATGTATAATAAATAGTTATAAAATTTTCTTTATCTAGAAATTTACTTATGATAGGTTGAAGATAAAAGGCAAAATCCTTTATAAAAGTGGTGATGCATATGTTACACTCTTTGGAGAAAATGCAAATTCATTTTTGAGTGCTTCAACTGAAAGACTTTTAGAACTCTTTAGTAAGGTTATATAATATCTTTAAGATATATTATCCATTTCTACTAATTCAGTGTTATAATTAACCTGTCTCATTCTTTCTTTATTATTTAATATTTAAATATTATATATTAGGATGAAAAACAAAATGATATTGATCAAATATTTGAAGAACCAATTGGAACATTGAATAGTGACTTTACTATCACTTCTTTTGCTCCAGATCCATTCCATCAGTAGTTTTCTACAGTGTATGGATCACAAATTACTTCTTCAAATTATATGATACTCTTTGTATACTAAAAGCATCTTTGAAATTTAATCCTTTTTATTTCATCACTCTTATGTTGTACAGGAAGAGTTTTTTTAGGTAGGTTACTATCATTACTGTACATATGACCAGGAAAAGGATGCTCAAAGTAAAATAAGCTTCATTTTTTGTCTTATAAATGAATCTTATGCTAACATATATATACTTTAGGGTTTGTTTCTAAATCAGAATTGTTAATAATAAAATAAAAACATGTTCATATTTATATGTGATTAATAGTTTCTTATACTTTTTATTTCATCACTCTTTTGTTATACATGTTGGTTTTTTTGATGTAGGTTGCAGTCATTACTGTACATATGACTGGAAAAAGGATGATCAATACAAAATAACTTTCATATTTTCTCTTACAAATGAAGCTTATGTTAACATATATCTACTTTAGGTTTGCTTTCTAAATTGAAATTGTTAATAATCAAATAAGAACATTTTCAAATTTATATATGCTTAATAGTTTCTTATCATGTTGGGTTATAAGCTTTTGTAGAAACTTCCATGCATGCTACATCCATATTTTTCTTCTTTTATGTTCAAGGTGGATCCAATATCAAAAAAATTCATTGCTAGGTTCATCATAGTAGTTTAAAATATTGATTCAATAGGGGATAATTCTTTTGAATTGGTTGATGCATCAAAATTTAGAGACATAATAGTACAAAAACTATAGATTGTGGATAACATATTAGATTTTTAGGTATCATAGAAGGTAGTGTTATTTGCATCGACATTTTTTTACTATTGAGTTTTTTTAGAAATATCTATTGATAACTTCATTACCTCTCCTACATATAATTGAACATATAAAACTTTGTGGGGCAAATTAAAGGAAATCTATAGGTGGTCCAACTATAAGTGAGCTTATTAAGGGAATCTTGTGATTTCTTTAATGAATGAGCCAACCAATATTGAATTGATCATCCACCAAAACCTCCCAATACCATTGATAAGAAGGGGGTTTTCTGACCATATATCCTTTGATCTCAAATGTAATGAAGTCCTACATATCATCATGATATGAGATTTAGCCCACCTCATCTCCCTATCAATAGCTCAAAGAATTGTGTGATACTACTCCACTTACATTTAGTATTGAGGATCATCCATTTCTACCTAAATTTCATCTTGCTAATCACCACACCTTACAGGTGATCAAAGAAAGAATGTACCAAGTTCACTCTAGAAGGTCATTGTATCAGGCCAGGTTCCAGTGACTTTGATGGATTCCAAAGTTTCATTCTACCCAAACCATCTCACCCTTTTCATTAAATTGTTTAGAGACAAGTAACTGTTGTATCACTAGTACAGAAATGGGTTATAAAGTGACTACCTGTAGGGTCGGTTTTTCCAAATAACCGACCTTATATGTCTAAAAAACACGGGAACCACTTAAGACCTCTTGGGTCGGTTTTCTTAAGAAAACCGACCTTGTAGTGTAACTCTATAGGGTCGGGTTTCCAAATAACCGACCTTATATGTCTATAAAAAACGCGGGCACCACTTAAGACCTCTTGGGTCGCTTTTCTTAAAAAAATCGACCTTGTAGTGTAACTCTATAGGGCCGGTTTTCCAAATAACCGACCTTATATGTCTCTAAAAAATGCGGGAACCACTTAAGACCTCTTGGGTCGCCTTTCTTAAAATAACCGACCTTGTAGTGTATCTCTATAGGGTCAGTTTTCATAAAATAAGCGACCTTATAGACAATTGGATTACAAAGCCAATTACAGTTTCCCACGACAAAAAATTGCTTGATTTTGGCTTCGCGCCTCGATCTATACGGTCAGTTTTTCCATAATACCGACCTTATATGTCCACAAAAAATGCGGGTAATTAGACATCTTGAATCCAGTTTGCCTTCACACATGTATAAGCACCACTAGGGTTGGTTTTTTCCTTAGAACCGACCCTAGAAGTCCCTTCGGTCGACAATATTGTCGACCGAGAAAAATCTTGGATCCAGTTAAGTTCACGCATGTATAAGCACCTCTAGCGTTGGTTTTTTCCAAATGACCGACCCTAGAAGTCCCTTCGGTCGACAATATTATCGACCGAGATAAATCTTGGATCCAGTTAAGTTCACGCATGTATAAGCACCTCTAACATCAGTTTTTTTGCAAATAACCGACCCTAGAAATCCCTTCGGTTGACAATATTGTCGACCGAGATGCATTTTGGATCCAGTTAAGTTCATGCATGTATAAGAACCTCTAGCGTCAGTTTTTTCCACATAACTGACACTAGAAGTCCCTTCGGTCGACAATATTGTCGACCGAGATAAATCTTCGATCCAGTTAAGTTCACGCGTGTATAAGCACCTCTAGCGTCGGTTTTTTCCAAATAACTGTCCCTAGAAGTCCCTTCGGTCGACAATATTGTCGACCGAGATGCATTTTGGATTCAGTTAAGTTCACGCATGTATAAGCACCTCTAGCGTCAGTTTTTTCGAAATAACCGACCCTAGAAGTCCCTTCGGTCGACAATATTGTCAACCGAGATAAATCTTGGATCCAGTTAAGTTCACGCATGTATAAGAACCTCTAGCATCATTTTTTTCCAAATAACTGACCCTAGAAGTCCCTTCGGTCGACAATATTGTCGACCGAGATGCATTTTGGATCCAGTTAAGTTCACACATGTATAAGCACCTCTAGCGTCAGTTTTTTCCAAATAACCGACCCTAGAAGTCCCATCAGTCGACAATATTGTTGACCGAGATAAATCTTGGATCCAATTAAGTTCATGCATGTATAAGCACCTCTAGCGTCGGTTTTTTCCAAATAACCGACCCTAGAAGTCCCTTCGGTCGACAATATTGTCGACCGAGAAGGAGCCAAATTTCACGTGTATAAGCACCTCTAAGGTCAGTTTTTCCTTATAACCGACCCTAGAGCTCCCTCCGTCGACAAATTTGCCGATCAATAACCTCTCGGTCGACAAATTTGTCGACCGAGAAGGAGCCAGATTTCACCTCTGGGGTCAATTTTTTCTTATAACCGACACTAAAGGGCTCCTCGGTCGACAATATTGTCGACCGACATGAATTTTGGATCCAGTTTAGTACTTTTCAAAACTTTATAAAGCATTGGGATCTCAATCCCTTGTCTCATTGTTGGGAATTCACATCCCTCAATACCACCATCATCACATTTGCTGGATCTGGGTATTCAAACCCTTAGTTCATCACTAAACATGGTTATCACTTATCAGGTAACTATTACCTTCAGGTCATCTGACCAAGGTATTCAGGATATTTGTTACACAAGCATCTCACATGGTTAGTATACTTGATAACAACCATATCAATTTCATATCAACATCATGCAATACAAAGATAACATAATTATTCCCTCATTAGGATTAGAGTTTCCCATCTTTATCAATTAGGGTTTCACATCACATCATCCCATATTAAGGTTACACATAACATTATCATATTATGGTTTTACTCAACATCACCCTATATTAGGGTTTCACATAACATTATACCATATTAGGGTTTCACATAACATTATCCCATATTAGGGTTTCACACGACATCACCCTATATTAGGGTTTCACATAACATCATCCCATATTAGGGTTTTATAAGCACCTTAGAGCTCCCTCGGTCGATGAATTTGACGACTGATAACCTCTCGGTCGACAAATTCATCGACCGAAAAGAGCCAGATTTTACGTGTATAAGCACCTCTAGGGTCGGTTTTTTTCCTTATAACTGACCCTAAAGTGCTCTTCGGTCGAAAATATTGTCGACCGACATGAATTTTGGATCCAATTTAGTTCACGCATGTATAAGAACCTTTAGAGCTATCCTCGGTCGACGAATTTTTCGACCGTTAACCTCTCGGTCGACAAATTCATCGACCGAGAAGGAGCCAGATTTCACGTGTATAAGCACCTCTAGGGTCAGTTTTTTCTTATAACCGACCCTAAAGGACTTCTCGGTCGATGAATTTGTCGACCGACATGAATTTTGGATCCAGTTTAATTCACGCATGTATAAGCACCTCTAGCATTGATTTTTTACTTTTAACCGACCCTAGAGCTCCCCTCGGTCGAAAAATTTGTCGACTGAAAATGTGTTTGAGTGTTTTTAAATAACCAAACACGGGCACCGCTTATATTTAGCGTCGGTTTGTTTCTTTTAACCGACGCTACAGGTCGAGTCTCTCCTTTAAAATGGCCAAAACCTAGTCTTTCTCCCTCGCAAAACAAAATTTTCGTTCTCTTTTTCTCTCCCGCGGTGCGGATACCTTTTCCGCTGTGAAGCCCTTGCCACCTCTTCACGCCACCAAAGCCCTTGCCTCCTCTCCGCGAAAAGAGCTCATCGTCACTGCCTCTCCACACTTCCATGAAGGTCGCCGCCTCTCTGTGAAGGTCGTCTCATCCTCTACGATGGTCACTGCTGTTTCCAAGTAAGGTCACTGCTATTTCCAAGGAAGGTCGCCGCCGTTTCCAAGTAAGGTTCCTGAGTTCGTTTCTGGGTTCGGATCCACCTTTCTTAGTCTTGGTAAGTGAGATCTGTCTCCTTTTCTTTGTTTTTCTTATTGTTCTATCTTCCCCTCTCTTCTTCTTGGATGAATCCATGACGTTCCATGGTGGAGCTTGAGATAATGGTTGAAAACATCTTCCACTCTCTTTTTCTTACCTTTTCAACATAGGGTTTGCTTCCTTTTTGGAGAAGGAACCCGCTTGGTGAAAAGGAGTGCCCAAGCTAGGGTTTCTTCCCCATTTTTCTTCAATCTACCTTGCTGTTTGGAGTTTCTACATCATCTCTAAGGTGAGTTATATAACTTTATCCATGATTATTGTTCACTCTTACGTTACATGTACATTATTTTGCCTTAAAAATATTGATCCAAGTATAAAGATGTACCTTTACCTAGGGTGTGAGCTTGTATGATAGTTTTTTGTATCATCTTAGATGAACCCTACATCTTGTGCATGGTTTTTTTGAAGGAAGTGGTAATCATAGACTTTGTTTGCATATGGATAGCTTTTAATATCTCAAAAGATGTATATTTCTACGATTTCAAACTAATTTTTCCACCTTATATTTCAAGTAATCTATCATTTTGTAAATTATGATGTGATTATGAATCATTTTTGTCATGAATGTGTGGTTTTGAATGGTGATGGTTGAGCATTAATGCTCCCCTCTCCCAGAATATATGAATATTCATTTCTATTTCAGTTTTAATGTTTCGATGTACCCCTCGGTCGAAAATTTTGTCGACCGAAATATTTTCAGTCGACAATTTTTCGACCGAGGGGTACACTAAAATATTTATTTAAATTTTTAGCGTCGGTTATTCCAAAAAACTGACCCTGTAAACTATCTCGGTCGTCGAATTTGTCGATCGATAACTTTTCGGTCGACTATTTCGTCGACCGAGAAGGAGCCAGATTTCACGTGTATAAGCACCTTTAAGGTCAGTTTTTCCTTATAACCGACCTTAGAGCTCCCTCGGTTGAGGAATTTGTTGACCGATAACCTCTCGATCGACAAATTCATCGACCGAGAAGGGGCACTGAAGTAGTTATTCAATATTTAGCGTCGGTTATTCTAAAAAACCGACGTTGTAAACTACCTCTCAGTCGAAAAATTTGTCGAATGAGAAGGAGAACTGAAGTGGTTATTCAATATTTAGCGTCGGTTATTCTAAAAAAACCGACACTGTAAACTACCTCTCGGTCGACAAATTCGTCGAACGAGAAGGAGAACTGAAGTGGTTATTCAATATTTAGCGTCAGTTATTCTAAAAAAACCGACGCTGGAAACTCTCTCGGTCGAGAAAATTGTCGACCAAAAATATGTTCGGTCGACAATATTCTCGACCGAGAGTGTTTACAGGGTCGGTTTTTTTGGAATAACCGACCTTACAGGCTCCTTTTTTCTCTCCTGGGTCAGATTTTTTACAACTTTTTGCGTCGGTGTTTACTCTGTAAGGTCAGTTTTTTCTGGTCAAATAAACCGACGCTATAGAGCAAAGTCTATAGCGACGGCCACTTAGGCGTCGGTTAAAAAGTGACGTTGTAGGCTTAAAAAAAACCGACACTACAGACCATTCCTGTACTAGTGTATTATGATACAAGGGTTAAAAATATAGTACAGAAATCATTTTACATAGTCAAGGTAACAAAGTCAAGAAATAATAATTCATTTAATTATTAATATTGGTTTTTCTTTATCAAGATAGAAAATAGATTCTAATTTTATTTTCATAGGCAAATCTATGTATTGTATCGTTATGAAAAGTTCAAGTTTCATAGTTATAGTATAAAGGTTTCTAACTCATTTCATTTTTCATTTATGTATAGAAAGCATTTTGGTAGATTTTGAAAAGTTTCCAATTTTTTTTTTGCTTCCATATGATATCTAGAATAGTAGAAATACCAAATCATATTATTTTTTTCTTCCATATGGCACATAGAGTAGTAGATATAAAGAACTGACTACACCACTAACGTTTGTCATTGATATCTACATGAATGAATTTTTGTATTTGAGGATAATTTCACTTAGACTATGGAGGGAACCTAAGTAGCAAGGTACATTGGGAAAGAAGTTCATAGGTCTCTACTTAGAGAAATGAAAAAAATAGAAGTAAGACACTTAGAACTTTTGCATTTCATATTAAACATATGTACTTTTATATACCATAAGCTTTTATTTCATTATTCCTTCACGATTTAGTGTACATGTCATCAAGTATGTATATGAAATACCATATATACAATAATGCCACTTATGTAGTATAATAATACACAAAAAATACCCAAAAAGATTGGCTTCAAGTCTAAGTATGCCCGCCTCTATTATGGTTTGTCGGGAATGAAAAAAAGAATTCTAAAATTTCTAACAAGAAAAGAGAGAAGAGAGTTGGAGGTTTACGATTGGGATACATACATTATTCTATCCTAATCTAAAAGGAATGGAAATATATTTTAATATCATACAATTATACTAAAGATTAATCCTGAGGCATATTATTCTTTCCGCTAACTTAAGCATTGTATCACAAATTACAAAGGACTTTATACTACATGTATGTGTGTATTAGACATGCCACATATTTTGTTTATGGCATTCATGTGTGTCATCTGATGTTGTATGTGCATTATTTGACACTAACCTTTTGTTTTAGTTACACAACAACTATACAATTACACACATGTATGATGTATAAGAAATTGCATTATGAATTATATACCACTTGGAATTGAGTTTCACTATTGCTGCAACATGAATAGGAAAAAACATGTCTTACTTTTTTTTGGATCAGGTAAAATATTCTCATTGATGAAACCAAAGAAAGGAGTATAGGGACAAGAGTTTGTATATTGTACAACCAAGCTTAGTCTCTCCACATGAGGAGGACTAGCGGAGCCACACGACGGAGCCACTTGGGTTTAGATCTAATCACCCAATTGACTCTATTTACAATGAGATCAAAAATTTGGAGGGGGTCACACTTCCCTTTCCCATGAGTCCTAGCATTCCTCTCGCCCCATATGTGATAAATGACCACAGAGAAAATCAACCCACATAACCTCCTCAAGCTATGGTTGTTCTTAGTATGGTCGAGAAGCCAAAATAAGGCATCTTGGAGGCTACACGGAGGTGCACCACCAAAACCGCACTTCAAGGTGCTCCTCTTCCAGCAATGCTTAGCAAAATCACACTCAAAAAGGACATGCTCCACAGTCTCATTATTTCTTTTACACAAACAGTAGGTTGGGTTGACCGCCAACCCCCATTTGTTAAGCTTGTCCAAGGTAGGAAGCCTGCCCAACAACATCCTATAGGTGGTGAAGCTCCACTTTGGTTGTAAACCTTTGCACCAAATACCGTCATCCCATGGCACCTGCGGTCTCCGTTAAAGTTCCTGTAGCTTATCTTCACAGTAGCCCAACTCCTAATCATGCTCCTCATACACCTTGAGAGGTCGCCCCTCTTGACGTCTAGCTCCAGGCACTCTGCCCCATACCTACTGTGTAACCAACAACTCCATATGGTCGAAGGCTTGTAAAGGAATCTGTCCACTCTCCTCATATTGGCTTGAATAACAATGGCTTCTGGGTTCTTCAAATCTAGACCACCATCTCCGAACGGTTGAGCCACCACCTCCTAGGCTACCGCCCTCCCTCGCCCTCCCCACAGGAAGCCACTCATCACTGATTTACACTTGTCAATGATGAACCAAGGTAAGGAGGTTTTCCTACATCAAAAGAAAACCATAGCAGTCAACACACTTCTAATCAGGACAACACATCTAGCCATGGAAATATTCAGCCCAGACCAACTGTCCACCCTGGTTCTCAAGGCATCCACCACTTCAGCATAATCTGATCCCTTCCTCCGACCCCCAGATATAGGAATCCCCATAAACATCATAGGAAAAGATCCCTCCTGAATGCCAATCGCATCCTTCAACCTTCCTCTTCTACCATCACATGACCTGGAGAAAAATGTTTTAGATTTGATATCACTAATAAATAACCCTGTGAGATTACTGAAGCACTCAAGAACAACACGGGCCC
This sequence comes from Alisma plantago-aquatica, assembly GCA_963693085.1. NCBI lineage: Eukaryota > Viridiplantae > Streptophyta > Magnoliopsida > Alismatales > Alismataceae > Alisma > Alisma plantago-aquatica. The sequence goes on from OY856409.1 coordinate 915,416,117, forward strand.
CTCTCATGTACTTGATGTTCCCCGCTATGAACATCATCACATCATCAGCAAAGATCATGTGGGGAAGCACCTTCACACCGCGGACAAAGTATGGTTTCAACACACCTCTGGTAACAGCATCATCAATCATGGTAGTCAACCCCTCCATGTCTAGAGTGAACAGTAGGGGAGATAATGGATCACCCTGCTTCAACCCATTCGTAGCATTAAACAGGCCCTTAGGCACCCCATTGATCAACATTGAGAAGGATGTAGTCTCCACACATTGCCGCATGATGTTGATCCACTTCTCGCTAAACCCAAGGTCCCTCATAACCCGCCACAGAGTTGGCTAGCTGAGGTGATCATACACTTATGTGATATCGAGTTTTAAACACACCTTCTTGGTTGACTTCTTCTCATTAAAATCAAAAAGGAATTCTGCCACCAAGAGAGCATTCTCAGAAATCGAGCAACCCTCAATAAACGCACCATGGACATTAGAGAAAATTTGGGGGAGTATCACTTTCAACCTTCTCGCCAACACTTTGGACAAAATTTTATAAATGACCGAACAGTAAGCGATGGGCCTAAACTCACTCATGGACATCACATTATTCTTCTTGAGAATAAGCCTAATGAAGGCTTGATTAGCCTGCCTTAGCATCCTTCCACCCACCATGAACCATCTGACCTCTCTACCCACATCTTCTTTTATAAGATCCCAATAAGACTGAAAAAATTTCCCATTGAATCTGTCTGGGCCAGGTGCTTTGGACGCACCGATAGAGAAGACCGCATCCTTAATTTCCACATCAGTGACATGCTTCAACAACAGCCTATTCATGTCGTCTGTGACCTTAGCAGCAGGGAGGATGGGGTCAGCCATAACCGACCTAGTTGCTTGGTTGTAAAGCTCTCTGAAGAACTTCACAGTTGTATCTGCAATCTTATCTGGTTCATCCACCAGCTCACCTTTGGCATCTATAAGAGCATGAATGTGATCCTGCATATCATTCCTCCTAATCTTCTTATGATAAACCTTAGTGTTCATGTCACCATCCCTAATCCATCTCAATCGGCTTCTTTGTCATAGATGGACTTCCTCCGCCTTCTCTAGCTGTAAAAGCCGATCAGTTGCTTGGGTTTCCCACTCCATGAGCCTAGTGCAGGTTGGGTTACACCTAAGCTCCAGCGCAGTAGAATCAAAAGCACCCTTAGCATCCTTGATCAGATTGGGGAGGTCTATCCAACATCGAGACCACTCCTTAAGCTTCACCTTAGTGTTCTTCAACTTCATCATGATCTTGAAAATAGGATTACCCTCCACATTAATATCCCACTCATCCTCCATAGTACCTTTGAAAGAAGGCCAGTTGATCAAATGATTGAGGAATCTAAATTGGCGCCGCTCAGTTTTATAGGCACATAACTCCATCAGCATCCAAGCGTGATCGCTATTGGGATGGGCACCAAGTTGGATCACCACCTGTGGGAACACATCAAGCCAAGCAGCATTTATGAGCCCTCTATCAAGGAAACTCAAGATTATATTCTTTGGAACCCTCTTGTTGTGCCAAGTGACACCTCCTCCTCTCATATTGACTTCCATCAGATTTTCCGCATCCACTGCCTCATTAAATCTTCTCAGAACAGAGTTAGGAACTGGCAAGCCGCCAACTTTCTCATGAGCCATACGGATGTGATTGAAGCCGCCAATCACCAATTGTGGAAGTGCCTATTGATTAGATCCGGCCAGCACATCCCACAATCTTCTATGACACCCCTCCACATTAAGACCATAGGTAGTAGAAATTACACAGTGAAAACCCCCTCTGTTTATACAACTCAGAGTGATCATATGGTCCAGCTCATGAATAGGCTGGATATCCCATATCCTCAGATTCCATCCCACCACAATACGACCTCCTTCAATATGGTCATGGTTGGAAGTAAACTCCCACCCATTAAGGAACACGCCGCTCATCCTCTCCCTACACTCTCTCTTGATGTGAGTTTCCAAACACACAGCAATCGAGATCTCCATATCCCTTATTAGCTCCATGATTCTTCTCTGCTTGTGTGGCAAGGAAGCACCCCGCACATTCCATGCAAGAATCTTCATGTAATGGAGCTTGAAGCTCCACCCCTTCCTCAGGTGTAGCTACCCCTCCTCCTCTACTGGACTATCCCCTTCCCACCCTACCTCACACAACACTACGAGTAAGGGGAGTATGGCCATTGTCCTCTCCCATGTCACCTACGCTCGAGAAGGTACTAGCTGTAGTCAGCACCTCCCCTGCCTCCATCTCCTACTGCTTGTCATGCTGGTGTGGCACCCTATGCCCAGGGGAGCCCCTTTTAGCACTAGATATCCTCACCTCCTGGAACTACCCCCCATCCACATCACTCGGGGCAGTGGCAATAGCTGCTTCACCAGTAGTCCCTACGCCAGAATAACCTCCATTAGTATCTACCATCTAGACCCGGGCTGAATCATCAGGACTAGGGACCCTCTACGCTGCTGCCTCAATAGAAGCATCAACCATAGTGGCATTCACAACATTGGAAGCTCGAAGCCGACGGTTAGGCCTCCTGCTAGCGGACCATCCACAGTTGGGATTACGACTGTTCCCCTGCACATCCTTCTGGAAGTACCCAGACCTATGCCCGAACACCTTGCAGGCGTCACAGCGGTCGGGTAAAGCCTCATACTGAACACAGATTTCCAGCTCCTCACCGTTGGGCAACTCCACCAACACCACAGGGGACAGATCCTTATCTGCCGGTATCTCCACACACATTCTTGCAGTGCCCTTCATATTACCGCCACCTGAGAAATCAAAAGATCTCGGTGTGCCCACAGCATGCCCGATGATGGTGAGCGCACGGCGCGACCAGTGATGACCGATATCTAGAAGCATCGCCCACACCGGTGTTGAGGTCAGCGTCGTCCTCCTATGGTCCTCCTGGGTTGACCAGCGTTTGGTGAGGACGAGTTAGGAGTCGAAACACCACGGTCCTCTGTCCAGCGAGACATCCAAGTCCGACAGAATTTGACGAGGAACAAACCCTCGCTCATAGACACCATCTGGATCTCACCCTTCAGTCGTCAGGTTCTGAGCATCCACCCATACAGCTGGGTCGGATAGAACTTCTTCCCCATCACCTGAATGAACACGACATGTTTGTTGAAGTCATCCATCTCCTCCAGGACGGGAAGAGAGAACTTCATCCTGGGCCTTGAGTCTCCCTCCTTGAAATGGGGCGCCTTTGGGTCTTCTGACACAAGCACCGGTCTGCAACCACGCGGGACAGCCATGGGCTTCCTCAGAGTGTTCGCCCAGGCCCTCCCCACTGTGATGTCTATGCTGGGATCATTCCAATATTTGACCCTAGTCTCTGGGCCTGAAGGGGGTGCCAACGGCGAAGAGGCAGATGTCAGATTCACAGCAATACCAAGAGCAGAGGTGGGAGGGGAGGCAACACCCTGTGCCGGCAGAGAGGTAGGGTCCAGAGAGGCGGCAGTGCCACGACCAGAGGTGGGAGGGTGGGCAGAACCTTATGCCGACGGGCTGGCACCCCCCATGGCGGCTCCGATTAGAGATGGAACGAAGCACACTAGAGAGAGAGAGTCTGGAGCCCTACTCTTTGAGTCCTAACATGTCTTACTTTCTATTAAGTTTTTTAATTCATGATACATAAATAAAAATATTTGCAAAGTTTATGTTCTCATATACATGGGTATGTTATGGTATGAAGGATCTCAACTAACATATACAATCTATATAAATCATTCAAATGTAGTCAAAGTCAAGGGACTATTAAGAAAAACTAAGGAGAAACCTGGATAGACACAAGCTATAATAGAGCACTATGTATGTATATATCTATTTATTATCATGGTCCTAATTTTCTGGTCATAGTGCATATTTTAACACAAATCACATTACAAGTCACACATCACTTGAAATTTAGTTTCAATGTTGTTGGATCATAAATGGGGAAAAACATGTTTTACTTTTTGCAAAGTCTTTTATTTGATGTTTTCATCTATGTACTCTTTAATTGTTTTAGGAAGAATGGTGCAGTTGACAAATGTACTGAGGTTGTCAAGAATATTCTCCAAAGGGTATGTAAGTATTTTCATTATTTATCAATTTTGTTAAGTCTAATGAGGACATCCCTTAAAGAGCAGTATGGGGAAAACAAGGGTGTAGGTTGGTTTGGGTAGTAAATATCAACTATGCTTAGGTGGATCGAAGAGTCATATGACACAATAAATGTGAATTTTCTACCAACTCCAAAGATTGAACATTTCTCTTATCAACCATTCAAACTCTCTTCATGAAAGTCAATAAAATAGAAACTCTACAACATGGTATATGATTTCATGTTCTGATGGGTTTTTATGTTAGTTCTGATGAGAACATGCCTTACAAAGCAAAAAGAGAGAGGTGGGGACAAGCATAATTATTTCTAACCAGAATAGTTTCACATCAACCATTCAAAATCTCTTTATGAAACCAAATTAACTCATCCAATTTATGTCATACCTAAATTGACTTACATTACATATATCAGACATAAGTTTACATCAACCTTCTTAAGTCTACATCCAATAAATGTGAGAATTTGTTATCAGTATCTCATGTTCTTTCTCCTTTTCTACCCTTATATGGTGTCATATTGTCATCTCTAAAATGCCATCTATACCGATTCAGTTTAAGGATCTTTTCTTGGAATTCCATAGGCCAATAGAGTCCCCAGAAGTGGGTACTTTTTCTAACATATACATGTACAAAATTACTTGTATCTGATTGTCCATGATAATACATTACTACCATCCATAATCATTCTAAGCATGATTGAAACAATAACAAGTTGTCAACACGAGAGGATGCTTATCCTCCATTGTTGGTGTTTTAAAAAATGGGTTGGTAGTAGTTCAGGTGAATGCGAGAATAACAAGTCCAAGGAGTTTACTGAAACACTACCTTGGAAACTTTTGTTAAAGGTTCAATCAAATCACCCAATGGGAGAATCTGACCCATTTTTCTAAGTTTACTTCGACCATAACAACCAACATGAGATGAGTAAATATACTCATTACACAATTGTTACCTCTTTTACTAGATAAAATTTTATTTGGCGTATCCTTTCCATCCAATCTTACACAGACTAAGCCATTCCATTTTCACAACTACATTAAGGTTGTGAAAAATCCCATATGATTCAATAGTAAAAGTACCCCATTTCCTCATAATGATTTGGCTGACCGTTGATGAAGTTTCTCCATTATGATTTCTAGAAGTGGGGCCACCGCTCATTAACTTATTCCATCAAAATTTATTTTTGTAAAACCCTAATCATATGGTTATCATTTAGTAGCAACAAAAATGGCGACAGTAGCTCAAGCTAAACAAATGACCGATACAAGCTACATTACAGAGTTACTATCATCAACATATTGGGATAGGAATGTCTTATCATTCCTTTGGGTTGTGGAGGATATGGTTGATTAGACAGATTGGGTCTACTAGCTTGGTAGTGGACATTTACACTTGGCAAACTGATATCATTCTACAAATGTCAAACTTTAGGATGTTATGGATGTGTATAGGGGATTGCCAAGGAAATTTTGAGGCATAATAGGGGTCACATGAAATGTTCATCATATTTCTAAAGGACAAGGACTTTGGACTTACACTTAGTCATACCAGAGAAGGGAATGGTTTTGGATTTGAGTTTATCAACACATATAATCAATTTGATTCAACTAATTATTTCTTTCTTTTGTTTGAAGCAAGACCACAAGAAAAAAATGGTTTTGGTGTTTATTTACTCTTTTTAATCTCCCAATTCAACACATTATCAAATCTATCATTTACAAGTAAAGGTGATGAAAAATTCACATGCCATCTCTTTCTAATCCTTGAGGTGGTAGCTTCTCAAGATATGACTAGAGTCAATTTAGAACCTCTAAAACTATGTGAAGAATGGAAAACCAACCTAAATTCATAAAATATACAATGATCACCTCTTGGTGGACCCAAACTAGATCATCTAAATAAAATCTAATATGAAATCACCTACATTACATGTTTAATTTAATAAATGTCTGAAGCACCCTTATGCATATGCTCTTTAATAAGTCTATACAATAGGAAGTTTAGATCATTCATTGTTATTATACTAGAGCATCTATAGGTTGATTAGATAAACTAAAGCAAGGGAGAAAAGTAAATTGACACTACAAGTGGTATAGTTACATGTGAGGTCATAAAGATTGGAATACATTTACAGAGGAAAAACTATTGCCAATTGAGTGGTCTCTACTAGTATACATATTTCAATCCTCTTCCATTTCATTTAACATGGGAGTCATCAATTAAACTGTCATACAGTAGGACTTGTGCAAATCCTATATATCATAAACATCGAGCATGTGATTAATCATGTGGAATTGGCTGAAGTATTAAAATATAAACACATAATAGAAGAAATCCTATAGATTGTGGCAAATACATTAAATTTGCAGTTAATCATATAACACCAGCTTTCATATGTATACTTGTAGAATTACATGGAAATATCTAACTATAGCTAACTTGCATAACTTATATATAGTATTATCTAAAATTTATATTTGCATTCAAATGACTTTGATCAAATCACTAAAGTTTGTAGTGTTATCTGTTATCAACACATATGTGGACCCAAAGTCTTTTTCAAACAAGTCTTTCACCTCTACACTTAAGTATCCTATAAGAGCCTGTACCACATTGTTACCCCTTGAGCATACATAATTATAATATAGACATGCCACCCACTTTGTTTATGGCACTCATGTACCTCATCTCCCGATGCATATGTATTATTTGGCACTAACCTTTTGTTTAGGTTACACACTTACCATCAATTATAATCTTATAACATGTAAAAGAAATCTCACTAAGAATCATGTACCACTTGTAATTTACTTTTACCGTTTCTATGACTCAAATGGGGAAAAACGTGTTTTACTTTCTATAAAGCCCTCTTTCATGTTTTCATCTATATACATGTTAATTATTTTACATAGGATGTTCTACTTGATAGACGTAGTACAAATATCAGGAATCTTCTCTATTAGGTATCCAATCTCATCATTACTTATTAATTGTGAGTTTCTTTACTAGCTTATATTGATTCTAATATAAAGTGTCATCTGGAATTTCCTATCCATGTTGTTGTTCATCGGAGAGTTTATTGGAATATTATAGTATCATAGATGTGATGAGACTACATCAATGATTGCATGCTCTTTTCCCTTTACTATCCTTATGAAGGTGTTATATTGTCATCTCTAGGGTGTCATCTGTAACAATTCAATTTAATTACTTTACTCTTATTATACACCCATATCTCTAGATTTAATAGATATTCAAACTACCTTTGTACATGCGGTCTCTAGTAGGACTATACATTAGAGTGTTTAGGTCCTTTGTTATTGTCAAACTATATTAACTATAGGTTGACTAAATAAAATGAACTACAGAAGTACGGAAAAAGGGATGTAACGCAAAGCAATCTAGCAGATGATAAATGTAAAAATATGAATAGTCATTGCATGAAAGCATATTATAAAAATTGAGGTTCACACTTCTTAAAAATTAGAAACCTATCATGAATTTATTTTGTGTTTATATTGTTTAAATTACTATAGGTAAATGACGAGTGAGGAGCAACTGGTGACCAACATTGCATGGTATTCCTCCCTTTACTACCCTTATGAAGTTGTCATATTGTCATCTCTAAGGTGTCATTTGTAACAATTCAACTTAAGTACTTTAGTCTTATTGTATTCCCATATCTCTGTAGGTAATAGATTCTTAAACTACCTTTGTGCATGCATTCTCCACTAGAGCTATACAATGGAGTGTCTAGGTTATATTTTGTTGTCAAATTGTAGTGACTATAGGTTGACTGGATAAAATGAACCAAGCGATCAAGGAAAAGGGGAACTATAAGTAGTACATGTGTAATTCAGGTTGGCTTTTGTAACAAATTCTATTTGTTTTAGCTGGGTGGAAATGGAAAATGGTACCAAGTATGCAAGGTGCCATGGTTAAATCATTAAATCATAACGTTTCTCCATTATGATTTAGAGAAAAGGGGCCACCACTCATTAACTTAGTCCATCAAAATTTGTTTTTGTAAATCCCTCATCATATGACTATCATTTAGTAGAAACATTGATGGTGACGACAGATAGCTCAAGCTAAATAAATAACTGATACAAGCTGTATTACCTACTAACTGTCAACAACATATTGGGATAATAATGTCCTATCATTCCTTTGGGTTCTGGAGGATATGACTGATTAGACAGATTGAGTCTGCTAGCTTGGCAGTGGACATTTACACTTGATGAACTAATATTATTCTACAAATGTCAAACTTTAGGATGTTATGGATGTGTATAAGGGACTGCTGAGAAAAAGCTGAGACATAATCGGGGTCACATGAAATGTTCATCATATTTTTCTCAAGGAAAAGGACTCTGGACTTGCACTTAGACATACCAGAGAAGGGAATGTTTTTGATTTGAGTTAGCTAATCAGTTGTTTCTTCTGTATTAACACATATAATCACTTTGATTCAACTAATTGTTTCTTTCTTCTTTTTGAAGATAGACTATAAGAATAGAATAGTTTTGGTGTGTATTTACCCTTCTTATGTCTCTCACATCAACACATTCTCAACTCTATCATTTACAAGTAAAGGCAACAAAAAATCCACATGCCATCTCTTGCTAATCCTTGAGATGGTAGCTTCTCAAAATATCACTAAAGTCAATTTAGAACCTATAAAACTATGTTAAGAATGGAAAACCAGCATAAATTCATAAAATAAACTTTGTTCACTTCTTAATGGACCTAAATCAACGATCATGTAAATAAAATCTTATATGAAATCACCTACATTATAGGTTTAATTTGATAAATGTTTGAAGCACCCTTGTGCATATGTTCTTTAATAGGTCTATACAATATAAAGTTTAGATCATTCATTGCTATTAGACTAGAGTATCTATAGGTTGATTAGATAGAATGAAGCAAGACGGAAAAGTAAATCGACACTACAAGTGGTATAGTTACATGTGAGGTCATAAAAATTGGGATACAGTTACAGAGGTGAAACTACTACCCATGAAGTGGTCTATGCTAATATACAAATTCCAATTCTCTTCCATTTCATTTAACATGGCAGTCTTCAATTAAACTGACATTTAGTAGGACTTGTACAAATCCTATATATCATCAACATCAAGTATGTGAGTAACCATGTTGAATTGGATGAAGTATTAAAATATAAACACATAATTAACATAATTGCTTAGAATATTTTTTATTGTTCCTCTATTTCTGACCAATTTAATACTATTCACTACCCACTGTTCAACACACAATACATAGCTCAACATTCTATTGTATTTACAAAAAATTCTATTAATATTCATTTGTAATTTATAAAAATGTAGGATAAAATTTCCCTATTAACAATATTACCATTATTTTGGTTGTGAGGAGAACCTCCTTTGGTCATCTTAGCATATATGTTCTGATTGCTGCAAGTATGTCCCTCTTCTTCTATGTATGGTTGCCTTCTTCTTATTCTCTATTTCTGCTTCTCTTCCTCTTCTTCTTCTATGCCTTTCCCTACTCCTATTACTCTATGTATCACTCCTTTTTTTTCTTCTTCTACGCCTCTTCCCCTTTGCTCCTTCCATGTATTTTTCTCCCCATTCACTTCTTCTTCTTCTGCTCCCCTCTTCTTCTACATACTCTTCTTCCTCCTCTTCCTCTTTCCTATATGGTTGTACCACTTTCCTTCTTTTTGACTCAAGGTCTAAATTGACTAAATCCTTGTTTTGATGATGACTAAACCATTCCAATTAATTGTGTCAAATGTCTCTACTTGAGTGATTTCAGATTAGGTATAAACACACTCCAAATGCCCTAAATTGCGCATCTCAACTTGGAGAAAAGACAAGACAAAGTCAATACAAGTGCACATTTTTGTAATATGACGTAAATCCATTAGAATCATGTTGTAAATCACTTGTAATGATTTTATGACTTGTAATTAAGCTTAGAAAAAATTTGAGCACTTATATCGAATGTTTATGCACTCAAAAGCCATTTTCCAAAATTCACATCAGACTATTCATTGGTCGAGTTGCAAACTCGACCGATCCTAATTAGATCTTGAAAATGACTTTTAATCGGTCGAGTTTACACTTCACAGAACTCGACCGATCCCTCTACTGAACAAAATTGATTTAAGTGAATCGGTCGAGTTACCCCAGGACAAACTCGACCGATGGCCTAAATTAGTCTTGTCTCTTAGTGGGATCCGTTGAGTTATCTTTATATAAACTCGGTCGATTGCACTATACAAAAAAGTGCAGAAAAGTGTTTCTAGCCATTATGGAGTTGCAACAAGTGAAAATATATTTGTTGCAACCCTCAAAATGGCTAGTTTTCATTCTTAAGTGTTCCCAAAGGCTAAGAGGCATCCTCAACTATAAATAGGACCCCTTGGGCTTCATTCAAAGGTTGAGCATTCAATGCAAAACTCTATGTGAGGTTCCTATTCTATAGTTGAGTGCTTCCTACAGCATCCCCTCTCTCTCTAAGCTTAATCACTTGCTACATTCATTAGAGTGAGTAGGAAATCTGTAAGAGAGGTAGTCCCACATGTATATCTTATGAGGCTCTCACTTCCACCACATCCCTATATCTCATTTCAACAATGAAGATGTAGGTTCTCTCTCTTGGCTAAGAGAGGTGAAGAAGAACAAGGGAAGGTGTCCCTTAGTGAAGATCATGGCTGAAGACTTGGAGCAAGAGTGGGTAAGCCCTTGGTGAATGAAGAAGACTCCTTGCTCAAGTGGGTAAGTCCTTGGTGGAAGCTTCTCTGAGTGAAGGTGAAGATAAAGGATGAAGATCTAAAAAGAGTGGGTAATTCCTACAAGGCTAAAGACTTGTGCAAGAGTGGGTAAGTCCTTGGTGAAGGCCGAAGACTCATTGCAAAGTGGGTAACTCCTTGGTAAGTTGAAGACTCTTTGTAATGGATAGGTAAGTCCTTTGGTTGGTCATGTATTGTAAGTCTTATGAATGAATATAAGAGTGCAATGGTTAAGAAATCCTAGAGGTTGACCTTTCTAGGTAGTGGACTGACTCACTTCTAGTTTCAAGTGTGGAACCACACTAAATAGCTTGTCACTTAGTGTATGCTCAATCTCTCTCTCCCTTGTTATGCATGTTTTAGTTGCACTCAAAATTCCTATTTAGCAACCTTATCTTTTGATATATCTTGAAGGTCTAATGAATTTTGTTAAAGTGCTTTCATCTCTATTCACCCCCCTCTAGAGCATCCAATCACCCATCTAGGATCTAACAATTAGTACCAGAGTGGGTCTTCTCTAAGCATACTTCCACAAGTAGGAGAAGATGAGTGACTACCAAGGAGGGAGATACTTGATCAACCTTCCAATCTTTAATGGGAACAATTTACTCTATTGGAGAAGAAGGCTTCAATTCTACATCTAAGGATCAAGTCTTGAGATGTGGCAAATGGTGAACAACCCATACAAGCTACCAAAGACAAAGATTGAAGAATGGGATGAGGCTAACTTGAAGAAATCAACCTTGAATGCTAGAGCCATGCACATCCTCTATGCCTCCATGACCCCCACCGAGTTCAACCGGATTTCTTCATGTGAAACATCCTATAAGGTATGGAGAAAGCTATGCATCACTTATGAGGGGACAACTCAAGTGAAGGAAAGCAAAGTCTACATGCTCAAAGGGCTATTTGAGAACTTCAAGATGGGAAAGGAGGAGAAGATAGCCAACATGTACTCAAGGCTCAACACCATTGTGAATGGTATTGCTATTCTAGGACATCATATGAGTAGAGGAGAGATCAACTCTAAGATCCTTAAAACTCTCCCCAAGAGGTGGGAACCCAAGTTGACCTCCATTGAAGAAGTAAAGTCTCTTAAGGATATTTCTATTGAAGAGCTCATTGGAAATCTACAAGAACATGAAGCCACACTTGACAAGAGGGAGGAAGTAGAAAGATAAGAAGAGAAAGAACTTAAGAGAATGAAGAAGGCTGAAATCAAAGCTCAAATAAAGCCTATTATTGGTCAAGCTTCTCCATCCTCTCAAGTTAAAGAAGATTCCATGTACTCTAAGGGTAAACTCTACAAAGGCAAGTCCTCCTCCATCTGATGCCTCAAGTTTGGAAAGAAGGGTCACTTCAAGATATATTGTATACAAGGCAAGAAGACCCATCATCCCAAGGAAAGAGAATAGAAGTATAAGAAGAAGGAGAAATATCACTCAATCTCAAGTGACTCCTCCAACTCAAGATCAAGTGAAGATTCAAGTGGAGGATCAAGCTCAAGCTCTAGTGAAGAAGGAGAAATGTGAAATGTGTATGAGGTGAAAACAAGTGGAAAAAGGAATGGTAAGAACAAAGGTAAAGGTTTTCTTGCTTATAACCAATCCAAACTTGTTTTTTTCAAGATAGTGTGCACTATACATATGATTTTTGAGTCAAAAGTGGTATTTTGTGTTTCTCTTCACACTCTTGCTCAAAAACTATTTCTAATGCTTTTATAGTGCATTACTAACTTGCTTACACATGTTTGGATATGGTTTGTATTTTTAGCATTCCTTTAAATATGTTTTTATGAATATATGTGCTTTTTGACAACATCTATGTCATTCGAGTTTGTCCTGTTTGAAACTCAACTGATAGGCATCAATGGGTGTTGCCAACAACTGTCATCGGTTGAGTTGTCAATACACAGAACTCGACCGACAACACTATGCATAGAATATACATTTGGCTTATTGAATGAGAATTTCTCTCTCAACTAGATTTTCTCAACCAATTGCCTTATTCTTTGGCATTCTAATTTGGTACCTTTATATATGCATATTGCCAAGCTCTAAATTTACTATCTTGCTTACAATTATATCTTCCAAGTTGCTCTAAATTGGTATATCTATATCTTGCAATTACTTGCTTTTAGTTGTTTTGTAGGTTTTGACGATGATCTCTTTGGATATTTTGGTTGTGTCTTAAATTGCTTCCATTGTACCCTAACTTGCAACATATATCTAGTTGTATATCTTGTTTGGACACAATCTTGAGGTTCTTAGTAGTGATCATCTTTTGGTAATGATGCATATTTGTATGTGAGTTATATCCTTTCATGCTTTTAAAATTGCTTATATCTTTGCTTGGATATATCTCTACATCTACTCATAGCTTGCTTTATCTTGTGTATCTTTTGGCATCTCTTACTATGATCTAGATCCTACTAGTAGTCCTAACTTGTGATAACATCTACTAGTGGTTCACATACATGTAGTTCTAACCTTGTTTATAATTGGTATCTTTGCTCATCACATCTAGTGGTATTTCACTATATGCTATGCTTGTATCTTATCTCATACATGCTCAAGCTTGTTCGTTGAATTGCATGTCTACTATCTCGAGTTGCTTGCATAACATTGTGATGCAGGGTACGTAGATCTACATTATATGTAGAAATTGGAGCATTTTTGGATTTCATACATATTTTGCTCCAGTTTCAATTTTTGGTGCAAGACTAGTGTTTTTTATGCTTAAATGGACTTCTGAGCAAGATTCATCACTTTGCCATGAGCCTTGATACTTTTTGGACAAATTCCATTATCTTGATGGTCAAAATTGTGTTTTATTACTTTTCTGCAGCACTTCATCTTACATTTTGGGTTGTTCAAGTGCATGCTTTAACTTGCTTTTATTCTATGCTTGGACAAGCCCCTATCTGTTCTCTTCTACTCTCATAACTTTTTGATATCTCCTTTCTCTTAACAAGTGATGTTTCTTATTTCTTCATACCACCACTTTTTGAAATGACAAAGGGGGAGAAAGGTATGTCTTCTTTTGACAAAAGAGGGAGAAGTCATGTCTTACATGAAGAGGAGAATCATGTCCATGTAAAGGAGAAGGTAAAGGGGAGAAGACATATATGTGCAGAACATATATGAGTAGAAGACATAGTATTCTATAAATGTTATGAAAGCTAACTATGTAGGAAAAATAGCATCAATTTAGGGGGAGTATGAGAACTCCACTAGCATCAATTGAAGAGGAGCATATGAACTCAATTCTATTGAAACCCCTAGGTTGCTCCAAATGTATGACTTTACTTAAATGCTTTCAATACATTTATGGAATGGTTTGTCATCTTCAAAAAGGGGGAGAATGTTGACTCAAGGTCTAAATTGACTAAATCCTTATTTTGATTATGACTAAACCATTCCAATTAATTGTGTCTAATGTCTCTACTTGAGTGATTTCAGATTAGGTATAGACACACTCCAAATGTCCTAAATTGTGCATTTCAACTTGGTGAAAAGACAAGTCAATGTCAATACAAGTGTACATTTTTGTAATATGGCGTAAATCCATTAGAATCATGTTGTAAATCACTTGTAATGATTGTATGACTTGTAATTAAGCTTAGAAAAATCAGGAGCACTTAGATCGAATGTTTAAGCACTCAAAAGCCATTTTCCAAAATTTACATCAAGTTGTTCATTGGTCGAGTTGCAAACTCGACCGATCCTAATTGTATCTTGAAAATGACTTTTGATCGGTTGAGTTTGCACTTCATAGAACTCGATCGATCCCCTACTGACCAAAATTGATTTAAGTGAATCGGTTGAGTTACCCCAGAACAAACTCGACTGATGGCCTAAATTGGTCTTGTCTCTTAGTGGGATCGGTCGAGTTACCTTTATAGAAAATCGACCGATTGTATTGTACGAAAAAGTGTAGAAAAATATTTCTAGCCATTGGGGAGTTGCAACAAGTGAAAATATATCTGTTGCAAGCCACAAAATGGCTAGTTTTCATTCTTAAGTATTCCCAAAGGCTAAGAGGCATCCCCAACTATAAATAGGACCCCTTGGACTTCATTCCAAGGTTGAGCATTCAATACAAAACTCTATGTGAGGTTCCTATTCTATAGTTGAGTGCTTCCTACAACCTCCTCTCTCTCTCTAAGATTAATCACTTGCTACATTCATTAGAGTGAGTAGGAAATCTGTAAGAGAGCTAGTCCTACATGTATATCTTGTGAGGCTCTCACTTCCACCACATCCCTATCTCTCATTTCTACAATGAAGATGAAGGTTCTCTCTCTTGGCTAAGAAAGGTGAAGAAGAATAAGGGAAGGCGTCCCTTGGTGAAGATCAAGGCTGAAGACTTGGAGCAAGAGTGGGTAAGCCCTTGGTGAAGGCAGAAGACTCCTTGCTCAAGTGAGTAAGTCCTTGGTGGAAGCTTCTCCGAGTGAAGGTAAAGTCAAAGGCTGAAGATCCAAGAAGTGTGGGTAATCCCTGCAAGGCTGAAGACTTGTGTAAGAGTGGGTAAGTCTTTGGTGAAGGCTGAAGACTCATTACAAAGTGGGTAAGTCCTTAGTAAGGTTGAATACTCTTTGTATTGTATAGGTAAGTCTTTTGGTTGGTCATGAATTGTAAGTCTTATGAATGAATATAAGAGTGCAATGGTTAAGAAATCCTAGAGGTTGACCTCCCTAGGTAGTGGACTGACTCACTTCTAGTTTGAAGTATGGAATCACTCTAAATAGCTTGTCAGTTGGTGTATGCTCAATCTCTCTCGCCCTTGCTATGCATGTTTTAGTTTCACTCAAACTTCCTATTTAGCAACCTTATCTTTTGATATAACTTGAAGGTCTAATGAATTTTGTTTAACTGCTTTCAGCTCTATTCACCCCCCTCTAGAGCATCCAATCACCCATCTAGGATCCAACACTTCTTTCCCAGTTTATTTTAATTATTTTGATCAATATTCTATTTCTCTATATTAACCTTGTTTCAAACCACATATATGAGATTAAGATAAAAAGATTTCTCCCCCCTCTCCCACGCCCATGGTGGAGGCCGAACGCCAGAGAGGGTGGTAAATCAAGATGATAATTGTGATTCAAACTCGGGTCTCTTTGTTAGGGGACATTGTGATTGACCACTTGAGCCACTCCACACATATATTCTTTCTTTTGGTGGCTTTGAAACTTTGAACCTATCCTCTGTACAAGTCTTTTAATTGATGGTTCCTTATTCCCATAAACTTCCTCATCGCTTCTTTGTCAATAGTACTTAATTGGTAGGAACATCTCTATGAGAATTGAGGAGTAAGTGATGCACTTCCTCATACGGGATACTTTCAACTATAGTTGTGTGGACATACTTGCAATAGGTATATGAGTATGTGATCGTTGATCACCAATTCCACATCACATTTGTACATGGCTTATGGCTGTGCATATATTTAATTTTTTGCATGTGTCTACCTATTCTACTCATCAACTACCTTGATTAAGATTAAGATTCATATTTTTCTATTGCTTATTTCTGAAATTTTCAGTTCCATTAAGTTTTTAATGAGTTTCTTTTATTTTGAATCATTGTTTGTTCACTCTAAAAGATAAAAATCAGTAGGTCTCTCTTGTAAAATTACGATTTGTCAGACTTAACACCTCACTTTTTATGAAGTTGTTCAAGTTCATATGTTGTCATAGTTGGTGTGTAGTATCTACTACCGGTATCTGTCATATTTAATTAGAAAAGTCATGCACTTGAACTTGCATAAGTAGACATCTTCATGCCCTTTCTAAAAACCATCGCTTTGAATATTCTTAAATTTAAATATATGAAATATGTTTCCTCTTTCTAACAAATTTAATTCCGTTACAATCTGTCATTAGGATCTCTACAGTTGCTTACTCCATTCAATCGTTCATTTATATGTATTAGCGTCCATAACTTTATTGTCTTGAGATTTTACACTACATATCTTTACCTTGTGACGTACAGATATTTTTTTACTGTTATCTATAGATTCTGCTATAGGAAAAAGGACTAAGTATGGTAATTCTTCGGTGATTTGGCAAACTTATGATGTTTACACCTACGGATAACTGTAGTCATGCCTATTTTTATAATGAAGAGTTGTTAGAAAGTCAACTATCACATTTCAAATTATAAGAAATGGACAGCACAATGAAAAATCTGGATGAACTTATAATATATATTGTACATATTAACCTTATCTATATTTCTCAATTTTAGATCTTGAAGATTCATCTTACTAATCAGTAACGAAAACATATGCCTCATAATTGTGTTATTTCTTAGTTTAGTCTAATATCACCATTTTACGTCCAAGTTACTAGTTTTAAGTTACTTAGTATTACTTGTGCTTGGTACCATAAAAAATTCTAGAGCTTGGGAAATACAAAGCGAAGGTGCACCACTGTTCTTTAGCCCGTGCAAAGCACGGGTTACTTCCTAGTAAAATAAGAAGATACGATCGAAAGGTATATATTTGTTAATTAATTATTCCATACATTAGCCAATCATGTTTCCAATAAAATAATGAACGATAATCAATATTGTGTTCCACTTGTCTTATTCTCTTGAATTAGCACATGTCATCAGTTCAAGCCCATATTTGTATGAGAAAGATCTACAAAATACGACCGGTTTATTATTTAAGGAAAGTGCAAAAGACTGAGTTTTACATGATATAATAGAAACTAGTTAATGTGCGTGCTTTGCACGTAGTATATTTACATATATTATTTTTACACACTAATATATGTTTAAATTTATGATTGCGTCTATACTTATGCATATAAGTAGTAGATATGCATAAATATAGTGGTATGATAAAATGGTGTCAAAAGTATTAATGTCAAATGTAATGTTGAATTTATTATTATCAAGTGCTTGTCAAATATTCCCAGGTCTTTGTCGCATTTTCAGTAGATGATTGAAAATTATGTTCTTCATAATTATTAATTTTTATGAGATTGTTTCTTTTTGCATAGTGATAATGACTTCTCTTGAATGTTTATCATGGTAAACTTCTAAAATATTTCTAAAAGTTTAGACATTACTTTTTAATGTTGTAGCCTATCATTGGCTAGTATATGAGTATTATTGAGCCCTCTATATTTTTAAAGAAAGTATAATATTATTGTTTTTACATCCAACATTAAATGTTTGTGTGCAAAATACTCTCTACATAAGTTTATTTACTATTTTTAACAATATTGATAATAATAATTATGTTATAATTTATAAATTAAGAACAACTACAATAAGTATGCGTTGTCTTTAAAGAATATGAAATCAAAATAACATTATCAATCCAACAAGTTTCTAAATGATCAACATGACTATTAAGAATCTCTATTTATTTCCTGAATAAAATGTTGCATATTGATAAAAATATGGCAATCATTATGAGTATTGAAAGTGTTTCTTATTTATGATGATTGTACACAAAAAGCACACACTCACACCCCATACAAAAATAGTGTGTCATAGTTAATTTTTCTTTGTTTCCTTATAAAAAATTCATGGTTTATTTTGTTCGTAATGAATTTCAACTTTGTAGATAATTTCCATTTGTGATGAGATTTTCATTGATTTAAAATGAAAAATCATTCTTAATGTTGTTGCTTGTAGTTTTAATCAAATTTGTGTTCATAAGAACAATTTCTAAACAAAGGTCCTAAGAAAAGTTAAATCAAGTTCTTTCATAAGTATTTGCATCAACATAGATTGCTATAAGTTTTACTTTATTAATAATTATTTCTCATTTGTACCACCATAGAATGATACAAGAACACATGATATGGTAAAGTCTGCAATAGAATATTATATTCAAGTAATTAGTAGCATAAAGTGGGTATGAAGCAAAAATTAACTACCACTTTACTCTTAACAATTAGAAAATCTTGATATGGATAAAGATTTATATTACTCCTTTTCATCATATGTTCTCAGATTGACATATTTTCAATATAAACCTTGCATGTAGTATTATCTATTTTTTTAATTCAATAATAATTTTATAAATTCATTTTCACATATATTTGTATGTTGATATCAAGTAAATTTTGATTATGTAGTTCTCATTTATATGGGAAATCATCCAATGAATGATTATAGTCACATATATGTGCTATCTATGTGACTATTTATTAATCTTATACATACATATATGTATCTAATTAGTTGAATCTGGTGATGATACAAGTGCATGTGAGAATATCATAATAGTCATCAATCGTCATTGATTTTGTACTTGGAATAAGATCACATGAGCCATACTTTTGATGACAAGAAAAAAGAATTACATGGAGATGAATAATTTCAAAGTAATATATATATATATATGTGTGTGTGTGTGTGTGTGTGTGTGTGTATGTTATTAACCACAATATGCAAGTAACAACTAATATTTTAAGTAGTTTCTCAATATTTTCATGTTTATATATGGACCGATTTGTCATTATAAACTATGTTACAAATGAGGAGTCTACATGGTAATCCATGGTTTGAATGGTAAATTTCCTTTTTACTTTTATTAGTTTGGTCATATGAGGACAATCTAACAAACCTCATTATTCTTTATTTTGTTGTACCTAGATTCAACCAAATAGCATAAAAGAATGAGGGCTTTCGGATGCTATCTACATCTCAAAATATTGGTTATTGGAATATCAGTGTAAGGTAAAATATGTACTATACAATTAAGGACAAAAAACAATGTTAAAATCCAACTATCCACATTGCTTATCAATATATGGTAAGAATTAGCTAATGCATAAAAGTCATAAGTATGCTATAATATCAATACATTGCTTGTAAGTTTGAATTTATTGAACTAACATGCTTCTATAAGCTATTAGTTATTGATAAGATGATCATTTTCCAGTGTCTAAAGTTTGTAGTGTAGAACATGTAGTTATGCACAACATGATCATGAATTTTAATTCCAAATCAGTGTCTAAAGTTTATAGTGTAGAACATGTAGAACATCCTTAAGAATGAGCATTATACAAAATTTAATATTATTACGATTCATATTCTACTAATGTAATTAACAAATAACATAGAACAATTATGACAAACACAAAATTTAGGTATGTAAGATTCCATCAAAGACTACATCAATTATAATGGTCTCCCTCTAGTTATATTGTTTCTAACATGTGCTTTTATGCAATTAACTTGATGTGTGCTCTTCACAACTTTATCTCTCAGTTGACTTCATTTTAGTAATAGTAGGTGAAAAAAACATGCATTCTCTCTACATAATTCATGAGGGTAATAAGTTATCACATGATGTATTTGATACTATGCTTTCCATGACATTCAGAGCTTCCTAGTTTAATCAATATTGGCAATTATTTGGAATTTTGAACACAATCCAATTTACCTATACAAATTGAAGGTATCAAGAAATTATATTTGTTTAATTGTGTTCAAATAGTACAACTACCTATTTGTGAGTTGTATTTTGCTTAGTTTCTTCAACTTCATTCTTTTTTTATGTTATGGAGATAGTTTAGTTTGTATGTAGACATTTTGGACATTTTAAAAAATTACAATGAGTAGAGACACAGAGAATTTCAATATGATTACATGCATAGTGTAATTACACAGGAGTTGCTTTGAGTAGATCTATGTGTATATTGTATATTGTACTTTTTTAAAATGAGTATTGCATAATTTCGATATATTTTTGGGTGTAAAGTTATTAGAAATTGGTTTCTTATTTCGTATTCTATTAGTTACGTTTGACAAATGTACTTGACCTCTAGAGATTAATCTGGACATGTTCGAAGATAAGTAAAAGTTGTCGGTAGGCATGGAAGGACTCTATTATGTATTTGTTAAGAATGCTCTATAAATGTTTTTCATTTAGTTTCAAAATACAATGGTGTAGTTAAATGTGGATATATGTATCAACTCTACTATATGATTAGTAATTTTTCTTACACTTGTTGGTTGTTTCAACTTGTAAACTTAAACTTGGTCGATTTGTTATCTACAGGTTGTGAATATTATATTAATGTGATGATTCATAACAATATCTTTTAATGATATAATTCAATCCATGTCATTCCTTTGGCATAAAGAAATCTATATGTTAACCAGTTGCTTCATAAAGATAAACTATAAAAAGATATTGTATTATTTACAAGATGAAGATGATAATTAGATAAATATTATAAAAACAAAAACAAAAATGCATCAGAAATTTTATGAGAAATAATTGACTGTATCTACAATGTTAATTAGTATTAAAGAACTATATACAGAAGAATTACAATGTGGATGTAGTTTCCAAATCAATTCTTACTTGATTGTATCCATAACTTTGACAACAACCAGGCTGGAATAGGGGAACTGAAGAAACTTTAAATTAGTACTTCGTCCATAATGGTAGTAAGTCCAATATCTTATTACTTTCACGCTTTAGTTGTTGATGATCTCTATAATTGTTGCCTGTATGCAGTCGTGCAGCGTATATTCATGTATCAGACAATTTTTTTGTATCATATTGTTGCAGATAAAGTCAAAGGGTAGGTGAGGAAGCAATATGATATGTCGAGCCGAGCACTCGAAGTGCGAGATGTACTCAGAATTTAGATTGCAAGTTGTATTATCTCATGAGGATGGATGACACGAACAATGAGAAAAGTTTATTCAAGGCTAATAGTGATATCGACCACGATCATTGTTGTATGCATCTTGTCCATAAGCAGAGATCGTTGCCACTTGTATATGGGACATAAGAAAGGATGAATATAACTCAACTACGGTGTCGACAACGGACATCCATATCTTTTTTACTTGCTCTGTTACTGACCAAGCCATCTTTCCTGCTTCAATATTGTTCATCACGGGTTGGCCAGCTCTTAGCCGGAGCACATCAAGACTTTTCTGTCTAGGTTACCAGCATACACCCGTCCTAGACGGCTAGCCAATACATCCATAATTCTCTCCAATACGTTGCTAGTACTCTGGAAACTTGTCTCTTGTGCTTGCTCTTCACGTACAGTCGCACATCTGGTGCCAATCTGCATCTCGGCAACATGCTCTCCCCCGGACATGTCTAGAGATCATGGGTGGTGTGCTTCACTCAGTCAGTGCCGCCAACTCCATGCGGCGACCTAGTAGGAGGGACCTTCTAGACCGATAAAGTTTTATGGAAACGCAGATAACAGCCCCACCGTGGATTGAGATATGTATTTATAATTGCAAAGCCTTTAAATCTCGGTAACTGAAAGCAATGACGATGAGTCCAAATATTACACGGAATTGGTTTGAGGACGAAAACGAGGGACCGTGTTTAGTAGAGTAGAATAGTAGATTTAGGCGCTATCAACCATAAGCAGCCATGTTGATGTTGGTCAAGTCAAATGTGATATCAAACGTTAACCCATTATTAAAACGAAGATATAGAACTAGCATTAATGAGAACCCACCGAAGACAACATTATTGACATTATGTGCTCCAATCGTGAAATTTTATCAGAATGAAAAAACAATATTATAAGAGAGGCATTGGAATAACTCCCAACTACGATTTAATAACAACAAGAGGAAGATGTAATGGAATCAAAGGTGAGAAAAATCACAATTTTTTATATATATTAGTACAAACAAATTGTAAGTGTTCTCCCTTTCAAGGCTTGACGTTGGTGTTTCCCAGCATTTGTTACTAATTTGGCGCAGAAAGGTATTAGAATGTGTAGTATTCACCCCAATATCAATTAAAAATAAGCGACGAGATCACACATATAAATTAAAAAAATACTCCTGAGTTCAGCGGTGTGAGACTATTTACACCGGCACACTTATTATAGGATGCATCGTATACTAATCTCATAGGAGTCAATAGATTTTTATTATAGTGTACAGTTTGATAGGTGTTTTTCTCTCTCTATTTTTTCTAAGGAATAAGGTTTGAGAAAGGAGTGAGAAGAAGTTGTCATAGTTTGATTGGTCATCTTATTAAACAATATATGATTCATCCTATATTACAATGTATCCTATTTATATATCCCCTCAAGGACAATCAACTTTTTTGTGTGCTTGTACTTATCATTTTTAATAAAGTGTGATACTTACCTTGTTTCATGTTGTCTGTGCAAATACCATATGGTAATGAGGGGGTGTGAGAACAATGGTCACACGCCTCTGAATTCTGGAGTGTTCCTTGACTGATAAAATGTGTAATGCCTTCACTTATAGCTAATTAATTTTGATTTTAGTTAGGACACAATTTATATCGTGTTAGAGAAGACCTCAAACATCAAATATGATGTCCACACATGATATTAAGTGATTATGATATTGAATTTTTATATTTTAGACCAATTATCATCTAAACAAAATTGCAAACATAGATGTTATATAAGGAAAAATTTTGAATAGAAGTGAGATTCATCTATATTCATAAAAATTCAAAACCATGATAGGTTTTTACATATAAACTAGTTATATAACACATACATATATCCTTTATATCATTTATACTGAAGCAAAGCGACAAGAGAATGACTTGCATAGATCTATAGACCATGTTTAAGAATACACAATCACTAGATTTGAGTTCATGATTTTTTTTACAATGTTTCCCACCAGTTAGATGTTAGTTTTCACGTATATTTCATTGATTATATTCACAAAAATAGTAAAAACTGAGCTATGTGATGGGGCATTGTAAGTGGTAGAGTGGCCTTGCTACCACGATCCACTGAGATCCAGCCCTTTGTCACTTGGATTTGGAAAAAAAGTGATTTTTTAGTGTTACTGGATTCTACTTAATCATATGTACTCCAAATTTTAGACCAAAAATTGTACTTGTTACATTCAACTCTTCAACTTTCAATATTTTATACAATAAAATTATTTTATGCATGTCTATTACATCGAAATTGCAACTAAAGAGTTATACTAAATTGAGAATCATTTTTTGCACTGAAATGGCATTATCAATATAAGGGGACCATTAGTGGGAGAGAATGAACGATATCTTGAGGTAGGGTGCCAATTAATATTTTTATGTATGTGTGACTATTTTGTTAAGATTATAATGATCATTAAACAATGGGTAAGGCACTTGCCTACATGGATGTTATGTAGATTCGTTGATGATCAATATAGATGTTGGTCATGAAAATAGAGTGTTATTAAAAACATGGGAAAATCACATGTTCATAATATAAATATAGCTTAGGTTATTAAATCTCAATTTCATGTATAATAATTTATTTTCACATAAATAATAAATAATGTATACTTAGAATCAATCATAAAAATAGTTATATATATAAGAAACTAATACATAAATTGTATTAACCTTATGGTTTTTTGATGTTACAACACTCAAATTTCAACAATTCCTAATATTCTTTGATATAACAATACTAAATTATTGGAGATAAAAATATATTTACAAAATCTGAACAATACAAAAATATATTTAAATTTTAATGTGAGATGTCATACATTGGTTGATTGTTCAGACAAATTCTATTTGTTAATAACACGGGAAAGGGTTAGTTGAAATACAAGGACAAATAGATGTATCTATATATCAGAAAGCAACTTTTCACCTCTATATTTTTTGGAGTGAAGTATCATTTTCTCAAAGTTAAGCTCAATAACATTATTATTGCAGCTTATGGTTGGATGATATTTTTCTTTCATTAATGTGAAAATCTTATTAAGAACATTTTTTAGAGTGAGACTTCAATTTAGTTGAAAAGATGGTTTTCGTTTGCATATAAATTTGAATTTTCCGAAGCATGCCTTTCATTTTAGTAACATTTTAGACCACCAAAACTCATGACATTTATGTTTCTTTATTACAATCAGTAGTAAGGATAATAATATATGTAATTATAACGTCTTAGGATTTGAGGTCTCAGATAAATGATCTTAAAAGTAATGATTAGACTACCCATATCATCAAGGTGCACCTCCTTTTTAAGGATCCCATCACTAAAGAACTCTATAGTTAAGTGTGCTCAGTACTAGGATGGGCGACCATTTAGAAAGTTGATCCTGACTTGCACATGAGTGAGGACAAAGCGCAGTGAAGGCTAGTGGTGGTATGTGGAGTTAGTCGTTATTCCTAAAACTCTATTAGAGCCTTGGGCGGTGTGTTCGGGTATGACAAATGGTATGAGAGCCAATTCCCCTCTAGTAGGTGGGCCCCACAAGTGCATGTGGTATGCTAGTCTTTAGTCGTGCAGTCGTGGTATGTGGGGCCAGCCATTATTCCTGAAATGCTACTACAGCCTTGGGCGGTGTGACCGGGTATTACAGTAAGGATTTTATTTAGATTTTAGACAAAACTTGTGACGTTCTCAGATTTTCTAAAACTTAATTTAATGTGTGACATCCAAATCAAAACCCTCACCTCAGTGAGAATCCCAATTTAAGCATCTCACACAAGGCTAAGAAGAAGAAAATCAGAGGAAGTCAAAAGGAAACAATCAGTAGCACATGTACATGAAAAATAATAAAACCATACACACATGTTCACCATTCAACATATAATTACAACGTGAATTGTTACAACATTTGATATTACATATTGAAAAACAAACTTTAACATATACATTACTGCATCTAAACAATAGGATCTTAAGACAATAGGTCCACCTGTACATCAACTCGCCGCACAACTCTCAACTATCTTGGATCTTCAAGAGCATAACCAAAACCTAAACAAAAGATTACATGCGGTACACATCAGCACAATATTCAAGAATATTGTACTGAGTACGCCTACGTGTCTTTTATATACCTCTCATCATATCTTGGCAATAAGATAAAACTAGTACTTGGCAGTTATAAAAAAATATAAGAAAAAGCATATACATGCACAAAGATATTCATTAACAAAAGAGAACACATATCTTAAGCATAATTTCCATTATATCATCCATGCATTTACTACCTGAGAGTTGAATGCATTAAGGCATTTATGATCACTACCAAAGAGTTGGATCATATGTACAATGTGACCACTACCAAAGAGATGGGTCCAAGCACACTACCAAAGAGTTTGTGCTTCCATATGTACAATGTGACCACTACCAAAGTATTCAGTCTATTTCAAGCACACTGCCATAGAGTTGGTGCTTTCATATAATGGAACAAATATATTATGTTTGATGTGTTCATAGCAATATGTATGGAAATTCAAGCAACATATCATACAAGACAATCATTTCAATTAATACCATATGCCAAGTCTTTACTACCATATAACACAAGCATAATGTATAATAAGCCAAGTAAGAGGTAATGGTGTACCTTGATCAAGACAAACCTAATCACCATATATCCAAGAGTCAACTATGTATCTCAGGTCAAACCATAATTAAGACAAGATTACATATCACCATTAGGTTCTCATCATCTTACATCTCATCTTAACCCTAATCGTGTTCATTAGAGTTTCTCATAGTTCATTAGGATATGTGTATCATTACTTGTATTCTTATCTTATGATTATCTCACTGATGTCATTTTCCAGATTACATCTCATTATCAAAGTTCATCATTTGACCATTAGGTTCCATATCCGTTTTGTGCACATATTAACCCTAGCTTATGTACATTAAGCATATTAGGGTTTATATCACATTTAGAGCAACCATCATCATATAACATGAATTATTTGTATCATCCTGATCTCATATTTAATTCTAAGATCCCAAATATTGATATGAGCTTACTTTGTAAATTTAATCATTTATTGAGCATGTATGCATTAATTGCATTATCTTTAGTGTTATTAGTCATAATTAGCCATATTAATCAAATTACATGATTTCGTACATCAACATGACCAAAACTGACATCATATGCATTCTAAACATGATTATAGACTTAGTGACGTATTCTGATAATTTTATGTCTTCGTTTATTATTTATTAGACATGAAAAGACCATTTTACATCTCACACGATATCACTAATATTAGTACATAAAAAGCCTGATATTACCATTCTACTTTGTTTTACTCATTTTTTTGAGAATTTTGGTATATTACTTGTATTTTTCTGATCATCAAGCTAATTACTGTGAATTAAAGAAGATATAGTCATTTATTGGGAATTTACCTTTTCCTGGCCAATAGCCTGCTAACACGTGGTTTCTGAGGCTGGGTGCATCCTTCCCTAGGGTGGGCTGGCCGGTTCTAGTGTCTGAAATTGGCTGCCTTGGTCTTGGACCCGGTTTGTCTGCTCCCCCTTGATGCGAGCCCTACTCACTCTCCTTTCTCCCGATAGCAGAGACTTTGTGGTATCTGCTCTTCCGGAGATGCAGGCACCGCCTTGTGAGTCAGTTGCCTTCCGCTCAATCCACCTCCAAGCTTGTTCACTATTTTCCATCCCAGCCTGCCTCTCTGTTCTAGGCATGCACGACCAATATCATCGCCTTCTTCCTCAACCATCCGTAGGCCGGCCCGCCAAGCTCCAACCTCCAATGTGCTCGATGAGTCTCCAATCAGACTCGGTTCTCCCGTTCACAAGCACCACCGCATGCTTCCTCCAAGTAGCATCTTTCAGTGCGAGCTTGGTTGCAAGCCTCTTCACTGGTGAGACATGGAAGTGGGTCTTCCATCACGATCAAGGGCATCGATTTCCCCTGCTGTGCGTCGCTGTGACCTGGGTCCGTGATGTCGTCGCCACTGGCATCATGTCCAATGAGTAACTATCCCCCTCCAGGTCTTTAGTGTTGTCATAAAGAGGTGATCCTAGCAAGGGATAGCAGTGACGTCATCCCTCCTCCAGATAGACTTCCACTTCAATAACCCCTCCCCCTTCAGGTCTATCCAAACACCACCGATCTGGTGGTTGGCATTGATACCTCCACCTGGTTACTTGGAGGGGTTAACTACCACCTACTGGCCTTGTTGATGGTGCCTCCTCCTCGTCGACTTGAGGAGCTCACCAAGATTGGGTGCTATTGTTGTAATGAAGCACAAGGGATATCTAACCATCAACCAAGGTTAAGATTGGTGCTTGGAATGGCATATGTAGATGTCAGATGTCTACTAAGCATATGAGAACATCCAACTGTGCTTATGAACATCTACAGGTCTTCTCCTCACTTCCCTTGTGGTATGCAATGGAGAGAAAAAGTAGCGGGGATGGTCTCTCACTCTCTATTGTTTTAAGCACAAGGCCCTAATGCAAAGGTTCCTATCGATGTTAACTGCTTGGTCAATTTTCCTCCCCAACACACGTACTCCATGATCATGGCTTAGAGGTTGGACCATTCCATCCCACGTTTAAGTCTCAACATGTGGGAGGTTAATGGTGAGGTTGTAGCACTCAAAAACATCATGGATTCTACTGGATCGATGCTAGCTATGGGACAATCTGTGGTAGTAGTCCACTACTAGGCCATGTGATACAACATCAGTCAACAATCTGACTTTATCAAAATGCTTATAACTTCCAATATATAAACTAAACACATTAATTCACTTATGTCCTTGACATTTAAGGATTCCAAAAGTCCACTCCATCACATCCTACACACCTTAAAAGAAATTACGTCTTTGAAATTAAGCTAAAACCCAGTCTTTCACATCATATACATCTTAAAAGAACCTTCATCCTCGAAAGTAAACCATACTCATACTTTCCAGGGAAAATGCTATCTTGCCTTCATCCACATGTAGGCACTATTCCATGTGCAACATATCCAACATCCAAGCTCCATAATCATATCCCAAACCATTGTTAGGAGGTTTTAATAACATCTAGGGTGAACACCCCTTCATAAAGATTGAAACAAGGGTCTAGAAACTCTGATTAGGTCATAACATATCTCATTATTAGGGTTTCATCCTTATCTTTTCCCATGAATTAGGGTTATGCCATCATATTACCATGTTCTAATGGAGTTAACTAAAGTTAACCCATTATATCAAGGTGTCATAATCGTTATGTTGTGCTAATTATCAAACTATATTTTTTTTCATCTTTATTAAGCACTAAGATTAACACCTCATGTAAAATGTTTCATTCATATGATCTTATTTCATTACTCATAATAAATTGCAACATTTACTAGTGATTTTATCACAAGATTAACCAACGATATAACATTGTCATCATTATTCATGTATATGGTTAACCATTTATGCATTCATACTTATTAAAGCATCTCTAAGTTTCCATCATATCAAGTCAATATATCACATCTCGAGATTAGATCGCATCCTTACTATTATTATATCATGATTGTGCTAAACAAACTTATGTGAGTGGCTTGTGAAACATATATCAAAACTTCATCTAGTCCAATTGAGGTTCTCCTGGCCCAAATCATGAGGGTAGTTCCATGCTCAGTCTCTCTGAGCTAACTCAACTCTATGAGTATATCATATGCATATACTAGCTCTATCTTCCTTCTTTGGTCTAGGGTTATCAGGTCTACCGCATTGGCACTAGTTGATCAACTTCACAAAATCTAGCCACATAAGCACAAACCAAAACATACTATGAAATACTCTTCATAGGTCTCTACCCATGAGTCATGCTTACCCAAAACTCTCTTATATACACCACTAGATTCCTATGTGGGAAACCACCAACCCGATCATGAGGCTTCACAAAACTAACATAGCTACCTCCTCCAGGGTCTTGGGCTCTCTCCCTCACCCAGACGGCAGGCACTCATATTCTTATTCACATATGCACATATAACCAGCCTCTCTTTGACTCTAGGGTTTGGTCCTCCCAAGGACATCTAGGGTTCAAGAAGACTAAAGGAATCATGCAGAAAGCAACTCAACTCATTCACTCAGGAGTAGTCTAGTTTAGGATATACCATATCACATATCTCAGAATTCTCATATTTTGGAGTTTAGTTTCTCTAACCTTCTCCCAATGGGTCTCACTCTCCCTGGATTTAACCCTAAAACTAGTCCCAACACAAGAGGTCCTCCTTCGTAAAAGAGATTGAGGCTCAGGATGACTCACAACCTTGTCTTAGCCTAACTTAACTCATCTTATCTCAGAAAAGCACACGTACTTGCATTATCAAAACTTATGTCAAATCCTCAATCTAAACTTAGACCCTCAAATACATCATTAATTATCATAAACCATCTTCTATTATCAATATAAGACCTACGTCATATCATAAAAACTTATATCATATATTCCATCTATCATATATTCCAACAAGGCTCTAGACATCTAATCTAGAAATACTCTCTATTCTAGACTGATGTCATACACTTTCACTTAGGTTGCATGGACACCTCCTACTTGTACATGTGTTGGGACACATTTTTGTAATACATATATATAATAAAATATTATATAGTTTTTCTCCAATAAAATAAGCGTCAGAGAAAACTATCGAGGTTCGATCCGTTTGGAATCAAAAACCAAATCCTGAAAATGAGTGTCCCCCACATAGTAGATGTGGGCTCTGATCTCCAAACCATAACATAAACACGATTAAAACTTAGCGGAAGCGAATCGGTAATCAGCGGAAGACAAAAATCATGGGAAATTAAAACTTTTCGTGACAAGAGCTTGAATCCATAAAAGCTTCTTTCATAAAGAGAGATAAACTGTTCACATCTCAGGATAATTACCTCTCGAGTAATTATATACATCAAGATACAAAATCTCAAGATCACTAAACAAAAGACTCCAAGACCTGAGAGTACAGAGGACACATAGGACTAACTCTAACTACACCACATGGAAGGACAAATCTCCACCTGAGATTACTGCTGCCCCTAGTGCTGCTGCTGAGACTGGTCACCTGTAGGTTGGTTCCTTCGTCTCCGACGTCCACCTAAAAAGTTGAAGCCTACGGGGTGAGACAATTATACATAATTGTCCCAGCGAGAGTTATAACTCTTCGCCAGAAGCTTTATTATAACATCAAAGATTATTTTTAAACAGCAAAGCCTTCAAAGCATTCTATAACAGTTGCAGGTATAACAAGATCTCTACAATTTAGGAGATATGGAGAATATCAACATTATTGCAATGTAACATCAATCAACTAACTTGGAGTCATCTCTAACAAGTTATACTACATGGTTGATTATGTTTTACAAACAACATTATGCCCTGTGGAGATGAGGCTTACCACTCATACTCCAACTGATCGCTGAGAAGTCACATTAGTATCATACATAGGTCATTAAGAGAGCCGGATTCTCATGACCTTCACCTTCCTCAGTCAGTAAGAGGATCACTTGTAGGACATCTCGTGTCTCTACTACTATAGCTCACCAGGGTAAACTGGTCCTTCGCTATTCTAGAGTCACGGTGGCGTTCTGTACTCTCTTCGTCATCAGGAGGTTTCATGTTTACCTACCACTGATACGGATATCTGTACTTTCTTCGTCATCAGGAGGTTTCATGTTTACCTACCACTGATACGATATAGAAAAATATAGTGAAGGATGGATGGAATACGCATCTACATCACTTTCCTACACTAGGATGTAAGGTTCTACACATCCATGTACCCCACATACTCAAAAGTATGTGCTCCAGGAGTTCCGTGAGGAAAACCTGTTTCACCATCATTTAATTTCTGACAATGATGGGTCTATGATCAGGGCTCTACATTATACTTGATTAGTTAGGTACATTCAGTATTCTTTAACAGCACACATTGTTCTGCAAATAATAACAATAGCATAGCAGCTATAAAAGAAGAATACTAAATGTAACAGGCCTAACTCATATCAATCATCATTTCTCATTATCCTCATCACAAGTCATCTCTAAGGCATGACCTTGATGGTATTCATGGCTCTCATAGCCCATTATCAGCATAGGATGCCACTGGCAAGGCATCAGATTACTTTATTTATTCATAAGGCTAACAACATGCCTTTAATGAATATAACATCAACATCCATACCTGGATATGATTACCCTCATATCAGAACCTGCATGGTTAATACATCTGATAAAGGTAATACAACAATAAGGAATGTACTTCCTACTCTTGTCATAAGAGTTAAATCTTTAACTCAAATCAAATAGAGTTTAATACTCAAAAGCATGCCATTACCCTTGAATTGGGGTTTACTATTCACATCACATGTCATCACCCTTGAATTAGGGTTTACTATTCACATCAAGGTGAATTAAACTCATAACATCATCATGTATGAGTAACATCTTTATTGATACTCTTGGATTAGTTAAAGGTTCACCCTTTATCATAATTAGGGTTTCTATGATCTCACACAGGTGGATCATACCCTAATTATGCTCATTTCTATGTATTGGGGATGCTTCAATTGAGTTTCCATTTAAAAAGGGTACTTTCTCTCTCTAGAAGTACTTTATCTCTCTAGAAGTACTTTCTCTCTCATCATAAGGATAGGTGATGTCAACATCACTCTAAAACAGATTGGATTGAGGCATCATAGGCTAACATAGCCAAAAACATCATCATTATGTGATTAGAGTTACTTTTTCTCTCTAGGGTATTTTCTCTCTCTAGAAGTACTTTCTCTTTCATCATACTAATGGTTGATGGTAACATTAGACTAGATCAAGTTGGATAGAGTCATTATGACTAAAAACATCATTCTCATGTAATTAGGGTTTGAATTGAGCAAGGTATAACTCAATTGACCCTTCAGGGGTATATTGGTAATTCATCCCATTGATCATCATCATGGTCAAAACCCTTAGTCAAATAACCCCTTACTATCCTAGATTATCATTAGGGTTTGATTTGGGCAACATTGAACCATTATATCATCAAATGATTGAATGAGGTCAACCTTGAATCACATTGATTGATTTCAATCATTAATCATCAATTGGATTGAGATGGGTTGAAAGTGTTGACCGTTTTCCCACTTTGACCCTCCAAGACCGCGAGCCTCTTTCTAACTCCAAGACCGCGAGCCCCCTTAGGCTTCAAGACCGTGAGCCTCTTCAAGGGTTCAAGACCGCGAAGCCTCCCATTGGTTCAAGTTAATGTTGAGACCGCGAAGACCAATTTGAGTTGAGACCGCGAGGGTCATGAAGACCGTTTGCCCTTCATTGACCTCAGGACCACGAGGCCCTTCGTGGTCTTGAGACCGCGAGCCTCCTCTCGGTCTTGAGACCATGAGCCCCCTCACGGTCTTGAGACCGCGAGCCCTCTCACGGTCTTGAGACCGCGAGGCTCTCATGGTCTCAGCCGCTTGGTCCTTCAACAAGGCTCAAAGATGCAACCAATAATGTCAACCCATGTTGAAGCCCTCAAATGGTCAAATCTATGTTGGCCACTTATGGATTTAGTCAATTAAGATTATGCTTGATCACTTGGTCATTCAATTGACCCATAATGGTTAACCAATTATGGTTGAAATCGATTCAATTAGGGTCTATCGATGTTCACCCATTAACACTCAACAGTGTGCATCAACACAAGGTTGAACCCTTCAATTGAGCTCCAATTGGGCCCAAACTTGGCCCAAACGCTCTTGAGGTCATGTGGGTGGACCCCACATGGTATTGAGACCATTTTCCCAAGATTTCATCAAAGTCTAAGGTGATTTGATAGGGGTTGAACCATGATTGGACCACAAAACAGAATTTTGATTAAATTGATAACTTATTTGCAATTGGGTCCTCAATTGGTCAAATTACTCAACCCTAGACCTTCAAACGGTCTTGGGTGATTGTCCTCTCGGTCTTGAGACCGTTTGGATGAGTTCCAAACGGTCTTGAGACCGTTTGCCCATCCAATTTTGGATTCTAGTGAAAATTCATCAAGGTTGAACAAATTGAGTTGATGATTATATCAATATTTAATTGCAATGTAAATTGGTATAAAAGTACCTTCAATTGGTCAAAAAATCTTGACCCCAGACCTCCAAACGGTCTTGGTTGATTGCCCTCGCAGTCTTGAGACCGTTTGGTGACCCCCAAACGGTCTTTAGACCGTTTAGGTCAATCAACCCTAAAAACCCTAATTAGGTCACCATAATTTCAGTACTGATTTTACCTAGGGTTAGCCCTAGTATTCACCCTTCAACTCTTAGCCCGTTTGGAATTAGACCATCAAACTTGGTGAGTTGTTAATTAACATAATTTTGAACAGTAATCTCATACGGTCAACGCTTAGTCAACGACCTTACACGGTCTTGAGACCGTTTGCCCAAAACGGCAATTTCAGACCGTTTGAAAATCAGCAATTAATCCATTTTAAGTTGTGACTTAAAAAGGTCATATCTCCCGATTCCTTTGGAGTTAGTCTCCCATATTTGGAGGGTAATTAGTCTATATAATTAGGAACAGATTTATTATACGGTCTACGCCCTGTCAATGGGGACAAACGGTCGTGAGACCGTTCGCCCTGTCGCGGTCTCGAGACCGTTTGCCCACCTCGCGGTCTTGAGTCCGAGAGAGCAAACTGTTAGGACCGTTTAAGGAAAAGAAAAGCGGTGGATTTTTCTTGGAAATCACGCCTTCATCTTCTAGATCAAGAACAGTACAGATATCCCACGGGTTTGCTTGCAAAATAGCAGGGAAAAGTAGGGAAACACTAAGAGCTATCATCAAAACGCATATAAAGATGCACATAGTAAAGCATGGGTTTAGAGTTATAAAACCCACCTAAAGCTTGCTTCTTGAGCTCCAAGCTTTCAAGATCCAAGCTCTAATGGCGTCCTTGAGTTCTTACAGGTTGGCCAAGGTGAAAACTCCAAGGAAGGATGAAAAGAGACGGCTAGAAAGGTAGGGTTTCAAGAGTTAGCCATGAAGATGACCTTGAATTCGAGTTCTAACCATGGAATTAGGCAAGAAGAGGGGTTTAGACCTACCTTGCACCCCTTGGTCGTCCTCCTTAGCTCCAAGGCAGTCCTTGGTCGTCTTTGGTGAAATGAAACAGTAAGGGAACGAAGGATAAGTTCCCTTGCAACTAAGGGAAGGAGAGCTTATATACATGGGGTAGGATTTTCAACATTAGTTCATAAGTTTCCCTTAATTCCAACTAAGTCCTTCCTTTATTACTTGATCGTCCCTTCCTCTTTATTCTAAGGACAAACCTTATCTTAAGTTATAGAAAAGAAGGCAAGTAAGAACAATCTAATAATAAAGTTCATACTTATTGCACATATACCCTGATTATTCAATCACAAAGCCTATTTCTTAACTTGATAACTCAATTGAGGTGAATTCCTCATCATTTCTTCTCTAAATGATGGCAAGAGTCTAAAAAGATACTTTAGATGACATTCTTTACAAATTGCATCCCTTTATTTGGGTAAATTGCATTTTACCCCAAATTAGGGTTTCAAGCCCTCAGATTGCTTCCACAGCTGCACCTTGGTGCTCTAGCTTGGGAAATCCCTCAAACTTTGCCAAAGAGATTCTCATGATGTCTCAACATCAGAGGAACATCTCATCATGTGCAAATTGCAAGCTAACCCTTTCAACTGGGTAAATTGCACATAGGTCCCTGTATATCAAAACAATGCTACAACTTTAAATAAAAAGGAGCAAATACTGAAATATACGTTTCTGAGAAACTTAATTACATGCTCAGAGTTAATCATAAATATTTAATTACATATTTAGGCAAAACACATAGGGTTGACTCATAACCCAGGTCAGGGATGTTACAAATTATCCACCCCTTACAAGGATTTCGTCCCCGAAATCGATAAAACATACTACGAGAAAAGGGCAGGATACTTCCTTCTCATCTCATCCTCTAACTCCCAAGTGGCTTCTTCAACACCACGATGGTTCCAGAGGACTTTCACAAGACTTATATCTTTCTTCTTTAACTTTTTAATTCGTTTATCAAGGATTGACACTGGTCCCTCCTCATAGGATATGTCATCATTCAATTCTACTTCCATAGGTTGTAGAACTGACTCGGTGTCTGGGTGACATTTCTTCAACATGGAAATGTGAAACACAGGATGTAACCTCTGTAATTCTGGGGGAAGCTCTAGTTTATATGCTACCTTTCCAATCCGTTCAATGATTGGATAAGGCCCCATATATCTAGGAGCTAACTTCCCCTTCCTTCCAAAATGAAGGACCCCTTTCCACGGTGAGACCTTAAGATACACTCTGTCTCCAACCTGGAACTCTAAGGGTCTACGACGTTTGTCAGCATAAGATTTCTGCCTATCCTGAGCAGTCTTAATCTTATGTTGTATAACTTTAATCTTTTCTGTGGTTTGCTGCACTAGGTCAGGACCTAACAACTGGTGCTCACCAGTCTCAAACCAACACAAGGGTGATCTACAACGTCTACCATATAAGGCTTCATAAGGTGCCATATCAATACTATGCTGATAGCTATTGTTATAGGCAAACTCTATCAAGCTTAGGTGTAGATTCCAACTTCCGGTGAACTGGAGAACACATGCTCGCAATAGATCTTCTAAGGTTTGTATGGTCCTTTCCGATTGTCCATCAGTCTGTGGATGAAAGGCCGTACTAAACCTTAGCTTGGTGCCTAAGGCTCTGTGCAACTGTTCCCAAAAACGACTTGTAAACTGAGGACCTCTGTCAGAAACTATTGTGACAGGAACTTCGTGCAAACGCACTATCTCTTGAACATACAACTCTGATAACCTTTCAGCAGAATAGGTTGTTTTGACAGGTAAGAAATGTGCTGTCTTAGTCAACCTATCAACAATTACCCAAATGGAATCATGTCCTTTGCTTGTCCTGGGTAGGCCAACAACAAAGTCCATGGTCACATGGTCCCACTTCCACTGTGATATGGGTAAAGGTTGCATTGTCCCTGCAGGCCTCTGGTGTTCAGCTTTAACTTGCTGACACACAGGACACCTCAGAACAAACTCTGCAACGTCCTTCTTCATCCCAGGCCACCAATACAGATCCTTCAAATTCCGATACATCTTGGTGCTCCCTGGATGCATAGCATACATGGAAGAATGGGCTTCTTCCAGGGCTAACTTCCTCAAGTTGTCCACATCCGGAACTATCATTCTTCCATTATAACAAGCTACTTGATCTTTTGAGTCATGAAAACCATCTTGCTTCTCATTTCCATACTCAGATCTTATATGTTGAACTGCAGCATCATCTAGCTATGCTTCTTTAATCTGCTCTCTTAGGGTAGGTTTAATATGCATCTCAGCTAACAAACCGGCTAGCAATGACACCTTCAACTGTACATTGTCTTGCCTTAAAGAGATAAGCGTATCTCTTCTAGAGCATATTAAAGAGTTTAGTTGTGCTCCATTCATGGTTGATGTTGCTGATTTCCTACTCAAGGCATCTGCAACAACATTGGCCTTGCCTGGGTGGTAATCAATTGTACAATCATAGTCCTTGATTAACTCCATCCAACGACGCTGCCTCATGTTGAGCTCATGCTGAGAGAAGATATACTTAAGGTTTTTATGGTCTGTGAAAATCTGAAATGTCTCTCCGTAGAGATAATGTCTCCAGATCTTCAAAGCATGAACCACAACAGCTAACTCCAGATCGTGTGTTGGATAATTCTCCTCGTGTTTCTTAAGCTGTCGGGAAGCAAAAGAAATCACTTGTTTATCCTGCATCAACACACATCCTAGTCCATTCTTGGAAGCATCACAGAAAACTATATACCCTTTTCCTTGTTCAGGTAGCACTAGCACAGGTGCACTTGTCAACCTCTCCTTCAGCAACTGGAAAGATTGTTGACACTTATCACACCAAGAAAAAGGAACATCTTTCCGGGTCAACTTGGTCAAAGGTAGGGCTATAGAACTAAAGTTCTTAATGAACCTTCGATAATAGCCAGCTAACCCCAAGAAACTTCGAATCTCCGTCGGTGTCTTCGGTTGTTCCCATTGTAGAACAGATTCTACCTTTGTAGGGTCAACACGAATTCCCGAGGCAGATATCACATGCCCAAGAAAAGATACTTTCGGCAGCCAAAACTCACATTTGATAAACTTGGCATACAGCTTATGTTCTCTTAGCAAAGTCAAAGCTTGGCGAAGATGCTGCTCATGTTGCTGGGCATCCTTACTATAAATCAGTATGTTGTCTATGAAGACGACAACACACTGATCAAGGAAAGGTCGAAAAACTCTATTCATGAGTTCCATGAATGCAGCTGGTGCATTGGTTAGTCCAAACGACATAACTGTGAACTCATAGTGACCATATCTTGTCCTAAAGGCAGACTTGGATATGTCACTATCCTTAATACGGAGTTGATGATATCCAGACCTCAAGTCTATTTTTGAAAAGACGGTTGCACCACGCAACTGGTCAAAGAGATCATCAATCCTCGGCAGAGGGTACTTATTCTTTATTGTTACTTTATTGAGTTGTCTGTAGTCGATGCATAACCGCATTGATCCATCTTTCTTTTTAACAAACAAGACCGGAGCACCCCAAGGTGAAGTACTCGGTCGGATAAAACCTCTCTCAAGTAGCTCTTGAAGCTGTTTCTTGAGTTCTGCCATCTCGGCAGGCGCCATTCTATACGGAGTTTGAGCTATGGGTCTCGTATCTGGGATCAGATTAATTTCAAAATCAATCTCCCGAGGTGGTGGTATACCAGGAAGTTCTTCAGGAAACACATCCTCGAATTCCCTGACTATGGGAACTTCAGCAGGATTGGTCCTTTCCTTGGTAACATCTACCACATGGGCTAAGAATGCATAACATCCTTGCCTCAACAGCTTATCAGCAACCATAGCTGACACAAGACAGGTGGGAAGAATCTTTCTTTCACCTTGAAAGATCCATGTGTTGCTTTCATCAGCAAACACAACCAAATTGGACTCACAATCCAAGACAACTCTATACCTTTCTAAGGTATCCATCCCGAGGATTATATCAAATCCCTGCATATCAAGTGGTATAAGATCCACTTGAATGCGATGGTCAGAAAAGAAAAGGATGCAGGGAGAACACATCTCCTGCAAAACGGCAGACCCACTTATCGGAGTCTCTAACAACAAACTATCCGTCCTATGACTAACAGTCATATTGCAGTTACGAATCACTTCACGAGTGATGAAAGAGTGCGTAGCACCCGGATCAATCAGAACGGATACAACACAGGATATAGACATATCAGAATATAAAAGTTTCATCTGACCTGCCACTACCCGTGGATTGACCACTGCCTCAGGTGGGTTCATAGCATAGAACCTCGCAGTCTCCTGGTGTTGAGGTGGTGCTGATGATCCAGCTTGAGACGCTTGTCCACGTCCTCGAGCTGCTCCTTGATGTTGTCTATTCTGAGATCCCTGTTGATTCTATCTCGGGGTTTGTTGTGTCACACCGACAGGCCTAGAACGGCAGTCCTTCATCAAGTGTCCTACCTTACCACAGTTGTAGAAACTCTTCTCCTGTTGCTGTGGTCTGGGTGGTCCAGTAACTGACACTGATGCAGAACTGTGCATCCCTTGAAGCGGTTGACTCCGCCCTCTACCTCTGCTTGGTGTCCATTGAGTTTGAAAACTCGATCTGGGTGGTGGAGGGTTAGGTGCAGAGAATCTAGGTTTCTTAGAATCCCTAGATGAAGAACCCTGGAACTGTGGATATCTTTTATGGGTTTGTCTTTTCTCAACCACAGATCTCTCTATCCTTCGGACTGACTCAACGAAGGTAGAGAATCTCTCTCTGTTTTCTAAGGCAGACACAGGGGTTGACATATCAGAATTCAAACCCTTTTCGAATCTTCTGATTCTTTCCTCATCCGTAGCAGCCATGTGCGAACATAACCGCAACAACTCCATGAACTTAGCTTCATATTCACTAATGTTCATCATACCCTGCCTTAGTTTCTCAAACTGAGAGATCTTCTCATCTAGGAAGGTCTTTGGAAAATATCTATTGATAAATTCCCGACGAAACTCTTCCCATGAGAACTCTACTCCAAGTCTCTTCTGCTCTTCCATGTTCCACCAGTGACCGGCACTGCCTTTGAGAAGATAGACAACATGTCTAACCTTCTCAGCTTCCGGAATCATAAGAATCCTGAAAGCCTTCTCCAACTCTGTCAACCATAAGTCAGCATCTGCAGGGTCGACAGTTCCGAAGTACTTGGTAGCTCCGACACGACGAAGTCGTTCGAATGTCTTACCAATACCTTGTACTTCAGGCTGGGCAGGTGCCCTAGGTGCAGGAATGGGCATTCTATCGGTTATATGTGTCATGGCAGTCATGAACTGCCCGAACATCGTCTGTACAGCTGGATCACTCATGTCAGCTGGGTCGAACTGGGGTGGTTCTCTTGGCGACTCAGGTGCAGGTTGTTCTATTCTCAGAACTCTTGCACCGCCTCGAGGTGC
The DNA here is from genome assembly GCA_963693085.1 of Alisma plantago-aquatica. NCBI lineage: Eukaryota > Viridiplantae > Streptophyta > Magnoliopsida > Alismatales > Alismataceae > Alisma > Alisma plantago-aquatica. The sequence continues at coordinate 915,456,344 of OY856409.1, forward strand.
ACTAGCACTACTCTCTGCCACGTGCTCTTCACGATGTTCTGACATTCTTATGTATCTTCTTCTCCTGAGGAGCAGAAGATTCTATTAGGTGAGGAAGGAGTACTAAAAGTAGACTCGACATCCTAAGTCCTATGCCTCTATAGACTCAACTGAACCTGGAGCTCTGATACCACTAGTTGTGGGATCTGATCTCCAAACCATAACATAAACACGATTAAAACTTAGCGGAAGCGAATCGGTAATCAGCGGAAGACAAAAATCACAGGAAATTAAAACTTTTCGTGACAAGAGCTTGAATCCATAAAAGCTTCTTTCATAAAGAGAGATAAACTATTCACATCTCAGGATAATTACCTCTCGAGTAATTATATACATCAAGATACAAAATCTCAAGATCACTAAACAAATGACTCCAAGACCTGAGAGTACAGAGGACACATAGGACTAACTCTAACTACACCACATGGCAGGACAAATCTCCACCTGAGATTTCTGCTTCCCCTGGTGCTGCTGCTGAGACTGGTCACCTGTAGGTTGGTTCCTTCGTCTCCGACGTCCACCTAAAAAGTTGAAGCCTACGGGGTGAGACAATTATACATAATTGTCCCAGCGAGAGTTATAACTCTTCGCCAGAAGCTTTATTATAACATCAAAGATTATTTTTAAACAGCAAAGCCTTCAAAGCATTCTATAACAGTTGCAGGTATAACAAGATCTCTACAATTTAGGAGATATGGAGAATATCAACATTATTGCAATGTAACATCAATCAACTAACTTGGAGTCATCTCTAACAAGTTATACTACATGGTTGATTATGTTTTACAAACAACATTATGCCCTGTGGAGATGAGGCTTACCACTCATACTCCAACTGATCGCTGAGAAGTCACATCAGTATCATACATAGGTCATTAAGAGAGCCGGATTCTCATGACCTTCACCTTCCTCAGTCAGTAAGAGGATCACTTGTAGGACATCTCGTGTCTCTATTACTATAGCTCACCAGGGTAAACTGGTCCTTCGCTATTCTAGAGTCACGGTGGCGTTCTGTACTCTCTTCATCATCAGGAGGTTTCATGTTTACCTACCACTGATACGGATATCTGTACTTTCTTCGTCATCAGGAGGTTTCATGTTTACCTACCACTGATACGATATATAAAAATATAGTGAAGGATGGATGGATTACGCATCTACATCACTTTCCTACACTAGGATGTAAGGTTCTACACATCCATGTACCCCACATACTCAAAAGTATGTGCTCCATGAGTTCCCTGAGGAAAACCTGTTTCACCATCATTTAATTTCTGACAATGATGGATCTATGATCAGGGCCATTATACTTGATTAGTTAGGTACATTCAGTATTCTTTAACAGCATACATTGTTCTGCAAATAATAACAATAGCATAGCAGCTATAAAAGAAGAATACTAAATGTAACAGGCCTAACTCATATCAATCATCATTTCTCATTATCCTCATCACAAGTCATCTCTAAGGCATGACCTTGATGGTATTCATGGCTCTCATAGCCCATTATCAGCATAGGATGCTACTGGCAAGGCATCAAATTACTTTATTTATTCATAAGGCTAACAACATGCCTTTAATGAATATAACATCAACATCCATACCTGGATATGATTACCCTCATATGAGAACCTGCATGGTTAATACATCTGATAAAGGTAATACAACAATAAGGAATGTACTTCCTACTCTTGTCATAAGAGTTAAATCTTTAACTCAAATCAAATAGAGTTTAATACTCAAAAGCATGCCATTACCCTTGAATTGGGGTTTACTATTCACATCACATGTCATCACCCTTGAATTAGGGTTTACTATTCACATCAAGGTGAATTAAACTCATAACATCATCATGTATGAGTGACATCTTTATTGATACTCTTGAATTAGTTAAAGGTTCACCCTTTTTCATAATTAGGGTTTCTATGATCTCACACAGGTGGATCATACCCTAATTATGCTCATTTCTGTGTATTGGGGATGCTTCAATTGAGTTTCCATTTAAAAAGGGTACTTTCTCTATCTAGAAGTACTTTCTCTCTCTAGAAGTACTTTCTCTCTCATCATAAGGATAAGTGATGTCAACATCACTCGAAAACAGATTGGATTGAGGCATCATAGGCTAACATAGCCAAAAACATCATCATTATGTGATTAGAGTTACTTTTTCTCTCTAGGGTATTTTCTCTCTCTAGAAGTACTTTCGCTTTCATCATACTAATGGTTGATGGTAACATTAGACTAGATCAAGTTGGATAGAGTCATTATGACTAAAAACATCATTCTCATGTAATTAGGGTTTGAATTGAGCAAGGTATAACTCAATTGACCCTTCAGGGGTATATTGGTAATTCATCCCATTGATCATCATCATGGTCAAAACCCTTAGTCAAATAACCCCTTACTATCCTAGATTATCATTAGGGTTTGATTTGGGCAACATTGAACCATTATATCATCAAATGATTGAATGAGGTCAACCTTGAATCACATTGATTGATTTCAATCATTAATCATCAATTGGATTGAGATGGGTTGAAAGTGTTGACCGTTTGCCCACTTTGACCCTCCAAGACCGCGAGCCTCTTTCTAACTCCAAGACCGCGAGCCCGCTTAGGCTTCAAGACCGCGAGCCTCTTCAAGGGTTCAAGACCGCGAAGCCTCCCATTGGTTCAAGTTAATGTTGAGACCGCGAAGACCAATTTGAGTTGAGACCGCGAGGGTCATGAAGACCGTTTGCCCTTCTTTGACCTCAGGACCGCGAGGCCCTTCGCGGTCTTGAGACCACGAGCCTCCTCTCGGTCTTGAGACCGTGAGCCCCCTCACGGTCTTGAGACCGCGAGCCCTCTCACGGTCTTGAGACCGCGAGGCTCTCATGGTCTCAGCCGCTTGGTCCTTCAACAAGGCTCAAAGATGCAACCGATAATGTCAACCCATGTTGAAGCCCTCAAATGGTCAAAGCTATGTTGGCCACTTATGGATTTAGTCAATTAAGATTATGCTTGATCACTTGGTCATTCAATTGACCCATAATGGTTAAACAATTATGGTTGAAATCGATTCAATTAGGGTCTATTGATGTTCACCCATCAACACTCAACAGTGTGCATCAACACAAGGTTGAACCCTTCAATTGAGCTCCAATTGGGCCCAAACTTGGCCCAAACGGTCTTGAGGTCATGTGGGTGGACCCCACATGGTATTGAGACCGTTTTCCCAAGATTTCATCAAAGTCTAAGGTGATTTGATAGGGGTTGAACCATGATTGGACCACAAAACAGAATTTTGATTAAATTGATAACTTATTTGCAATTGGGTCCTCAATTGGTCAAATTACTCAACCCTAGACCTTCAAACGGTCTTGGGTGATTGTCCTCTCGGTCTTGAGACCGTTTGGATGAGTTCCAAATGGTCTTGAGACCGTTTGCCCATCCAATTTTGGATTCTAGTGAAAATTCATCAAGGTTGAACAAATTGAGTTGATGATTATATCAATATTTAATTACAATGTAGATTGGTATAAAAGTACCTTCAATTGGTCAACAAATCTTGACCCCAGACCTCCAAACGGTCTTGGTTGATTGCCCTCGCGGTCTTGAGACCGTTTGGTGACCCCCAAACGGTCTTGAGACCGTTTAGGTCAATCAACCCTAAAAACCCTAATTAGGTCACCATAATTTCAGTACTGATTTTACCTAGGGTTAGCCCTAGTATTCACCCTTCAACTCTTATCCCGTTTGGAATTAGACCATCAAACTTGGTGAGTTGTTAATTAACATAATTTTGAACAGTAATCTCATACGGTCAACGCTTAGTCAACGACCTTACACGGTCTTGAGACCGTTTGCCCAAAAAGGCAATTTCAGACCGTTAGAAAATCAGCAATTAATTCATTTAAAGTTGTGACTTAAAAAGGTCATATCTCCTGATTCCTTTGGAGTTAGTCTCCCAAATTTTGAGGGTAATTATTATATATAATTAGGAACAGATTTCTTATACGGTCTACGCCCGGTCAATGGGGCCAAACGGTCTTGAGACCGTTTGCCCTGTCGCGGTCTCGAGACCGTTTGCTCACCTCGCGGTCTTGAGTCCGAGAGAGCAAACTGTTAGGACCGTTTAAGGAAAAGAAAAGCGGTGGGTTTTTCTTGTAAATCACGCCTTCATCTTCTAGCTCAAGAAAAGTACAGATATCCCACGGGTTTGCTTGCAAAATAGCAGGGAAAAGTAGGGAAACACTAAGAGCTATCATCAAAACGCATATAAAGATGCACATAGTAAAGCATGGGTTTAGAGTTATAAAACCCGCCTAAAGCTTGCTTCTTGAGCTCCAAGCTTTCAAGATCCAAGCTCTAATGGCGTCCTTGAGTTCTTACAGGTTGGCCAAGGTGAAAACTCCAAGGAAGGATGAAAAGAGACGGCTAGAAAGGTAGGGTTTCAAGAGTTAGCCATGAAGATGACCTTGAATTCGAGTTCTAACCATGGAATTAGGCAAGAAGAGGGGTTTAGACCTACCTTGCACCCCTTGGTCGTCCTCCTTAGCTCCAAGGCAGTCCTTGGTCATCTTTGGTGAAATGAAACAGTAAGGGAACGAAGGGTAAGTTCCCTTGCAACTAAGGGAAGGAGAGCTTATATACATGGTGTAGGATTTTCAACATTAGTTCATAAGTTTCCCTTAATTCCAACTAAGTCCTTCCTTTATTACTTGCTCGTCCCTTCCTCTTTATTCTAAGGACAAACCTTATCTTAAGTTATAGAAAAGAAGGCAAGGAAGAACAATCTAATAATAAAGTTCATACTTAAAGGGATATTGCACATATACCCTGATTATTCAATCACAAAGCCTATTTCTTAACTTGATAACTCAATTGAGGTGAATTCCTCATCATTTCTTCTCTAAATGATGGCAAGAGTCTAAAAAGATACTTTAGATGACATTCTTTACAAATTGCATCCCTTTATTTGGGTAAATTGCATTTTACCCCAAATTAGGGTTTCAAGCCCTCAGATTGCTTCCACAGCTGCACCTTGGTGCTCTAGCTTGGGAAATCCCTCAAACTTTGCCAAAGAGATTCTCATGATGTCTCAACATCATAGGAACATCTCATCATGTGCAAATTGCAAGCTAACCCTTTCAACTGGGTAAATTGCACATAGGTCCCTGTATATCAAAACAATGCTACCACTTTAAATAAAAAGGAGCAAATACTGAAATATACGTTTCTGAGAAACTTAATTACATGCTCAGAGTTAATCATAAAGATTTAATTACATATTTAGGCAAAACACCTAGGGTTGACTCATAACCCAGGTCAGGGATGTTACAGTAGAGAGTACAGTGTCATGAAAACTAGTGATAAGGGTGAGAACATGGTGTAGACTAGTGTAGCTACTCTAGACAACGAGCGTCGTATGCCTAGGGTTTCTCTTCCCTTGATGCACGTCATTTCCAAATAGTGCAATGTCCCATACCACTACACTACAAGGAAAGAACGACATCTAAGGACTTTCTATACAACAAGCACTAGTCTAGACCTAGTTCTCAGACATCTAGGTACTAACCTAGAGGCTAGGTCAGATCTAGTCTCTAAAAGATGACTAATTTAACTCTAAAGATTATTAAGTTCAAGGTTTTCTTTGGTTTGAGTTGCATAATGAGAAAATGTCATGCTTTGCTATTGTTCATGGTCTGATACCACCTATGACGTCCTTGGATTTTCTAAAACTTAATCTAATGTGTGACATCCAAATTGAAACCCACACCTCAGTGAGAATCCTAATTTAAGAATCCCACACAAGGCTAAGAAGAAGAAATTCAGAGGAAGTCAAAAGGAAACAATCAATAGCACATGTACATGAAAAATAATAAAACCATACACACATGTTCACCATTCAACATATAATTACAAAGTGAATTGTTACAACATTTGATATTACATATTGAACAACAAACTTTAACATATACATGTACTGCATCTAAACAACAAGATCTTAAGACAACAGGTTCACCTGTACATCAGCTCCCCATACAACTCTCAACTATCCTCGATCTTCAAGAGCATAACTAAAACCTAAACAAAAGATTACATGCGGTACACGTTATCACAATATTCAAGAATATTGTACTGAGTATGCCTACGTGTCTTTTATATACCTCTCATCATATCTTGGCAATAAGATAAAACTAGTACTTGGCAGTTATAAAGAAATATAAGAAAAAGCATATACTTGCACAAAGATATTCATTAACAAAAGAGAACACATATCTTAAGAACAATTTCCATTATATCATCCATGCATTTACTACCTGAGAGTGGAATGCATTAAGGCCATTATGATCACTACCAAAGAGTTAGATCATATGTACAATGTGACCACTACCAAAGAGTTGGGTCCAAGCAAACTACCAAAGAGTTGGTGCTTCCATATGTACAACGTGACCACTACCAAAGAGTTCGGTCACTTCCAAGCACACTGCCATAGAGTTGGTGCTTTCATATAATGGAAGAGATATATTATGTTTGATGTGTTCATAGAAATACGTATGGAAATTCAAGCAACATATCATACAAGACAATCATTTCAATCAATACCATATGCCACGTATTTACTACCATATAACACAAGCATAATGTATAATAAGCCAAGTAAGAGGTAATGGCGTACCTTGATCAAGACAAACCTAATCACCATATATCCAAGAGTCAACTATGTATCACAGGTCAAACCCTGATTAAGACTAGATCACATATCACCATCAGGTTCTCATCATCTTACATCTCATCTTAACCCTAATTGTGTTCATTAGAGTTTCTCTTAGTTCATTAGGATATGTGTATCATTACTTGTATTCTTATCTTATGATTATCTCACTGATGTCATTTTCCAGATTACATCTCATTATCAAAGTTCATCATTTGAACATTAGGTTCCATATCTATTTTGTGCACATATTAACCCTAGCTTATGTACATTAGGCATATTAGGGTTTATATCACATTTAAAGAAAACATCATCATATAACATGAATTATGTGTATCATCCTGATCTCATATTTAATTCTGAGGTTCCAGATATTGATATGAGCTTACTTTATAAATTTCATCATTTATTGAGCATGTATGCATTAATTGCATTATCTTTAGTGTTATTAGCCCTAATTGCATTATCTTTAGTGTTATTAGCCCTAATTAACCATATTAATCAAATTACATGATTTTGTACATCAACATGGCCATAACTGACATCATATGCATTGTAAACATTATTATAGACTTAATGACGTATTCTCATAATTTTATGTCTTCATTTATTATTTATTAGACATGAAAAGACCATTTTACATCTCACATGATATCACTAAGATCAGAACATCAAAATCTTGATATTACCATTCTACTTTGTTCTACTCATTTGTTTGAGAATTATGGTATATTACTTGTATTTTTCTGATCATCGAGCTAATTACTATGAAATAAAGAAGATTTGGTCATTTACTAGGAATTTACCTTTTCCTGGCCAATAGCCTGCCAACACGTGGCTTCTGAGGATGGGTGCATCCTTTCCTAGCTTGCAAGGGTGGGCCAGCCAGTTCTAGAGTCTGAAACTGGCTGCCTTGGTCTTGGACCCGGTTTGTCTGCTCCCCCTTAATGTGAGCCCTACACACTCTCCTTTCTTCTGATAGAAGAGACGTTGTGGTATCTGCTCTTTCGGAGATGTAGACGCCGCCTTGTGAGTCGGTTGCCTTCCACTCAATCCACTCCAAGCTTGTCTGCTATTCTCTATCTCAGCCTGCCTCTCCGTTCTGGGTGTGCACGACCACTATCATCGCCTTCTTCCTCAGCCATCCACAGGTCGACCCTCCAAGCTCTAGCCTCTTACGTGCTCGATGAGTCCCCAACCAGACTCGGTTCTCCCATTCACAAGCATCGCCACACGCCTCCTCCAGGTTGCATCTTTCAGTGCGAGCTTTGTTGTAAGACACTTCGCTAGTGAGACATGGAAGCGGGTCTTCCATCATGATCAGGGGCATCAGTTTCCCCTATTGTGCACCACCGTGACCTGGGTCCATGATGTCGTCGCCGCTGGCATCTTCTCCAATGAGGAACCATCCCCCTCCAGGTCTTCAGTGATGCCGCAAAGAGGCAATCTTGGCGAGGGATAGTAGCAGTGTCATCCCTCATCCAGATAGACTTCCTCTTCCGTAACCCCCCCCCTTCAGGTCTATCTAAACACCACCGATCTGGTGGCTGGCATTGGTACCTCCACCTAGTTACTTGGAGGGGTTGACCGCCACCTGCTAGCCTTGTTGATGGCGTCTCCTCCTCCCAGACTTGAGGAGCTCGCCAGGATTGGGTGTTATTGCTGCAACGAAGCAAAAGGGATATCTAACCAGCAACCAAGCTCAAGATCGGTGCTTGGCATGGCATATGTAGATGTCTACTAAGCATATGAGAACATCCAACTGTAGTTACGAACATCTGCAGGTCTTCTCCTCACTTCCCTTGTGGTATGCAATGGAGAGAAAGAGTAGCGGGGATGGTCTCTCACTCTCTATTATTTTAAACACAAGGCCCTAATGCAAAGGTTCATGTCGATGTTAACTGTTTGGTCAGTTTTCCTCCCCAATGCACGTACTCCATGATCATGGCTTAGAGGTTGGACCATGCCATCCCACGTTTAAGTCTCAACATGTGGGAGGTTAATGGTAAGGTTGTAGCCCTAAAAAACATCATGGATTCTACTGGATCGATGCTAGGTATGGGACAATCCGTGGTAGTAGTCCACTACCAAGCCATGTGATACAACATTAGTCAACAATCTGACTTTATCAAAATGCTTGTAACTTCCAATATATAAACTAAACACATTAATTCACTTATGTCCTTCACATTTAAGGATTCTAAAAGTCCACTCCATCACAAAACTATACTATGCCATTCCAAAATTAAAACTTATGTGTTTTTTCAATTGTTGAATACATAACTATAATGATTTTAATTACTATTCATTTTAATATCCTCTTTTTTTTCATTTTCATGTCCAAATTGCAATTCCATGAACATATAAAATTGTAGTTATGAAACATCATAAAATGAGAATATAATAGATTTTTACAAATGTGTACATTCTAATAGTTTTACAATAATGGAAAGAAATTTATAGATATGTTTTTAAAGTATATGTGATATACAAGTTTATGGTGCATTTGGCACTTGAAAGGATTCCATCAATTACTAAAGCATGAACAAGTTGTGCATATCTGCTTTAATGTTTATTGTGACTGTAGTGGTCAATAATATTTTTCATTGACACATACTAAATATGTAAAATAAATATTAAAATAAGGCTACCTTTGTTTGATTATGTATTAAATTGGATGGGTAAACGACATAAGATATATAGTTAGTACACATATTGGAAATATTCTTACAGAAGTATGCAGATTTTTGTGGCATTTAATGTTATTATTTTATTTTGTATGTTAGGATTTTCAAAGTCTTAGAGGATAAATAAATTGTTCTAGTCATTCTAAAATTATATTATACTAGTGATTTTTTTCAAGCACATAATCCCAAATGTTAGGATAATAATGTAAAAAGAAGAATGTCTTCTTTTTAATTTGAATAGACACATTGTGGGAAAATTTAGTACCACATACCTAAATTGGTTCTCTCTATGTTCATGCATGTATAAATTTTAAAAGATATCCAATATAATTCTATGATTTGTAATTTAGTAGTATTCCCATTATTTCTCTCTATGGTCACACATTTATGAATTTTGAAAGATATCCAATATAATTGTATGATTTGTAGTTCAGTGGTGTTGCAAATATAATTTGTAATGGGTTGGCTATAATAAATCATTTTTTTAATATTTATATGATTGTTGTTGGATCAATGGGATCTAGAGGTGGGGGTTGAATAGAGCTAAAACACTTAAAAAAGATTCATTAGAACTTCAAATTACTTCAAGAGATAAGGTTGTAGTCATGGAATTTGTGTGCAACTAAACATACAGTAAGGATGAGAGATATTGAATGAGATCTAGAAAAAGCTATTATAGTGGTTCCAAATTCCAAACTAGTAGACTGTACATCCACAACCTATAGAGGTCAATCTCTAAGAGTTTGCTATCATTGCATACTTATATTCCTTTATAACACATACAATAAGACTTTCCTTTTCCATAGAAAAGATACCTAGCCTTCCTTTTTAAGGATCAAAAGGAGACAATAAACCTTACAAGGTCTTACCTATCATTTGAGAAAGAGTCTTCAACCTCTACAAGGGCTTTCCCACTTTTGCAATGAGCTGAACACATTTTCCAAGGAGCTCTCCTTATTGCAACAAGTCCTCCGCCTTGAAGGAATTACCCACTCTTCTCAAGGATCTTTATCCATCACCTTCTCCTTTACCTTGGTGAAGCTTTCACCAAATTTTTTCTTGACAAATGGATTGGGAAAGGGAAGATTTGAGAGCTTTACAAGAGTAAAATGAAGTAGCTCTCTTACACAGACTATCTCACTCATAATTATGTTTTGATTAGTAAGCAAGAGAGAGAAAGTGGCTCTTAGTAGAAAAATCCACTCAACTATAGTTAGGAGCAAAAGAAGCAAAATTGGGATGAATCTCAAGGGTCCTTATTTATAGTTGGTGATGTTTACTAGACATTAGAAGCACTTGAAAATGAATTCTAGTAATTTGGGATGTTGTAATGAATCTATTTTTTATATTTACAACACTCTAATGGCTATAAACACTTTTTCTAAACACTCTGTATAGTGTAGTCAGTCGAGTTTGAATAAAGAAAACTCAACCAATACCACTATGTGACAAAGCAAATTTGAAGTGTTGGCCGAGTTTATCCTAGATGAAACTCGGTTGATGACTTCAATTCAATTTGCTCAGTGGAAGGTGTCAGTCAAGTTTGTCCGAAAGAAACTCGGCCAATCATGGTAAATTTTAAAATCCATCAAGGGTCTCAGTCGAGTTTATCAAGGATGAAACTTGGACAACATAATTCCCTATGATGAAGTTTGGAAATTTCCATTATAGTGCTTAAACATTCATTTAAGTGCTCCTTATTTTTCTCTCATCTTGATTACAAGTTATAGAATCAATACAAATGATTACAAAAATTGTCCTCAGGATTTTAGGGGGTATTCCATAAAAGTAGTTTCAATTGACTTTGGATTGTATTTGGTCAAGATATGGCATAATCAAATTTACC
>OY856409.1:915472613-915635113 GCA_963693085.1 Alisma plantago-aquatica
ACTACTAATGAAAATTCTTTTTACAACGGGAAAAACACAACAGTTATGTTGGTTGTGTTGTAGTTAGCATGTCTTTTACAACAAGTCTATTTGTGTGTTGTGAATTATATATTTTATACAACACAAGTTATATACAACAGGCCAAACTCGTTGTAGTATATGTGATAATACAACAGGTGTTAAATTGTTGTAATAGATTGTAATATCACAACATACTCAAACCCATTGTAAAAGACCATAATTACACAACATGTTCTAACCCGTTGTAATAGTCACATATGCTAACTTGTTGTAATAGATCATCATTACATAACATACTCTTAACCATTATAAAAGATCATAATTACACAACATGCTCTAACCCGTTGTAATAGTCATGTATGTTAATCCATTGTAATAGACCATCATTACACAACATACTCTAACCCATTGTAAAAATCATAATAACACAACATGCTCTACCCGTTGTAATAGTCACATATGTTAACCCATTGTAATAGACCATCATTACACCACATACTATAACCCATTGTAGTATACTATAATTACACAATAAGCTTTCACCTATTGTAATAGTTACCCGTTGTAATAGACCACAATCACACAACATGTTTGCACGTTATTTGTTGTATATGCACAACAAAGAATATATGTGTTGTATAAAATGAAACTGGTTCAACGGTTTGAGATGTGCCTTACTTTCAAGTGGACACAAGTTTGAAACCTTGTGTCTAGATGTATTTTCCTTTTGTCTCAACATGTTATATACAACACCCCTATTACAATAGGTGTGTTCAATGATCTACAACACGTATTGACTGTTGTATAAAATATATATTACAACATGTGCAACACATGTTGTATAAAGAACCCCCCCCATAATACCATGCGATCTAATACAACAGTTGATACCCATTGTAAAATGGAAAAATGAACTATTGTAAAAGCCATTTTTTGGAGTAGTGATTCAGTAGCATATGCATATCTAGCATCACGAGCAGGTATAGTAACATAGCATAGTTAACAACATGAGAATGTCTAATTGGTTGAACATATCAACATCATAAGAAGAGCTAAAAACATAAGCAAAACTATCTGGATAAGCATGATTAGCAGTATATGCATCTCTAGTTACAAAGGCATGGCTAGCATGCTAAACATAACTAATAACATGAGATAGCTAGCATCATGATTATAATCAGCAGTATAAGTATAGTTATCAACACAAGCATAGCTACTATATGTATGCATCTACAATCTTAAGCATATCCACAACCTAAGTATATCTACTATCTCTTAATTGCACTAAGCATCATCTTTATGTAAAGATAACAAACAAGGGTTATCATCTAATGTGAAACATTGTGTATAATCCTAAACAAATATGCTACACAACTATATTACATATTTTATTACACCCTGGGGAATTTGAATCGTACCATTCAAAGTCCAACTGACCCCTGTGAAGGGATATTCGGTTCCATACAAGATCTAGGAGTGTCAGTATCCTAAGATCTCTTCCCCTCAGTCATTATGAGTAAAAATGCAGTGACATATCAGTCAAAGATTCCACCACAATGACATATATCATTATGAGTAAAAAGGCAGTGACATATCAGTCAAAGATTCCACCACAATGACATATAGTCAATATACTAACCACTAGTCCACCCTTGGTATAGGTCACGACACTAGAAACCAGGGTATACAAACCCAATCGCTGAGATACAACCGCAGTTGTCCTCTAATCACATCATGTTATAATCACTGAGATACGACTGCAGCCATTCTCGATCACATTAGATGTATGAGGCATGACCATAGCCAACCTCCACAATCTTCATTGAGGATGATAAATATATATATCCTCAACCTGCCACCCCCACATACTCAACAGTATGCGCTCCAAATTTCCCTTAGGAATACTCGTTTCACCATCCAGCAAGTTCTGACACTAAAGATGGCTCTACGGCACAGGGCACTACATGATTAGAGTTGCACTTGATTCGTTATGCCAATTGGGTGAATTAAGGCTTCATCAAACAAGTGGACATACAAATCCTAATTCAGTTCTAGTAAGCATATAAATATCACAACTTTGAAAAGATATAAAATGTGTGAAACATAATTTCTCATCTCATCATCACATGGTACTATTCACTTGTCATTCACGAGACCACACTAGTCATCATACTATCACAAGATATAAATATTTTTCACAATATCACATGGTATTAACCCTTATCAACATAAGAGTATTACACCTCATTCAGGGCTCAACCATGCCCAAAGGTTATTAAGATCATCATACTATCATAGGATATAAATCCTTTTCACAATATCACATGGTATAAGCTGTTATTAATGCAAGAGGATTACACCTCATTCCGGGCTCAACCATGCCCAAAGGTCATTAAGACCATTATACCATTCCCTGCAAGATCATCATTATCTTTGCATGCCTTATAACAAGGCTCAACAACATCACTTACATATAATACACGAGATCAACACAATATTGCATTAATGAGCTAGGAGATATTCATAAACAATCATAGTAGGGTTATATTAACATTAAGAACATTCCTTTCTTACATCAACATGTAATAAATCTAGATATGATTAACCTTCATCATATTTATAATGCACATGTTTAGCATAAGAAAGTATCAACCATGTGTCTATGATAACCACCAATTAACATATTAAGGTTATGATCATATTTAGGAAGCGATTACACCATCATTCCATCATATAATAATGTTAAACATGAATACTCATCTTTATCTATTTGCATTAGAGTTAGGTTCAACATGATAAATTATATCAATGTTACTAATCAACACTTATACCCAAACCCTAACTCACGGCATCCCCATTGGATCATAGATGCATAAGTTGAAGCATCACCATCACATTCCATACTATTATCAAGTATAAACCCACACATAAATCAAGGTGTAACCATTGGGTTATAGCATACTAGGGTTTCAACAATAGTAACAGAATACTCCATGATTGTATTAGTCATTCAAGGAATATTCATACCAAATTACCATCATTTAGTTGTATTAAAGCTAGGTATAACAAGCTATACCTCATTAGGGTTACATATCAACACAATATGATTATCATCCCTTCTGTTCATATGAGTGAATAGGTAAGACTACCTTATTAAGGGTAACCCTCCATTTGTTCCATCATCACTCAACCCATATCACCATACCACAATGTCACCCAGAACCATTGGATGTTTAAAAGGTAAGACCATTGGTTATTTACATAAGTAAACACCTTGGATAAACCACCTATGAAGTCCTTGATTTGTGCTCTAGAAAGAGTCACCATTTAACCCTAGACATACAACACAAAATGTTCCATTGAGAGTAGGGTAAAACCCATAATCGACTATTCAGTTAAAATAAGCCATCCATTGTCAACAAGTAAGCTCCCTAAGTTGATCATATAAAGGAAACCATCTAAATCACATTATTATGACCAACATATTACATTATACATCATTCCACTTTATTGGAGGAATAAATAGTAGATCTTGACCATTGGGTCAAGTTCATATGTTAAAATCATCAATTACAGTATAGGTCCAACTATTGCATCAAGTGACCCAAGAAACCATTGGTCTAAGGATTAAGTGATCCTGAAAATACAATGATTAACTCAAAATAGGTTGTAGAGACCTGATCCACCATCATTAGTGACCATTAAGTCACCATAGGTTGTTAGATCAGCACTATATTCATTAATCAACATCAAATATCAAACTAATATCACCATTGATTGATAGCATCATTAGGGTACTTAGTTGTTAATCACTAGGCTTCTAATTAGGAGAAAACATGACCTAAGGGGTGAAAGTCAGTTGACACCCTTGGTTACCACCATCAATTGTCATGAAGAAAACACCATAAGGTTGTTGTAATGGTACCATCATAGGGTCATGGGTTAATAGAAGAAATCAGCTTTAAACCCTAAAATTGACCATTGGTTGATAGGTGCTTAGCACCATAGGTTGTCAAATCAACCTACTCCAATTCATAATATACCTTAGGAATAATGTACACATGATCACAGGTTCATCTAGAACTGAAATCAGAATAGGAAACATTATAAAAATTGATATCCAAGTCAAGCATAACTTTTTAGTGCATGAATCATCATTTTCTAGAAAGAACATGAGCTAGCAAGCTTATAGTAAGCAATAAACATGGAGAAAGTTATAAAACTTTCCTCTAATGAGAAGATGAAACCCCACATAGAAGAAATCTCGAGTAGGTAGGGTAGAAAATCCAAGAATAAGCTGTGAACGTGTCCATCTAGCACCTTTCTTCATCAAATGACCAAACCCTAAGCATAAGGAGCAAGAAAGGTAGGGTTTTAGAGCTTTAGAGCAAATTCTACCATGGAATAGTAAGGTTCCAACCTGGAGAAAGCTAGGAGGAAGGATAAAAAAGAAATAAATGGAGGAAAGAAGGGAATTCTTACTCTTTTAGGTCAAGATCACTAGAAGGAAGCTTTTTGCAACCCTAAAATGAAGTCAATTGCAACCCTAGATCCTTTTTTCAAGAAGATCCCCACTTTATTCTTCCTTGGATAGAAAAATTCACAGCAGCATAGAGGGAGAACGATGTTGGGAGAAGGAGGGAAGTGGTGGAGAGAAAATGGCTCGTTTTGGTGGTTGGGGATAAGTATATGAAACTTTAAGATAAAGAAAAAGAAAAAGTTGAAGTTCTAGTATCTATCCAAGTGTCCATGGCCTTAATTTATTAAGAATATACAAGCACACACACAAGAAGATCCCCCACCATGTGTATATACCTACTTATATTTCTTTTGTCGAATTTTCCGGCCAATCAAATAATTCATTAGTTGATAGCTACTAAAGGTAGCTCATCCGTGAAGGGGTAAACCCTAAAATACCCTTGGAGAAAACACCTTCAAAACAAGGTTTAAATAGGTTCCCCATGGCTCAAAAATCTCATGAATGATGACATAATATCTAAGGAACATAATGAATGTGATAAATTGAAAAGAAAACCTCTCAATTGGGTAAATTGTAGAAAAGTCCATAATGTGTATAAAATTGCAGAACTTGCTCAAACAGTGTCCAAATTGGACCAATTTTGCAACTTAAGCTTGTATTATGATTTCAAAGCATATAAAAAGTTATATTAGGGTTATAAGAATTAACTTATGATAATTAAGCTTATTCAACGCATTAAGCAAGTTTAGGAGCGTTACACCTACCCTATAATACCTAAGCTTTAGTTTCATGCTAAGGACAGCATGAATAAAATATTTGGGGTGGTAGGGCAGTATGACCTCTGTTCTCATCTCATTTTTATTACATTTTTCACCTTGTTTTACTTGTTTTGGTTGAATGATCTTGACACATTCATATGATGTAATTTAATTTCATGCATTTTTTTGTAATTTTTTTAAGAAAAATATTTTCATGCCACTCTATGCCATGTGTTTCATACAATGTAGATTTTTGATAATTTTTGTGTCATTTTAGCTCAAATTTTCTTGCTTGTTTCTTATTTCTTATTAGGGTATGTTTAGATGTGATTGAATGCAGGTTGGTACAATTTTGTAAAGTTTTTCACAATCTTGAATATATTTGCCTAATGGTTTGTTTCAACTGGATCTCTTCTCATTGTGATGTAAATGTATAGAATTATGATAATGTAACCCATTTATGGTGTTTTTGGCTAAATGATTCCTATGATGAAATTTTCCATGTGCTCCAAGCCTCACACAAGTAATTGACTATTTCTATAATAGTGTGAATCTTGCAAGCCTTAAATGATTGGGATTACTCATTCCATGTGAAAAGAGTGTACTCTATCATATTGTTCATTTTATGCATGGTTTGTTTATTTGGTGAATGTTGCATGGACTATCTTTCTTGAGTGAGATCATACATGAATTTCTACTACTTCTGACCCCTCTTTGACCCAACATTTCTTCTACCGTCTTATTACCTTTCTACCTCATGAAAAGGTGCCAATAGTTAACATATTATCCTTGAACACAATCCAAAAAAATTGGAGTGGTCATATCTATATCCTCCAGTTCACTCTTATCACCATATGAACTCTTTGCATACAAGGCAGAGAAAAAGAAAAAAAGTAACAAATGATTCTATGTAATAGCCTCATAAGAAAAAAAAAGAAAAAAAGAGTGTTCCCCTATGTAATAACACTCCATTCTCTTACATAACCCTTTCTTATCTTTTATGCCAAGTATGGTTAGGGTAAATCAAATCTGGCCCTCACATCCATATACATTTCATGTGGGTCATGACACATAGAATAAAGTGTACGATGTAGTTCTAGCAAATGAAACATTAACTTTGACTTGAATTTATTTCATGCATGATACAGTTTACCCAGGGATTTATGAAAATTGCATCACTTGCATGTGTGAATGGTATCCCATATCTAATGTTTTTGTGATTTTTTCTTGATTCACACTTGAAAATAAAAAAAAACGAATAGAGAGTAGTGGATTGCATGCCTAATTTCACATGTAAAATTAGTTTAGCCAATTAACATCAAATTCATTACATTTTCTCATGATTTTTTGAATGAATTGAAAGAGAGATTAAGTTGGAGCATACTTAAGGAAAATATGTTTTAAGTTTGGGGAGGTGATGTAGTTCTATTTTAGGGTTTCATCTTGTATCTTGCATTTTAGTCACATCTAGACATGCTAGATTGCATGCTATTTCCCTTAATAAATGGTTTTCTATTTAATGCTCTTATGAACATTATTTGCATGTATTTGAAACACTTAGACAATGCGTACTGGAGATAAGGAATATGTTCTAGGGTTCTTCCACCCATGTAGGAGTTCAAAGAAGGTCCTAGAGCACCCCAACCTACCCCTAGAGGCCAAGGGTCAAGTTGAAGCAAAGGTGTCCATGGGTCATGAAATTTTATGTTCAAAGTGCATGGAAAGCCATCAAAATGACCATGGAGGCATAGAATATGCATGCTTCCAATGAAGAAATCATAGGTGATTCAAGAGTTGATGAAGCTACATCAACCTCAGCAGAACGACCTTGTTCATTTTCCCATTTCCAACCTGACATTTCCACTCCACTAGAACGGGCATTCTCCCTTAGCAAGATCAGGCTACACCTTTCCCACCACGACTTGTTGTCCAACACGGTCATGCTGACCCCAAACCCCTAATTTTGTCTACACTAAAGCTCCTAGTTTGCCCCCACTTGATCTAGTGCTTCCTCAACACCTATATATGCATAGGTGGTGGTTGTAGCATGAGGTTAACCACCTTTAACATTCATTTCTACCTATAATTAAGAAATATTATGCTATTCATATAACATATCAAATAAATATTATTATTTTTATATGAATAGTATAACTGTCAAGAGGGAATTTTTCTTAGTATATTAGATATTTAAATTCAAAGAAAAAGAGGGTTTGTTTGATTTATTAAGAAAGTCTGAACTAATTGAATAATTGTGTCGAAAATTCCTCGACCTCCTCCCTTCTTTCACTTTGCCCCGAAGAGTATGAGACATAAAGACTCCTTTATTTTTTATTGAAATTTCAATTTAAATAATAAATTCATAAATTAAGACTGAACTAAATAAAAATAAAGTAAAGCAAAGCTAATAATAACCAGATTTTAGAGGCTTACCGTGTCGTAGGCGATAAAGCCTTTACCGCCTATTCCCTTACATATATTCTTAGCTAGGTCATCTTCCAGGGAGAAGATGAAAGGATCAAGAGTCTATTACCAGTATAGACAAATACCTAATAGATTTGATGGTTCCTCACCAGAGATTTGCAAATTAGAATGATGTAACGACCATATTATTAAAAGCTTGTGGTAAGAACGGGTTTCGTTCTAGTACCTGAAAATAATATTCTAAAGCTTTTGGATTCCACAAATTCTGAATCAAAGATTCATTATGCAATAAATAACTAAATTGACCAAATTTTCCTGATGTAGAGGCAATCAAGAAAGCTGCATAAGTGAATATATAACCTACCGTACATGAGATTTTCACCTCATACTGATCCTCGTTCATTTCTTTCGAAGTAATTAGATCCTTTTCCTCATTTGAGAATCTCCTCCTTTCTTAATGAAGGATCTTCCACCTACTCCCACCTACCCCCACCTCATTTCCACCTTCCCTCACTTCAAAACCCTAGTTTTATAGGGTTTTAGCCACTTTCCACCACCATTCCATGCCATCCATCCACTTTGCAGGAAGGAGGACATGCCCAAGATGCTAGGAGGTGAAGGAGGAGTCTTCACCAAGCTTCTATGGCTATTCACTCTTATTATCCATAATTTTTTTTTTGTTTTATTATGAGTAGCTAAGCCCCTTAAGAAGGTTGTTTGAGGCTAAAACGTGACTTTGATACCATGTTGTAGTAAAATAACTTATAAACATTATGTTTTCATTTTATTATGATTGTCTTATACTTTGTTATTTCTCATATATTCTTCTTGTGGTTTTTTCTTGGAAATGGAATGTTAGTTGATTTATGCTTCAAATCACTTAGACTTTAGGGGAGAATGACTTGTATATGGATATCTTAGGAACTGCTCCTAGGTCCAACTAATGGATCCCTATCTAGCATCCTATCTTCCAACATACATATCCCCTCTGCTACTTCTAAGTAGTAGATCATAGTAGCTATTGTAGGAGTACTTAGTGTTATTGCCATGGAGTTTCCTAAACGCTAGGTGGTGGGTGATGTGAGGTGAAACACCATCATTTTCACCCTCTACTTATACCCTTTATCCTCAATTTCCCTAAGGACATATACACTAGAAACCTAGACTTGTTGAATCATATTAGAATTTCACCTAAGCCCTAGTCTAATTGATCCTCATAAGGTTGGATAGGGTATGCAAAAGTGTAGTTCAGGATCACACACATTATACCACCCATGGAAAACTAGAAGCTTAGAATAATTTTATAGAATTTATCTTGTTGTTTAGTTTAAACATCTAGTCATGCATCCTCCATCTAGTCCTCTCTAGAAAAAGAGAGAAAATTAGGGTTGTCTACCACGACGATGTTGTTTGGGTCTATCTCCCAAGTGTATAAGGGTTTCCTCCGTTATGGCAGACAAAATTACAGAAAGGTGTGAACTTATCATGATTAAAGTGAAAGAATAACACATTGCAAATCTCTTTGACTACACATGTGAGACAGACAAAGAGATAATTGAGCTTACAGTTGTTGAAAAACTCCTAACTGAGCAGCAATTTAGCTTCCAACATCTCCAAAGAACAATGATGCAAGTGTGGAAACTCCACAGACAAGCACATTCAAACAAACAGAGCACAAAATCATTATCATCAAGTTCAAATAGAAGAAGGACAAGGGGAAAATCATAGAGGGAGTACCATGGAACTTCGATGATCAACTATTACTGCTAAAGGAAATAACAAGCAGAGAACATCCATCAGGCATAAAGATTGACAAATGTCCTTTATGGGTGATATTCAATAATATCTTGATGGGCTACATAGAGGATGATAGTGTCTCCATGTTGATAAAAAAAGTGGGTGAAGTTCTAGAAGGGGTAAAAGAAGGTGTTGGATGGTTGAGAGCAAGGAGAGTGTTATTCATCATCAACATAGAGAAGCTGCTAATGATAATTCAAAATATGATGATGAGAGAAGGCTTGACAGTTGAAGTGGAACTTTGGTATGAACACCTCTTGTATTTCTACTTTGTGTATGGAAAAATGGGACACATCGAGCGTGACTTCCCTATGAATGATAAAGAGAAGAGTACAAGTGGTGAGGGGTGGGGAAACTACTAAGAGCATCACCAAGAAGACCTCAGAAGGCTGATCTTGTGGGGTTAACCTATGAAGGAAGTAGAGGGGCTCTATTCACATGTGGTTGTGACTCAGGATGGGAAGAGAAAGTCATAAGAAAGGACGATACCAAAATCAATATTCTAAGAAGTGATACAGTTGAATATGGGACCAATAATCATAGCAAGATAGAGAAGGATAAGATAAGGAATCCCAAGGTAAAGCAACAGAACATAAGAGAGAGTAGCAAAAGAAACACATGCTCTGAAGAAACAACCAGTTTTGTGGTAGCTATAGATGAAGTGCACTCAAATTGTTTGACAAAAGAGTCTATAGAAGAAGCAAAAACAAGGAACTGTCAGTCGGGGACCACAACATTGAAGATACTAGCAACCAACATGAGAAACAAATAGCTCAATTACAACAATCTGTCAAAGTCACTTCCGACATTAGAGTCAACCCAACCAAGGAGAGGGAGAGGATATTGGTGGAAAAAATTAATTAAGAGAAACAACAAACATATTTTGATAAATATATGGTCATAGTTGGACAAAGAACAAGAAAGCATACCAAAAGGAAAGCTACATAGATAGGCTTTAAGCTTGGAGCTTTGAGAAAACAAGATACTGCAAAGAAAGTGCAGATTAAGAGCACAAATTTAATGGAGTAGGGGAGTGAAAAGGAAGGCAAAACCAAGGGAGTTAAGATAGAGAATTAATATGGAAGATGATGCTAAACCAATAGTTGAACCACCTAGGCACCTAAATCAAAATATGCTTGAAGTGATAAAGAAAGAGATTTTCAAAATAATTGATGCTGGAAACATTTATCCCATCAGTGACAGCCCGTGGGTTAGTGCAATTCACGTGATTCCTAAGAAAGAAGGTGCAACTGTCATCAAGGGAGACAATGATGAGTTAATACAAACATGTATGGTTACCGGCTGGCGTATGTGTATTGACTACCGACGTCTCAATAAGGCAACTTGCAAGGATCTTTTTTCGTTGCCTTTTATTCATTTGATGCTTGAATGCCTCTGTAAGCATTCTTATTTTTGTTACCTGGACGGGTATTCCAAATTTTTTTAGATTCCAATTTATCCACCCGACCAAGAGAAAACCACATTCTTGTACATATGCCTATCGTCGTATGCCATTTGGTCTTTGCAATGCTCCTGCTACTTTTTAGCAGTGTATGATGGCCATATTCTCTGATTTTGTTGAAAATATAATAGATATTTTCATGGATGATTTTAGTGTATACGGTGATTCTTTTGATCAATGTTTATTGAACCTGTCTTTAGTCTTAGCCCACTGTAAAAAACTTAACCTAGTGCTAAACTGGGAGAAGTTCCATTTCATAGTACAATCTAATGTAGTACTAGAACATGTTGTATCTAACAAAGGTATTGAAGTGGACAGGGCAAAAGTTGAAGCCATTGGGAAGATGTCTACTCCATCTTCAGTTAAAGACATCCGAAGCTTTCTTGGACATGTAGGTTTTTATAGAAGATTCATTAAAGATTTCTCTAAAATTGCAAAACTACTATGTTCCCTACTTGCAAAAGATGTCGATATTGTGTTTGGTAATGATTGCCATATAGCATTTTCTAATCTTAAAGAGGCCCTCATTTCAGCTTCAATTATTCAACCTCTGGATTGGGATTCTCCTTTCAAGATAATGTGTGACAAAACCGATTATGCAGTGGGGGCTGTTCTAGGACAACGGAAAGACAGGAAACTCCATGCCATCTATTATGTAAGAAAAACCCTTGATGAAGCACATATCAACTATACAACCACAGAGAAGGAAATGCTAGCCATCATTTATTCTTTTAACAAGTTCCGACAATATTTGGTGGGATCAAAGGTGATTGCATATACTGATCATGCCACCATAAAGTATTTGTTGAACAAGAAATATGCCAAACCACGTCTTATTCGCTGGATTTTGCTTCTATAAGAATTTGATCTTGAGATCCGAGATAAGAAAGGTACATAAAATAATGTTGTTGATCATCTTTCTAGAGTAACCACAGAGGCTGGAGACCCATTGCCCATTTAAGATCATTTGCCTATTGAAAAGCTCGATGCATTGTCATCTACTCAAGCACCATGGTTTGCAGACATCACCAACTTTGTTGCTACTAGACAACTCCCACCTGATTTGACGTATCAACAAAAGAAGAAATTCTTTCACGATGTGAAATTTTACTATTGGGATGATCCATTATTATTCAAGCATGGAACTGATGGACTGATCTACCAATGTGTTGTTGAACAGGAAATCCCAAATATTATTGCTGAATGCCATGCCTCACCTTATGGAGGACACTTTAGAGGAGAGAAGGCTGCTTCTAAGATACTACAATCTGGTTTTTATTGGCCCACATTATTCAAAGACGTCACTCTATTTGTCAAATCTTGTGATAGATGTCAAAGAACATGAGGTATATCCTGTCGTGACGACATGCCTCTCAACTCTATCTTAGAGGTTGAGGTGTTTAATGTATGGGGGGTGGATTACATGGGACGATTCCCATCTTCTTGCGGGTATAAATACATTCTTTTTGCTTGTGAATATGTGTCAAAATGGGTTGAGGCCATTCCAACCCAAGCGTCGGATGTTAAATCAGTAATTAAGCTTTTTCAAAAGATTATTTTCTCTTAGTTTGGAGTTCCTTGTGTCGTAATTTTAGATGGAGGCAAACACTTTGCTGAAAAACAATTCAACAACCTTCTCTCTAAATATGGTGTGACACATAAGATCTCTACACCCTATCATGCTCAAACATCCAGGCAGGTAGAGGTTTCAATTAGGCAGCTCAAGAATATTCTTGAAAAGATTGTTTCTAGTTCAAGAAAAGATTGGGCCTTAAAGATTGATGACATATTATGGGCATATCACACAACCTATAAAACCATCATAGGGACTACTTCATTCAAGCTAATCTATGGAAAATCTTGTCACCTTCTGCTAGAATTGGAGCACCATTCTTTGTGGGCAATAAAGTACTTACACTTTGATATGAAGAAAGCAGGAGAGAAACACTTTTTGCAGCTGCAGGAACTTGAAGAACTTCACCTTGATGCTTATGAGAATGCAAGGTTGTACAAGGAAAGAACAAAGGCTTGGCATGACAAGAGGATCTGTAGGAAAGATTTCCAAGAAGGAGATAAAGTCTTGTTATTCAACTCTAGATTAAAGCTATTTCTAGGGAAGATGAAATCAAAATGGTCTGGCCCGTTCCTGGTGCTAAATTTTTTTCCATATGGAGTTGTGGAACTCCAAGGCAAAGATGGCAACTTCAAAGTGAATGGACAACATTTCAAACTTTATTCTTGTAGAGATGAAGTAGAGAAGGGAGCCTCTTTCTCCCTCCAAGATGCTTGAAGAAATTGAAGAGTCTTACTCCAGACTCTAAATGGAGGACCTTTTGGGTGTTGACCCCACATTAGGATAGATTTCTTTTAAATTCTTTGAGTCAAAAACACTTTTAAAATTGGTTAATAAGCCTATCATGGATGATTGTATTAATTTAGACTTGATTGCCACCATATCTATCTCTATTTCATGCTAACTGGCTTCTATTTTCTACAGAAATTCCAAAATGCATGGCGCGTCTTTCTTTGACACGACGTGCACCTCATCAGAAATGCACTGAATGATGTTCTGGAAACATGCACGCCATGCAGTTCTCGACGCACGCCGTGCACCTAGGAGCTGTAAATATGAAAAATGTTTATGGAATCTCACACGTCGTGCATTTTTTGACGCACGTCGTGCACTTGGTTTTTCAAATGATAAGAAAATGTTATGGAAATATGCACGCCGTGCAATGATAAATGCATGTCGTGCATCTGTGCACAACAACTGGTTTCTAATGTGTTTTCAACCATTGCACGCCATGCATCAGAATTGCACACCGTGCACTGGAGCATTAAAGGCAGTCCAAACTGAAGAGGAACACACCGTGCATATAACATGCACTCCGTGTCTTTATTTTAAAAAGACTAGTCAAGTAGGGCTAGAGTTCACAACCTAATTCCCCACTCCAACCCTAGCAGCCGTACACTCTAGTTGTACACCACCATCATCCTCCATGAGAGTCGTGCATCTCTGCACGTCGTTTGCCCATTCTACAACCGTGCATCATCAAGTAAGAGCGGCAACCTTCTTCTCTGCCAACACTACCTCTCAAGCTAGGGCTTTAGGTTTCATGCCAACCGCCTTCTTCTCTACCTACGCCAATGCCCTAGCGCCGAAGACTAACGACACCACAATTGAGCAACCACCAACACCGCCGACAAGCAGTAAGACGAGTATTCCTCCGATCCTCCCCACGCTTTCTCCTTCATGACCGGTTGTGCTCCCAGCGGTTCCGTCAAGCAACAAGAGGAGTATTCCTCTGACCTGCCCCACACTTTCTCCTTTGCGACCAGCGCCAGCTCCTCTGTCTGCCTCCTCTTTGCACTACCTGACAGTAACAACAACTCAAAGATGCCGACACCGCCGACCTTCTTTTCCGCCGCACGCCTAGCTGCCAACCCAACAGCGGCGCCTGATTTTATCTACAGTTTATCTGCAGGTGCACGTCGTGCATTCGTCTTCCAGGGAAGAAAAAAAAACATCTTTGCAGGTACACGCCGTGACAACAAACTACACATCGTGCATTACTACATCAAAATGTCACCTATCAAGAGAAGCGCAAGCAGACGCCATGTAGGACCTCCTTCATCCAAAGCACGTCCAACTACAAGTGCAACACCTTCTGAGATGGCACCAACAATGTTTGTACCCTCCACTCAATTCCAAGTCACCCCAGAGGAAGATGTAGAATACCAGTTCCTCATCACCAGGCGTGTTCTAGCTTCCCGCTATGTCTGCAAGGAAACCCTTGACAAGTTGGGTTTAAAAAATGAGGTCATAGAGTATCTACGGTTCTTAGTGTTGGCTAAATGGACATCTGTAAATCCCTTTGTTTTGATAATGACAAACATTTCATTCTTGTTAATCTAACGTGCTACTTGAGTGTTGCAGGAATAAGGTGGATGACAAAGCAATTAGGGAAATCCATATGCTTACATATTTATATTTTCATGAAATGTAATCGCTTTGTAAAAACTTGTACAAATCTATAATGTACAAGTACTTAGATTTCATGTAAATCAAGCGTTAGATTCTCCCTAGCTAAACATCACATTTAGATAGGTCATCCCCTTCAAATAAGTGTCACATATGCACACTCATACACACACTTAGTGCTTTAATTGAAAAATTGAAACAGGGTCAATCTCGGTCGACTAACTCCTCGACCGAGACACTTTCGGTCAACAATCTTCTCGACCGAGAAAGACCCAAGTAGCCGTTAGACACATCTGACAAGGTAGTTGGCAGTTGGAGATAAACGTTGCAAAACACTTGATTCAGAGAGCCTGTCGGTCGACAAAAGTTCAACTGAGTAGGTGTCTCGGTCGACCATTTCTTGACCGAGATGGACTCTGACAGCAACTGCAGAATTAATTAATTAGCCGTTGCTAAAGCAACAAACTTGTACCTAACGGCTAGTTAAACACTTAGAAACCCCTATAAGGTGTCTAGAACATCCTTAAGCACTTGTAGGACATTCCTATAAATAGGACATGCCTTAGGACACCTAAACACACTTGTTACACTTGAGAAATCTTTGAGCATACTTTGAGCAACCTGTTTGTGAGCAAATTGAGCATAGTGACAATTGGATACTTCTTCTCTTAGCTCAAAATTTGTGTCCTATAGGCTAGCATCTCCTATCCACTGCAATTACATTTCCATACACTTTGGTTAGGAGATCTACACGCTTGATCTAGGCAAATCAAGCCTTGTGCTATAAAAGGATAAGTTGT
Organism: Alisma plantago-aquatica; assembly: GCA_963693085.1. Classification (NCBI taxonomy): domain Eukaryota; kingdom Viridiplantae; phylum Streptophyta; class Magnoliopsida; order Alismatales; family Alismataceae; genus Alisma; species Alisma plantago-aquatica. Next base: position 915,488,338 of record OY856409.1, read on the forward strand.
AATTTCTATTTTCTTTCTTGTTCTCTATTGTTGTTTGTACTCTCCTTGCTACTCCTAGGTTGGAGGCTGCGGATTGGAGAGGTTGAAGATCTTCTTGGTGAAGAAGGGGACCTTGAGCTACTTCAAGAAGGCTGGTGCAACGGGAGGTTACTTCTAGAGAGGAAGGCTACTTCAAGGGGGAGCTTGGAGTTACTTCAAGAAGGCTACCTCAAGTTGGTGCATCTACTTCAAGTGAAGGCTGTTCAAGGGGTGTAAAGAAGGTATTGTATTTTGTGTAAATCCTTGTGAAGGTAATAAAATGAATACTTTCAAAATCCCAGTTGGGTAAGCAACCAGATAGTGGACTGAAAACTTTAGTATTTGCTAAAGTTGGAACCACACTAAACACCTGTCTCCTTCTTCCATTTTAATTTGTGGTTGTTTGAGTTAAATAATTGCTAAAATATTTAAAAACTCTATTCACCCCCCCCTCTAGTGTTTTTCAATTGGTATCAGAGCAGGCTTCAAGGAGCTCTAATCGAGTCTTGAAGTATGAAGGGTGGTGGTGTCTACAACCACAAACAAAGGAAAAGTATGGGGCAACCTTCAACAAGTTGCAGTTGGTGCTTAGGAACAAGCCAAGCAACACTTGGTTGCCCGTGGAGGTCAAAGAAGGAAGATACACATAAAGAATGTCTTATTGCTACAATAAGTGAAGAAGAAGAAGAAGAGGTAAGCCTTTTTGATTTATCTAAAGAAGAGCTAGTTGCTTCTCTTGAAGAGACACACAATAAATATATTGAGTGCAACAAGAAATTAAAGAAATATAATAAAGCAAATGATGAGTGACATGCTAAGCTTCTTGCTCTTAAATCTGAAAATGAAGATCTCAAAAATGTTATTGAAGATCATGATATTAAGCTAAAATCTGTAGAAGCAAATTGTAATCTCCTTTCTCTAGAAAAGATTAATTTGCAGACTCAAGTGAATGACCTTAAAAAACAACCTATTTTGTGCTCACATCTAGATTATGATACTATCGTGAAAGAAAGAAATTCATTATCATCTAATCTAGATCAAGCAAAGCTAGATATCAAGAAGAGAATGGATGAGATTGCTAAGTTACAACAAAAAGTTAGTAGTCTAAATAATAATGGGATTCTTGATCAAATCTTAAATGATCCATACCATCAAGTTGGAAGGAGAGGACTAGGTTACAAGCCTAAAGGAAAATCTTATCATAAACCTAGTTGGAAAAAGACACAAGCACGTCAATCTATGTATGTACCTAAAGGCACAAATACAAATATACCCAAGAACAACCTAGACCAAAATCATAGAAAGAGATATGAGGTTGATTCTATATGTTGTCATTATTGTTTGCATCTTGGTCACTATTCTTTTTCATATCCTTATAAGAAAAAGGATGTTGAGTTAGTTTGGGTTCCAAAACCTCCAAACTAAATGAACGGAATTAAGTTGAGATATGACCAAGGACCTAAGTTGTATATTTCTATGTCTATCTCAACTCAACATAATGGAATATCAAATTAATTCAAGTATCTAAACATCTAACTTGCATAATTGTGTTTTACTTGGAAGCAATTAACAGTTCAGAAAACATTTCAAAAATCTTGTCGGTCGAGAAACTGTCGACCGAGAGAACAGTCGGTCGAGAAATTGTCGACCGAGGAGGTCACTGATTTCCAGTCTGAAATAAATCTGCTATTTTCGATTGGTCAAATTGCTATCTACTTGTTATTAATAATTGTTTGTACATGCAAAACAAAGTATACATTCTGGAAATTAACTTTGAGAACGTATATGAGATTCATTTGGTTCATTCTCTAAATGATTTAAAACTGAAAATTATGAATCATATCAAAATTACTACCTACATGGTCTGTTCCAAGTATTCTTTGATTTATTCACATAGAAACCATATGTTAAATTTCATGTTTTATCATTACATCATGAATATATTTTCAACATTTCATTATTCAACCTTCTATAGATAAACGTTGATGCTTGAATAATGATTATTGCATCCTTGATGAATAGGCAAACAAAATGATTTGTTGGGTATATGTTGTTTTAATGCTTGCAACACATAAGATAAATATCTATCAATTGGTATCTTTTAAGAACCGAGATATTACTTAAGAATCTTATGAGGATACAAGAAGAAGTGAAATTTGATATTCATGTAACTACAGCAAAGCTTATATTCTAAGAAAAAATCAAGGACAAAATGTTTTCATATTGAGTATTATTTAAAATACTTCAAATTTATATCTAATCAAATTACATGCAAATATTATATACGAGTATTCAATTTGGAAATCTACAAATTTGCCTCTTGGTTAAAATGAAATTTGACCAAGGGGCGCTATGGTCGTAGTCAAAGTCGACCTAAAATAAGTTTGACACAATACTTATTTGAATATCATTTGCTATATAAAAATTGTGATTAAAAGAACAATTAATTTATGATCACAAAATTGTCCAAATATTGGTAACAATAATCACAATATTACTCCCTTAGAAAGTATATATGCTCTACAAATTTAGTCTATCATTTGCATTAAAAATCAGCTTAAAAAATTCATACTCAGTAAGTCTGTCGGTCGACGAACTCTTCGACCGAAAACATTTCAGTCAGCCTATCTCTTTCGACCGACAGACCTCAGACAGAAATAACATCAGACACACTTCCGGTCGACAATTGTTCGACCGAGCTAGTATCGGTCGACAATTGTTCGACTGAGAATTGACCATTGGGATATGACCGTTGGAATCCGACCGTTTACAACCGTTACCGTTGGGCGGCCGACCGTTACCAGTCGACCATTGGACGACCGAGTGGCGCGTCTGGAATATGACCATTGCGGTCGATCGGTCGACAAATTGTCGACCGACCTGGTCACTGATTTGCTATAAAAAGGGCCAAAAATGGGTCATTGTTACACACTCTCATATTCTTACTTCCATAGCTTCTCTCTAGTGCATTCTTGTGCAATCCTTTAGCTTCCTCATCCCCAAGACTTTCTTGCTTCTTCTCCACCTTAAAGCAAAGAAATGGCTTCATCCTCTACACGTGGAAAGAAGAAAGTTGCTAGCAAGAAAGGAAGGGAGGCTACTCCACCATTGACGATCATCAACGACATCCCCTTCGTCGACGCAGATGCTGGAGATCGCTATCTCAGGCTCTCCTCCAAAACTCCTCTTCCACGACGACCGGTTGACGTCTTGGACTTCCTTAGCATCGTCGACCTGGAGGATCTTTTTGAGGTGCAAAATTTGAAAGAATTTCTTAACCCTTCCTTCCCTTCCTACTCTTCAAAAGTGGTAAATGAGTTCTATGCAAACCTACTCTCCCATTCCGAAAATGACAATAACTTCTTCTACTCTATGGTCAATGGGCATAGCTTTCGATTTACTGAAGAGGATATTCTTAACATGCTCAACATCGACTTAGATGAATATCAAGACACTCTTGACCTCACGACTGGAAATCCACTCAATACATTTTCCCAAGGAGATCATACCGTCAGTCTTAGTGACATTAAACGAGCCATTTTTCAATCTAATACTACATGTCACGAAGATAGGGGTACCTACTATGCCATTAATCTCAAACCTGCTGCTAGGATTGTCAATCTTATTGTTTCCACAAACATACACCCTAGAGCAAATAAGTCTGAAGTCCCTATTTTTCGCATGTGTTTAATTTATGCCATTATCAAACGTATTCCCATAAATTTTATCCGCATAATCCTTAAGAACATGCTTGAGTTTTCTGGCAATCCCCCATATGCTGATTTTGTATGCCAAATCACTCAACACTTTCTTAAAACACAAATTGAGGATATGGGATACACATGGGAAAGAAGACCACAAAAAATAAGCAAAAACACAGTAGAGAAAATGGGAATTGATTTTGGTCACAAGAGGGCTAGGACGGAAGGTGAGACATCTACTCAAGATATACCACCACCACCTCCTCCTACCAACCCATCCTATGATCCCATCCAAAACACCCTAACCTATGTTGCTAGATCACAATATCATCTAAGCAGACAATTAGACTATAACCACCATGCCATGACCTACCTAAATCAAAGGATGCAAACCCTCTCTCCAAATCAACCAGATGAATATCCTTATTCTTTAAATGTTGGCATGCTCAACCCATATAATCCATCTTACAACTACTACCAACCTCCACCTCCACCATCTACAGATCTCACACATACTCAGTTCTCCTCAATACAATTACAAGACATTGCTGCTCATTTCCGTTTTGATCGGGTTCCTACCTTCTTGGAAGCATATGCTTTAACCAAGACAGGTGCTTTGGAGTGGCAAACTTTAGTCCAATATTATGGAGCTGAGCCATTTCTTGGAAAAGACCTTGATATTGATATAATACTCAAGTCTTTCCAGTGAGATTTGGAGTGACCGTTGTAATGAAATGATTATCTTTGCATGATTGTAATGAAATGATTATCTTTGCATGATTGTGATCTTTGCAATGAAATGGTTATCTTTACATGAAATGGTTATCTTTACTGATTATATTGGATATTCCTCTATGGCATCATTCGAATATGGCTTATAAGACTACTCTAGTAGAGCATACAAAGTAAGGGGAGTAATAAATATGTCATAAATAAAAAGGGATGACATTTTTGCAAAACCTGAAATTTAAAAATTGTGGCTAAATTGACCATCTATTTAAAACGGATATGTATTTAAGGGGGAGCAACACTTTTTATACAAATATTTATTCTTAAATGGATATCTTTTTGAAATGACAGGGGGAGAAATAAATATAAAACTTAGTATTTGTGCAAAACTCAATAATAAATATAAAACTTAGTATTTGTGCAAAACTCAATCAATGAGTTTCATAAACTCTTGGCTTTACATTGAAAGTTGCTATATTCCCTAAAGGATTGGATTTCATGTTCCATAATTCATGGGGAACAATAAGCACACATTTTATAAACAAGAGAAGAAATTTACAAAGGTGATCTTCAGGTATGAAACTCACATGTTTTTATACTTTCTTATTTTATATTTAGGAAATGTTTGTCATCTTCAAAAAGGGGGAGATTGTTGGCTAAATGGACATCTGTAAATCCCTTTGTTTTGATAATGACAAACATTTCATTCTTGTTAATCTAACGTGATATTTGAGTGTTGCAGGAATAAGGTGGATGACAAAGCAATTAGGGAAATCCATATGCTTACATATTTATATTTTCATGAAATGTAATCGCTTTGTAAAAACTTGTACAAATCTATAATGTACAAGTACTTAGATTTCATGTAAATCAAGCGTTAGATTCTCCCTAGCTAAACATCACATTTAGATAGGTCATCCCTTCAAATAAGTGTCACATATGCACACTCATACACACACTTAGTGCTTTAATTGAAAAATTGAAACAGGGTCAATCTCGGTTGACTAACTCCTCGACCGAGACACTTTTGGTCGACAATCTTCTCGACCGAGAAAGACCCAAGTAGCCGTTAGACACATCTGACAAGGTAGTTGGCAGTTGGAGATAAACATTGCAAAACACTTGATTCAGAGAGCCTGTCGGTCGACAAAAGTTCGACCGAGTAGGTGTCTCGGTCGACCGTTTCTCGACCGAGATGGACTCTGACAGAAACTGCAGAATTAATTAATTAGCCGTTGCTAAAGCAACAAACTTGTACCTAACGGCTAGTTAAACACTTAGAAACCCCTAGAAGGTGTCTCGAACGTCCTTAAGCACTTGTAGGACATTCCTATAAATAGGACATGCCTTAGGACACCTAAACACACTTGTTACACTTGAGAAATCTTTGAGCATACTTTGAGCAACCTATTTGTGAGCAAATTGAGCATAGTGACAATTGGCTACTTCTTCTCTTAGCTCAAAATTCGTGTCCTATAGGCTAGCATCTCCTATCCACTTCAATTACATTTCCATACACTTTGGTTAGGAGATCTACACGCTCGATCTAGGCAAATCAAGCCTTGTGCTACAAAAGGATAAGTTGTAATTTCTATTTTCTTTCTTGTTCTCTATTGTTGTTTGTACTCTCCTTGCTACTCCTAGGTTGGAGGCTGCGGATTGGAGAGGTTGAAGATCTTCTTGGTGAAGAAGGGGACCTTGAGCTACTTCAAGAAGGCTGGTGCAACGGGATGTTACTTCTAGAGAGGAAGGCTACTTCAAGGGGGAGCTTGGAGTTACTTCAAGAAGGCTACCTCAAGTTGGTGCATCTACTTCAAGTGAAGGTTGTTCAAGGGGTGTAAAGAAAGTATTGTATTTTGTGTAAATCCTTGTGAAGGTAATAAAATTAATACTTTCAAAATCCCAATTGGGTAAACAACTGGGTAGTGGACTGACAACTTTAGTATTTGCTAAAGTTGGAACCACTCTAAACACATGTCTCCTTCCATTTTCATTTGTGGTTGTTTGAATTAAATAATTGCTAAAATATTTAAAAACTCTATTCACCCCCCCTCTAGTGTTTTTCACTTAGGTCTACACCTTATTTGCACTATAGTGTCAAAGACCTACCCCCTCCTGGTTTATGAATTTCTGACCACCTTCAAAGTAGAAGACGACCCACAAAACCACCGTGACCCATATCCAAAAATCAGTTTTTGACTTCTAGACAAATTCTTTTCTATGGATCTTAAACGGTTTTGTGCTTTACTTAAGTGCAACTATGGAGGGTATATTGATTATCACCCCGCCTTCCATAGTGATTCTTTTTGGTCTGATATTACTAGTGAAATGGTGCACATAGCTAGAAATTCATGAACTTCTTCACTCCATAATCCAATTTTCAGAGTTATGCATCGTCTTCTAAGCACAAGGCCCTTTGATAAAAAGGAGACTCAAGGTGTCGTAGGAAAAAATGATCTTTTCTTCTTATGGTGCTTAGTAAAGAATGAGCAAATCAGTTCTGGCTACTACATTGTAAATAAGCTTCTAGAGACCAAAAAGAAGAAGCAAAGAGAGGCAGGTGACATCATGTGTGGTGGGCTGATCAGTATACTTGCAATGCAGCTAGGCTTAGAGGTGGGTGTCCTAGAATCTGCACCGGGGAAAAACCTTGTAGACATCAACTATCTTATTTCCTGTGGCTTGATATCAAGACATGGCAGTAGCACAAGTAAATTCAAGGTTTTTATCACAAAGAAGCAGTTCATGGTCATCCTCGATTCAACCCGCAATGATATCGAGAACAAAGCCACTTGGAAGGTGGAGTTACAGCCCGAAGTCGATGAAGAGACACCCACCCATGGCGCCAACACTCTACGCCAACAACTATACAAGCATGTCCTACTCCACTTCCACCCTCCACCAGTACTCATACATAGTACACATGGATGATGCTTGACATGAGGCACCTTTACAGTTACGTTCAGCAGAGGTTTGACCACATCGATAGCCATTTCGACCAGATGAGCACGCAGTACACTACAATGTATGACATGCTCAACTGGATGGACGCTTGGCATATCACTCAGGGCCATTACCCCACCCCATAGTCGTATCAGTCACTGCCTCAGCAACAGTCTGAGTACCCACAATAGCCATCTCAGTTTTTAGAATAGCAGCCACCTCAGTTTCCAGAGCAACGACCTGACTCTTCCACCCAACTGATGGACATCCCCAACATTGTCAGCTAGTTGTTCCCAGATCAGGAGGGTGGAGGCTCTTATTTCTGATCACATAGATGATAGGTACCCTATTATGAACTCCATAAGTTCGATTGATGCAGTGAGGACACTACTGATTTAAAGCTTAGGGGGAGCACAACCGGGCGGTAGTTGTAGTTTTTCATTCAATTTTTTCTTTATTTGAGTTAGTTGTATTATGTGTTTTCCTTTTTATTCCTTGTTCTGTTCCTTGATGGTAAAAATTAGTATGACTTGAGACTATCTTGTTAGAATGAACCCCCCCCCAGTATGCTGGAATTATTCTGGTCCTTTATGTGTCTTGACTACATGAGAAGAAAAATCAAGAGCATGTATGAATGAAATGGAATTTTAAAAATCCCCATGTACATGACTTTGCCTTTTGTTTGTTGTTTGAAATCTCCATTTTTTTACATCCTTGATTTCTCAATATACGTAACAGTTCCAAATTTTAAGCGAATGAATCAACTTGGCAACATTTAATAGAATACATGATACTCTTGCCAAACAAAGTGCATCTACAAAAAAATTTTCAGTGAAAAACTTTCAAAAGAATGATTTAAATCTTGCTAGCTTTAACATTATTGTTGACTCTTTGGTGTTATACCATCAACAGTTTATCTTGACCCAATAAAAGATGGCAAATGGCCCACATATTATGCTAGCCTAGTGTGAGTCCGATCTGGAAATGATGGTTAGGTGATATGGAAATCAAAAGAGGGTAAAAACAAGACCCCAACCGGCTTTCCTCGTGAGCGTAAGCCTAAATTAGCAGTCGAATGTTGGAACTAAAAAATTCCATCATCATATCCTTAACAAAAAGAGTGCAACTAAGTATTGTTAATGTTAGCATTAGTTTCATCATCTTATATCTGTACTAGATGAAAACTTTGTAATGTACATGCACGGATTGTTTGGCTTGATTATCCAAATTCTATTTAATGTTGTCTAGTTGATCATTTCGTTTATTTTGGAACTAACCCTGTTGGACTTAATTTCTCTATCTTGGATGTTGAAATTTTGAGATGACAACAAGGAGCACAGGCACAATGTGCATGGTTGGCTGAGCTGATTACATACCTTCTTTTCTTTTAATCCATGCAGAAACTTGATTTTTCTTCTTATATGTAACCCTATTCTTTTTGCTTGAGGACAATCAATAGTTCAAGCTTAGGGGGATTTGTTGTGTGATTTCTAAATCATCTTTTCACATACTATCACACACAAATTTGGTTCATTCTGATTTTATTTAGCCTCTTTTCATATTACTTTTGCCATCTTTTTGTTACTTTACTTATCGCATAACTTGCATTATAGATATGTCCCAAAAGAACTGATTTCAGAGCTTAATTATGCTAAAACAGCATAATGCACGACGTGCAGGACAAATGCACGGTGTGCATCACTTTAGAAGAAGTTTCATTTCAATCAAAACAGCAGAATGCATGGCGTGCAGGACAAATGCACAGCGTGCATCTGTTTAGAAGAAGTTTTGTTTCACCCAGATGGTCATATGCACCGCGTGTTTGGGCCTCAAACACAGCGTGCGAGTTTCTAGAAGTGTGCAGAAAAGCAAGTGCACAACGTGCACCTAACTAAATGGTGTGCACCTGGAGCGTCTAGCATCCAAGAAAACTTTTGGAAAGTCGCACGGTGTGCATTGCTTATGCGCATTCCATGCATAGTTCAACATGAAGCAACCCATCAATGTTGGTGCCCGGTGTGCACCCAAATGCATGACGTGCACTTGGCAGTTTTAGAAATTTGAAAAATATGAATTTGTGTTTAAATGAAGGAGGGAACTTAAGGGGCAGTTATGTTGGGTCATTTTGGAAGGTTTTTCTCATCCCAAGCCACAGAAAAACAGAGGGGGCGAATTTGGGAGAGATCTAAGGTGGTTTTCTTGCAAAAAGAAGTCATTTCTTCTTCTCCATTGTCTTTTCCAAGGTGCAACCAAGCTTCCCCTACTCTGTGCAACTTCTTGGGAATGGAGATAGTCCATTTTGGAGCAGCTAAAGAAGAAGAATTTCATCCCCAAGCCGGAATTCCTCCTTCTTGTGGTTACAACTTCTGATCTCTTTGTTTTTCCTCCTCTAGATCATGTTTAGAACTAAATTTTCTGCAACAAATCTACAAGGCATGGTTATGGATGAGTAATTCTCTTTTTCTTGGGCATGGGTGAGTAGCTCCCATGTCAAATCATGTATGGAACAAGTGATTTCGTACTAAATACTATGATTCTTATTTTTCTACCATGAATGTACCGGTTTATTTATTCTCTTGCATGTATTGTTGGCCACTTTAAATGCATGTTTTATGCATTCTTGCTCGATCAGAGAAGATAGGTAGGAATGTATGTAGGTACTCTTCTTGGAAACTCTTTCTCTACCACAGGAGTGGAGAGAAATGAGTTGAGGAATAGGTTGTGATCTAAAACAAAATTTATGCACGAGAGTGCATCTTTGAGTTGTGATCGTTACACTTGCATCGGGATGTGAAGTGTAACACAAATTTTCCTTTAACAAGAGCTTATGTATGTTTAAATTATCATGTTCCTATGATATGCTATGATATGTGAGTGAAATTCTAATGTCCAAGATCCATTAATATTTGAACCTAAACTTTTCTAGTAATATTTTCATTGTTAGTTTTTAATCTGTATTTTCTGCAATTAGATAAGCTTCACCATCTCTTTTAAACTGATCTAGGTTGTTGAACTTGAGTTCTATTGTGTTCATTTAATTGCCTAAGCTCCTTGTGTTCGATCTCAACTATACTTCCTTTGTATACTTGCAGAGATTGGTTAAGTTGGGTAAACTATCCTTGTTTGGATAAAAACTCATTAGTCTAAATATAACCAACAGGTATCAACTGTTGTATTAGATCGTGTGGTATTATGGGGGGGTTCTTTATACAATAGGTGTTGCGCATGTTGTAATATGTGTATTTTATACAACATTTAATACATGTTGTAGATCATTGAACACACCTATTGTAATAGAGGTGTTGTATATAATATGTTGAGACAAAAGGAAAATACATCTAGACACAAGGTTTCAAACTTGAGACCACTTGAAAGTAAGGCACATCTCAAACTGCTGAACTAATTTCATTTTATGCAACACATATATTCTTTGTTGTACATATACAAAAAATGATGTGCAAACCTATTGTGTGATTGTGGTCTATTACAATGGGTAACTATTACAATAGGTGAAATCCTGTTGTGTAATTATAGTATACTACAATGAGTTATAGTATGTGGTGTAATGATGGTCTATTACAACGGGTTAACATATGTGACTATTACAATGGGTAGAGCATGTCGTGTAATTATGATATTTTACAATGAGTTAGAGTATGTTGTGTAATGATGGTCTATTACAACGGGTTAACATACATGACTATTACAACGAGTTAGAGCATGATGGAGCTGGGACTTACACTAAAAGATCACTCTTCCAATGGGAGTCCCAAAGATGCACCAAAAACCCTAGGGAGTTGATGTTCTCTCTAGGTTTACCTAGAACTGGTTCTTAGATAAACACTCCAACCCCATAAGAGTATGGAAGCCTTATCATAGTACAAATTTAGGATCGAACCCAAAAGGCAACGGTCTTGTTGCAAGCAACAAGATGAAAAATGTATAGAACTTCACTTAGCTACTTACTAGTTGGCACTTATATCGAAAGTTGGATTTTGATGGTTTTAAACTAAGAACATGGAAAGTAAAGAAAGCAAGTAAATCTAAGAGTTAAACTATGATAAAGATCACTAGGGTGTGATCGGTTTTTCACCGCCACTACACATTGATCAACACATGCAAAGCAAAACTTAACCTGCAAAAAGAGTTCGGTCAGTTAGTATCCTTGTAGACCTAGTCTCCTTTCGGATAACCTAGCTACGAGAAGCGCGGGAATGTTGCAACGCCATCCATTCCCGATCAAATGGTCACATTACTTTACATCATTCCCCTCGCAAAGTGTGTTCCTCGACTTACCAAGGTTGCACTTCCATACGTCAACTGATTCCATTTCATAGTATGAAAGTGCAACGGATGATAGTGAGTTTACTCCACTTCTTGAGATACACCTCTAGATACCGAAACAGATACATGGTGGATACATGCATCAAGAACCAACATGCAAATGAGTTTCGAATATAATAGTACAAACGTAGACAATTCATACTAAAAGATAAAAGATAACACAAGTTGGAGATCAAGCAACAAGTATTCATTAATCGTTTGATGTTGAACTGACAAAGATAAGAACTCTACATTACAACCTAAGGATTACATTTTACATGATATGAAAGTATGGGTAGCGGGGCTACTCCCCGCACCCTAGTGAAGAAGACTACTCCCTCATGACTAAGACCAAGAAGGAGGCGAGAAGAGAGAGAGAGAGAGCATCATCCCCACAAAGGATGGAAGAAGGTCAACCCCTTGGAGAGAGAGAGCAACGATCCACTAGTCTTCGTAGGTTGCACGATGAGGAGGTCTCCCCTTCCCACCTTCTTGACGAAGAAGGAGAAAGCAGCTTCATGATGGAGTATGGACCTCAGACCGACAGCCCCAGCGCGGAGGATGGAAATGGCAGGAGCTCTGGAACGATTGGGGCAGCCTTTGGACGTCTGAGATGTCTCCCCCCGGAGGACCCTTGGGGTCTTATTTATAGGCCTTGAGTGAAGTCCAAACGGTTTGGAGACCGTTTGGACCTCAAGACCGTTTGGGGCCTCAAGACCGTTTGGGGCCTTAAGACCGTGAGACCGTTTGGCTTCAAACGGTCTTGAGACCGTATGAACTCCATGCGGTCTCGAGACCGTTTGGCTTCATGCGGTCTTGAGACCGTTTGAACTCTATGCGGTCTCAGGACCGGTTGGCTTCATGTGGTCTTGGGACCGTTTGAACTCCATGCGGTCTCGGGACCGGTTGGCTTCATGCAGTCTTGAGACCGTTTGAACTCCATGCGGTCTCGGGACCGGTTGGCTTCATGCGGTCTTGAGACCGTTTGAACTCCATGCGGTCTCGGGACCGGTTGGCTTCATGCGGTCTTGGGACCGTTTGACTCCATGCAGTCTCGGGACCGGTTGGCTTCATGCGGTCTTGGGACCGTTTGACTCCATGCGGTCTCGGGATCGGTTGGCTTCATGCGGTCTTGGGACCATTTGAATCAACTCGGTCTTGAGGCTGAGTTATTCTTTTATGATTTTTTGTGCTTTTTCTTTATATATAAAAGGAAAAGGTTAGTCTGATGGTGTATTTACAAAAAGAGGGTAAAATTGGGATTATGTGTAGTTTAAACGTAAAAAGAGTATGGAAAACTAAAGAAAAAGACTAAGATAATTGACTAAAATAGGAGGTTATCACCCCCCGTAACTTAGAGTCTAGCTTGTCCTCAAGTTAGATAGAGCTGAGACATGTAATGGCGAGGCGATCTTATTTAGGATTTCCATACTCTTGCTTCAATTCTTGACCTGAGTTCCCCTGGGGTCATATCAAGTCTTATTGCATGCCTTGACTCTTTCAGATTTTGAGGGTTGCTTAGATCTCAGGTTCCTTTCCGTATCTCAAAGTTTGCATTGGGACCACCTTTATTTTGTGCATGTTGTTGACTCTAATCAGCTTTATACCTCTCTGAAAAACCTACTGGAAGCTAGAGAGGGTATGAGGGTTGGCTAAAGGCTTTGATGTGTAGCTCCCCCTTCAACTGGGGGAGGGGTTGTCTATGCTTTTTAGAATCTCACTACCGGGCACGACACATCTGCCTTTATGAGGGCAGCTGAATGTACCGGTCGGGCGAGTCCTTTATGAGCCTTTCATATACTTAGAAAGTTTAGGGTTTCACTACCGGGCACGAAACATCTGCCTTTGTGAGGGCAGCGGAATGTGTCGGCCGGGTGAGACCTTCGTCAGTTCTTTATATAGATCCTTATGTGTGGCACAACTCTCATAATTTTATTCGTCTCTCTGGCTTTTATTCAATAACTCACATGCTTGGGTTTTGGGATTTTTGAGAATTTATTTTGGGCGGCCAAGCCTCTTTTATTTTGAAGAGAGGAAAGCTGTTCTTAGAGTTTTTCAACATGCACTTATTTTGTTTGTGGTCCACTTGCAGAACTTCTTGATTTGGAAGTTGCCTGATTTCCCTCTCATCCTTGAGATCTTTGCTTATTTCTGCCTTGATTTTGACCTGTGGAGAGTCAGATAAAGAATTGAAGCAAAAACATGGAATCAATAGTGGATGGAAATTGATAAATCACCATTCGATGTCTAAGTGCTATTTACTTGTAGGGATTAACATGATTCTAGAGTTAGTTGAGGTGACTATTTTTGAAAAAGAAAATTTAAGTTAAAAAGAATTGTTTAAGAAGAATTTAAGAGTATAGAAAGTGTTTAACAAAAAGAGAGGTGTAGAAAATGATACCTCGCCCTTGTCTAATGTACCCCCCCTAACTTATCACTCACTCTGTCCCTAGAGTGGCAAAGTGATAGGTTGAGAAGTCATTAGGACAAGGGCCGCAGGTTAAGGTAAATCTTCATTTGCCCCCAGAGAATGAAGTAGATTGGATGCGAACTGTCCTCGTAAAGCGTGGTAGTCCACGTCAGTCATTTCCTCTACTGGTCTTTGGAGAACAATGATAGTGTACATCCAATAGAGGACGTGGAAGCCGCAGTCGTTCGATTGTCGTATTTGCTGGGGGCATTTGTGGCAGAAGGCGGGGTGATGGAAATGTTCTTTGTCGTACGCCTTTGTATGCTGACTCAGAAAATCGATTAACTTCTCGGCGCACTCCTTTGCCACCACTTCTGTTGGCGTCTTTGGTGTCACGACGTAGTTTCACTGTCATGTGTTGAAATGGCTGTCGGAACTGTTGTATATTGTGGTTGTTCCTTCTGGGAGGTTTGTTGCCAGGAGAATCCAATGCTCATGATACAGGATGGGTAACATGATGAATGTCGGCGTTGTGTGCTGGGGATATGAGATCAGCGCGTCGGTTGTGCCGAAGTTCTTGAGCTTTAGGAGATCATCTTTCATATATGGAGACGCCATGTATGTAATTGGGTTGTTTTGGCCAAGCAGCAACTGGTAGGCGGCCATAAGGCTTACAGAGAGGGATCCCTAATCCTGTAGAGTCTCTCACAGTGAATCTTCCATCACAAGTATGTCTCGAGACATGAATATCAGGCCATCTTTGTCTGCGGAGAGTCGCGCCATAATGATACACAATTTGAGGTCGTTAAGACCCTTGCAAGGATCGCGATCAAAATCAGGAAAGGTTGGGTCAATGGTGTATACATGATCGCTTTTGCTTTTATCTTTCTCTAGAGACTTGGTCTGCTCTGACTCCTTCAAAACTTGTCGGAAAGGTCGCCGTTGTCATCACTGGACAGCTGAGAAAAGGTAGCGAGGAACATCATCTGGTGACATAGTTGGGTCGTTGAAGAAACGTCTATCACAGATGAGCTCCATGGCATAACGTCCACGTAAGGAATGAAAGTCTTCAGCTACCAGGTCGTTGAATGGGATTTCCTGGTTCAGCACTTGAATGTGTCGGATGGTGCAGAAAGCGCTATCCCCAGATCCCTCGGTGGCTTGGACTGGAGGGTTTATGATTTTGAACCATGGTTGGCTCCAGTCCTGGCGAAGAGATGGGTGTGCAGCCCAGATTAATTTAAGCAGCCGGAAGGGTATACACCTGGCTTCTCCTACAAAATGTATTGTGCCGACTGGTAGCTCGGTGCTACAGAAGTTGTATACTTTGGCATCCCGAGCCTCGGTATCCACGATCATAAAAAGCCAGTGGTCCGAGACTTGGAAGGGCATTGTAAGATAACGTGCCCTTCGTGCCAAACTGACACACAACCGCTCAATCGATTTTTCACATATGTCTTTGTATAAAAGGCCAAAAGACAGAGCGGGCAAAGCATTAAAAACCGGTTGTTTCCGCTTGTGACTTCTATCTGTTTCTATACAATTGGCGAGGAGGACACGGAAGATCGCCATTGGCACCGTGGACCGAGGTCGGAGGATGCTACGGAAGTCTTCGTGTGTCAACTTACGTCTGGTTTTGGTATTATGATAGATTGTGTCTTCCCCCTCTTTTGCATCGTCCACTATAGTGTTCAGTATAAAAATGTCCTGAGCATCTAAAGTGGAGATGGCCGCCATATCCAAGTCGTGCATTTTGTGCGGCAACGGAGGTGGCGGGGGAAGTTCTTATGGTGGGGGAGAAGCAAGTTTTTCGAAGGCCTCTTCATGGCCTTGTAGAGTGTCATCTGAGTCGGAGGCAGAGTCGAGATCCTCGTCTGTGTCTAGACTTACTCGGTCTGCCTCGTCCTGGTAAGGGGGAGAAGGTGCTGAGAAGAGTGGAGCAGATGTTTTCGGTGGGTTGGCGCTGGATCCTAGTATGCATTGTTGGAATTCAGCGTAGGCCGCGTCTTTTGCAGCTTCCCCGATGGACCCCATAGCTGAATAGTCAAAGAATTGATCCCCATATGACATGTTGACATTGTCGTTGTGTGGGACTTGGGGTGATGGTCACTGTCCTGGTGACCTTTGTCGGACCCTTTTTGGGAGGGTCCTTCTGCATGTCCGGGGTCTTCTCCGTCATCATGCTTGTCATTGGAAGGTGTATCTTTGTTGGAGTCAGCAGATGAGTCAGAGTCGTCGTCTGCTTCATCATCATCATCTTTGTCATCCGCAGCTTCGTCGGCTAGCTTTTTGCTGGAGGACGTTTTACACCGCTGATGAGTGGCTTGTAGCTCGTCGAAAGCCACTTGCAGATGCTCGTGTTTTTTTAGCAGTGCATCGTGGGTTTCTCTGAGGTCTGTGAATCTACCCTCGGCGGAGAGGAGGCGTGCTGTCAGTTCTGTTACTTGAGCACGTAGCTATTGGATTTCATCGTTATTGGACTCCTTTTGGCGATGATGTAGCTGTGTAAGTGTTCTATCAATGGTGGCCAAGCGCGTGCTCAGGGCTTCTTGATGTTGCTGGAGCTCGCAGAGAGTCTCTGGCATAGGTTGAGTCTGTTTGGAGATCTCATTGACTTTTTGCGCCATTGCTTCTTGCTGACGCGTCGCTCCAAGGACCAGGTTCGGCAGGTTGTTGGTGTGGCTGTTGATGTGCTCAACTTGCTTAACCACTTCATCCTGTCGTTGCTGGAGGCCTTGGAGGAAGGTGGGCAAGGCTCGGTGTTGTTCGTCGATCTTGGTCACCTGTCGTGATAAATCCTGTACACAAGAAAAAATATAATTTAATATGTTGGAAGGATCGGTGAGGAGGTTTCGGACAGCGTCAAATTGACAGCTGAATTCCTCACCAATGTTAGTAAAAGGGACCCAGGAGTGGAAGGGTGAGATGACTGGGGTCTATGTGGAATGGTGTTAGTGTCTTGCAGAAGAGACACTGATGATGCCCCGAGCTGCGTAGTGACTGTGGATGTAGTCACCAGCGGTGTCGGGGTGGTGGCGGATGTGAAAAGTGGTGGTATTTGAGGCGAAAGTGGTGGTAGTGAGATTGATGGGGTGGAAACTGCGGAAGTGAATGGAAAAGTGGTGAAGTCGGGCATAGGGATGGAGAAAGGGAAGCCCGAAGTAAAAATGGGTGAAGTAGTGGATGTGGGGAAGAAGGGAGGAGTGGTAGATGTTGGAATAGTGGAAGGTGGAGTGGTGGCGGCGGTGGCGGCAGTTAGCTGCTCATGGAGGCTCTGGATAAAAGAGTCGATGGAGGAGGTAGTTAAATTTTCCTCCTGGAGGGGCTCGGCTTTCGGGTTTGGCCGAGATGTTGGTGTCCTCGACAGCTGTTGGGCCTACAGCTGCCTCCTGGAAGGCCGTTTGATAGGCATCTTAGTTGGTCGAGCTGTTGGGGCAGTGATGCTCATCTCCATTTGTCCCGTTGTTGCTTTCCTTTCGAGTATTTTGACCGAAGCTAGCAGTTGAGTAAGCTCCTCGTCAGAGAAGAGGAGCTGTGTTGTGTCATAGTTTGCTAACTCCGGGAGCGGGAGGAGAGTCCTTGATGATTTGACCATAGGGCAGAATACATAATGTAATTTCCCATCCTTTTCCTTAATTATGAACGAGTTCTTCAGAGTTTGCTCGTTGGTAAGGATGTCACCCTTCAGTTGCGTGCAGCGGGGTAAAGGTTTGTCCATCTTAAGATATTTGATGATAGATGTGACATGACCCCCGGTACATATTTCTTTCCCCAGGCTAGAGGCAGATAATTTCTGGATCATAAGTCGTCCTATGTTGACTGGCCTTTCGTTGAGGATAGACCAGAGAATGAAAAGATCTGATATTATAATGTTCCCTCCTTCTGTCCTGGGGAAAAGTGTGCCGGCGAGGATTTTGTGCAGAGTGCGCACAAATCCAGACTGAATGTTTGACGCCTTGCACGTCTTTGCATCATAAGTGGGGATCTCGGTTAAGGATTTCCAGAATGTATGTCTGTTGAATACTGGATGATCGGTGCCCACTGTTTTAGCCTTTCGCAGCTGCTCCTGGTCGTCGATAAAGATGGAGTTCAGCATATTCTCTGTTATGACGACCTTGCTGCAAAAAATTTGGGGGACAAGCCTTCTGTCACCCCCGTCCTGAGACTTATCTGTGATGTTGATGGGCTCCTTGGTCAGAAAGGAGAAAAATTCTGCGGTGGGTTCATAGTAAGATACTTCAGGTACTAGACACAACCTGGTGAGGTTGGCTTTTTCTAGTACGTTGAAGATACGATCATGTATTCCCATCTTGAGCAGTATGCTGGAGCAGACATACTTGGTGGGTTTTAGGATTTTGTCAGTGGAGATGGTGGTTTGGATGAAGAGGTTCTCTGGTGGTGGTATTGTGGTGGTGATGGGAATGAAAGTGGTGGTAGTGGCGGGGATAGTTGTAGGAATGGTGGTGGTAGTGGTGGTAGTAGCAGTGATGGTAGCTGCAGGGATGGTGGTGGTAGCAGCAAGAATGGAAGGTTTGGCGAGGGGTTGGTCCATGGTGGAAGCGGGTCAGACTTGTTTCCTTGCCCGCTTTTTGGAGGGCTGCCCAGATGCAGTCTTCGGGACCTTGTGCTTCCCCTTTTTCTCTTTGACAGGTGACTCCTCTTCGGAGTTAGGATTGTACTCCGAATCTTCATCAGAAGAGGAGATGATAGTTTCCTCCTCAGGGGGCTCAGATAAGATCCTCTCTAGGCGATCAAGTTCGCACATGACTTCCATCATCTTGACGTTCGGGGGTGCCTTCCCAATCCTGTTGAAGTCTGCTCTTATCTTTTGAAGCCTAGCTTGTTCTTCCAGCATTTCCTCTTTCGTCCAGATTTCAGGACCTTCGAACCTGATGGCTTTGCTTGGTGGTGATGCCATATCTGAAAAATAGGAATTTATGAGTTAGAGCAAAAAGATTTAGAAACAAATTAGATTTTATTTGTAGTTTATGTCTTTTTGTATTTTTGTGAAAGGTTAATGGGTGTGGGAGATAAAACGGTTTCGAGACCGTTTGGTCCAGACGGTTTAAGAACCGTTTGGTTCGAAACAGTTTCAAGACCAAACGGTTTCAAGACCGTTTGGTTTCAAACGGTTTCAAGACCGTTTGGTTCCAAACGGTTTGAAGACCGTTTGGTCTCAAACGGTTTCAAGAACCGTTTGGTTCCAAACGGTTTCAAGACCGTTTGGTCCCAAACGGTTTCAAGACCGTTTGGTCCCAAACGGTTTCAAAACTGTTTGGTTCCAAACGGTTTGAGGAGCGTTTGGAAAACGAAAAGCCGCAGGGTTGCTGACGCAGGTGAAGACGAAGGTGAACCGGCGCGGAGGCGGAGGGTGTGCCGGCGACGAAAACGGCGGTGAAACCAGTGATGTGATGAAAACGACAACGGTGAAGATGACGATGACGAGGGTGATGCAGACGATGGTGAAGAAATCGTCGAAGACGATAGTGGTCCGAATCGAAGGTGATGACTGTAGTGAAGATGGTGGAAGATAGAATCGGTGGCATCGTGAGAATGATGGTGACGTGCGGATGGTCGTTAAAACCATCGGCGGAGAAGGCGGCGATGGTGGAACAGATGGTGAAACCTAAGGAACGGCGACGAAGGTGGTAGGGAAGAGGGGCAGCGTGCGTTGTGGTCGCCGGACTACCTTGCAGGTGGTTGGTGAACGAGAGTGTGATCGCACGGGAGCAAAGGAAGCAGAAGCAAAACAATAGTTCTTCGCACAAGCGCTCCAGAGAGTTCGAAAGTTCGAAGAGAGAAAGACGAAGGGGTAGTGTTTATATTTATAGGGAACGGTTAACGACCCTTTGTATTCCAAGCGGTTTCAAGACCGTTTGGTCCCAAACGGTTTCAAGACCGTTTGGTTCCAAACGGTTTTGAGGACCATTTGGTTCCAAACGGTTTGGAGACCGTTTGGAGTCCAAACGGTTTCAGGACCGCTTGGAAGGACAAAGGCATAAAAGATTTTATATTTTTATGTTTGTTTTTTTTGTATATTTTTATGTTGTTTGTTTTTGATTTTTTTTTTTATTGTTTAAGTTATGTAGATTTTTTTTGTTGTATTTTCATAAGATAAAACTATTGAAAATAAAAGAGCAGAACATAAAGGAAAAAGTAGAAATCTTGGGTTGCCTCCCAAGTAGCGCCTTGGTTTTACGTCGCTGGCTCGACGAAGTTGTAACATTGTCATGCTGTTGGCATAGTATTTGATTGTTCATGTCTATTCGGCCCATGTTTAGGGTTTGACTTGGGCTGCCCAGCAAAAGTGCCTGCCGGAGGTTTTAACTGTGCAGCAATCTGGGCAAGCTGGGCTTCAACTGCCTTCTGTTGGGCTTGTTGGTTAGCCAGCATGGTTTGCTGAGATTGTAGCATCTGTCTTATCAAAGATATCTCATCCTCCGGCTGTGCAGTAGCATTTTTCTGAAGGCTTTGTTGTTGAGGCTGCTGAGTATGCAACTGCGGATGAAGCGGGGGATGAGTGTACTGATAGTAGGCTGATTGGTTTCTAGGGTAGTTAGCCCTAGGGAAATTGTTCCTTGGGTTCCCTTGATTTTGGTTAAAATTGTTTGAGAACCCAGGAGGCGACCTACGATCAGATCCCCCTTGTATCTGATGTTGCGGATTCGTAGTTCCAGAAGGATTCCCGTACTGAAACCCAGGATGGTTCCTTGGTTGGCTGGGATTATAGTAAACTTGTCCGGGAATAGTGTGGATGGAGTTGACTTGCTCCAGAATCTGATCTTCAGCTTGATTAGTAATAGACTCATATGGTTGTGGTAGTGGTTGCATATCCATCATCGCATTGTACAACATTCCACAGGAGAGAGTCGGATGGTCCGAAGCATGACAAGCCTCATAGGATCCTGTGACAACTTTGACTTGATGAACCAACGGAGTTTTCTTCTTATAAATTTCCCCTAGAGTTGTCTCGAGGGCTTGTTGTTTATGAACAATTGTTTTCAAGGCCTCGGCTATTGACTTCATTTCTATGGATTCCTCAGCTTTGAAAACTTTAAGAACACCTTTTCCAACTGACCGTCCCCAGTTGGACTGGTTTTCATCTCCTAAAGTAACAATCTTCCAAGCATCCTCATAGTTCTTCCTCATGAAATTTCCTCCAGACGAGGAATCTAGGAACTGTTTAATATCATCGCTTACTCCCCGATAAACAGTTTCTATCAGTTGATTCTGTGAAATTCCATGATGGGGGCATTTGCGCAGAAGTTCCTTAAATATTTCCCATGCCTCAGCGAGGGTTTCTCCAGGTAGCTGGGAGAAATGATTGATTTGCCCTCTGATTTCATAGGTCAGCGAGGGTGGAAAGAACTTCTCCAAGAATTTTTCCTCTAGAGGGGCCCAAGTGGTTATTATGGGTTCTCTGTCTAATGAGTTGTACCAACTCAAGGCCCTTCCAGATAAGGTGAAATGGAACAGGTGGAGCATTATCGCATCGAAAGTGATACCAGCTTGCGGGACCAGGCGGCATAATGCCTTAAACCTTTTCAAATGGTCCATGCAATCATCTCCTGAACCTCCAGAGAAGGAGATTCCTTGCATAATCTGGATCCACTGGGTACGGATCTCAAAGTTTGGGATGTTGATGATCGGAGGCAGGACCGGGTGGTTATCCTCGTAGTTCTTCGGGACAGCATAGACCCTTAGTTGCTTGTTTCGTAACTCGAGCTGAGCAGCGTGGGTTGCTGCCTCGGTTTCCGCTATTATGCGGGCTTGCTCTTCTGCTCGTATTTCCGCTTGTATTTGGGCACGGGTGTCTGCGATAAGTTATGCCCGTTGTGCGGCGATGGCAACATTTACTCTCTCCATCACCAAAGAAGCTTGATGTTGTTCGTCAGCCATTTGTTTAGCGCGTTGGCGATTGAGACGGATTCAGCGGTGGAAACTTCTCTCTACCTCGGAGTCGAACTCCGGATCAGGGGAGAATCCGCGACTATGCGGTGATTGCATGCACATGTTCTACCTGAGTAGAGAAAAGAGAACTCCTTTAGATAATAGTGAAAATATGAAAGTTTCAAGAAGATATAGAGTTATGATTCAAAAAGAAAGTGTAAAAACCTAACCAACTAGAAAGGTACTAAGTGAAATAACAACGTTCCGTTGTCCCCGGCAACGGCGCCATTTTTTGATGGAGCTGGGACTTACACTAAAAGATCACTCTTCCAATGGGAGTCCCAAAGATGCACCAAAAACCCTAGGGAGTTGATGTTCTCTCTAGGTTTACCTAGAACTGGTGTTTAGATAAACACTCCAACCCCATAAGAGTATGGAAGCCTTATCATAGTACAGATTTAGGATCGAACCCAAAAGACAACGGTCTTGTTGCAAGCAACAAGATGAAAAACGTATAGAACTTCACTTAGCTACTTACTAGTTGGCACTTATATCGAAAGTTGGATTTTGATGGTTTTAAACTAAGAACATGGAAAGTAAAGAAAGCAAGTAAATCTAAGAGTTAAACTATGATAAATATCACTAGGGTGTGATCGGTTTTTCACCGCCACTACACATCGATCAACACATGCAAAGCAAAACTTAACCTGCAAAAAGAGTTCGGTCAGTTAGTATCCTTGTAGACCTAGTCTCCTTTCGGATAACCTAGCTACGAGAAGCGCGGGAATGTTGCAACGCCAGCCATTCCCGATCAAATGGTCACATTACTTTACATCATTCCCCTCGCAAAGTGTGTTCCAGGACTTACCAAGGTTGCACTTCCATACGTCAACTGATTCCATTTCATAGTATGAAAGTGCAACGAATGATAGTGAGTTTACTCCACTTCTTGAGATACACCTCTAGATACCGAAACAGATACATGGTGGATACATGCATCAAGAACCAACATGCAAACGAGTTTCGAATCTAATAGTACAAACGTAGACAATTCATACTAAAAGATAAAAGATAACACAAGTTGGAGATCAAGAAACAAGTATTCATTAATCGTTTGATGTTGAACCGACAAAGATAAGAACTCTACATTACAACCTAAGGATTACATTTTACATGATATGAAAGTATGGGTAGTGGGGCTACTACCCGCACCCTAGTGAAGAAGACTACTCCCTCATGACTAAGACCAAGAAGGAGGCGCGAAGAGAGAGAGAGCATCATCCCCACAAAGGATGGAAGAAGGTCAACCCCTTGGAGAGAGAGAGCAACGATCCACCAGTCTTCGTAGGTTGCACGATGAGGAGGCCTCCCCTTCCCACCTTCTTGATGAAGAAGGAGAAAGCAACTTCAGGATGGAGTATGGACCTCAGACCGACAGCCCCAGGGCAGAGGATGGAAGCGGCAGGAGCTCTGGAACGATTGGGGCAGCCTTTGGACGTCTGAGATGTCTCCCCCCGGAGGACCCTTGGGGTCTTATTTATAGGCCTTGAGTGAAGTCCAAATGGTTTGGAGACCGTTTGGACCTCAAGACCATTTGGGGCCTCAAGACCATTTGGACTGTGAGACCGTTTGGCTTCAAACGGTCTTGAGACCGTATGAACTCCATGCGGTCTCGAGACCATTTGGCTTCATGCGGCCTTGAGACCGTTTGAACTCTATGCGGTCTCGGGACCGGTTGGCTTCATGCGGTCTTTGGACCGTTTGACTCCATGCGGTCTCGGGACCAGTTGGCTTCATGCAGTCTTGAGACCGTTTGAACTCCATGCGGTCTCAGGACCGGTTAGATTCATGCGGTCTTCAGACCGTTTGAACTCCATGCGGTCTAGGGACCGGTTGGCTTCATGCGGTCTTGGGACCGTTTGAACTCCATGCGGTCTCGGGACCGGTTGGCTTCATGCGGTCTTGAGACCGTTTGAACTACATGCAGTCTCAGGACCGGTTGGCTTCATGTGGTCTTGAGACTGTTTGAACTCCATGTGGTCTCGGGACCGGTTGGATTCATGCGGTCTTGGGACCGTTTGACTCCATTCGGTCTCGGGACCGGTTGGCTTCATGCGGTCTTGGGACCGTTTGACTCCATGCGGTCTCGGGACCGGTTGGCTTCATGCGGTCTTGGGACCGTTTGAATCCACTTGGTCTTGAGGCTGAGTTATTCTTTTATGATTTTTTTGTGCTTTTTCTGCATATATAAAAGGAAAAGGTTAGTCTGATGGTGTATTTACAAAAAGAGGGTAAAATTGGGATTATGTGTAGTTTAAACGTAAAAAGAGTATGGAAAACTAAAGAAAAAGACTAAGATAATTGACTAAAATAGGAGGTTATCAGAGCATGTTGTGTAATTATGATCTTTTACAATGGTTTAAAGTATGTTGTGTAATGATGATCTATTACGACAAGTAAGCATGCATGATTATTACAACAAGTTAGAGCATGTTGTGTAGTTATGGTCTTTTACAATGGGTTTGAGTATGTTGTGATATTATAGTCTATTACAACAATTTAGCACTTGTTGTAGTATCACATATACTACAATGAGTTTGGCCCATTGTATATAACTTGTGTTGTATAAAATATATAATTCACAACACACAAATAGACTTGTTGTAAAAGATATGCTAACAACAACACAACCAACAGAACTATTGTGTTTTTCCCGTTGTAAAAAGCATTTTCTGTAGTAGTGATACCCTTAACTTGAACTTGCTTTTCACTTTCTCAACCTTGCTTGAAACAGTTCTCTACCAGTGGTTCCTTCTTCCTCATTTCTTCTGTAATGGCGATAGAGATGGGGAGAGGAGTGGGTGTTGTTTCTTGCTCTTCAGTCGGTCATTTTCCTAGAATAAGGGGTCAAATGGAAGCTCATCCCTGTTTGAAGCCAACTGCTCACTTGGAAATATCACTCATGCCCACAATCCACAAAGTGGTGGAGGCAGTTGTGGCCTCATTCTCCCCATATTCTCAGTTATAAATCAGAGGTAGGAGAAGAGTTAATTATCGTCTAATCTACAGATCCAATAGTTGAAAAGAGCCCACACAGCCAATCTGTGGCTCATCACTTACTCAGGATGTGTGACATCGGATTAAACCTAACTTAGGTCTATAAATCCTCAATAATGCACATCATTTCACACATTTCAAACCTAAATAACTTCTTCTAGGATCCTCCAATTGCCACAAAAATTTCACCATAGTTTTTTCATACCTCAAGGCACAATCTATTTGATGTTGGTGCCAAAATTAACTATTTGATCATGCAATTAAATACTCCAAAAAGGCATGAATTTAGGGATCTTAATCATGATATCAAACTCAATCAACACTCAAACTTTACCGAAACACTTGGAGCTCTCAAGATGACTCAACATATGAATTCCTATATGTTATTACAAAATAAAGGTTTCAAAAGGAAACTCTATCACACATAGAACCATTGGTTGGTATGTAAGAAAGGAAAAAATCTTCCTCTACCTCAGGTAGGTTGTGCACATGATTTCAAGTTGGTATAGAACTGGAAACTAAACAAGGAACACCATAAAATTCGAAATCTTAAGCAAGAATAGCTTCTATATGCATTGATCTTCATTTTAGAGAAGGAACTCAAGTAATCAAGCTTGTAGTAAGAAATAAAAGTGAAGAGGCTTATAAAATGGATCTTTCTCTTTCTCGATAGCTAGCTATGTTTTGTAGCTTTACTATACTATGGGGTCACACATTCATAATAGCGTTCAGACTCATGTGCCTTCCATAGATAGAATAGCTTGTAGTAAGACATAAAAGTGAAGAGGCTTATAAAACATGCCTCTAGGGAGAATAAAAAATTTATAGAAGTAAAAAACTCCAACAAAGAAGGTAAGAAAATCCAAGCTCTAGGTTTGAACTCGTCCAAGTAGGTACCTTTCTCCACAAGGAAAGAAAAACCCTAGAAGAAGAAGCAAGAAGGGTAGTTTCTTGACTTCTAGAATAAATTTTACCATGGAAAGCTATGGTTCCAATCTAGAGGAAGGTTGGGGGAAGAAGAAAAGAAAAAGAAACAGAGGAAAGAAGGGGATACTTACTCATTTAGGTTAAGATCACTAAAAGGAAGCTTTAGGAACCCTAAAGGAATAAAAACAAAATCCTAGTTGCTTCCACCAAGTAGATCGACACCTTCTTCATCCTTCGGTAGATTCTCCACCTACCAACAAGGTAAAAATGATCTCTAGAGAGATAACAACAGATAGGGGATCAAAGGCTTTGTTTGGGTGCTTAAGGATAGGTATCTAAAACTTTAAGATAAAGAAAAATAAAAGCATGAGGTGTCCTAGTAGCTCTCCATGTGTCCATGGCCTTAAACTATTATGGATATACAAGCAACTTCTCCCACATTCATGGATACCTTCTTAGCCATCGCTTGTTGGCTCTCCATGCCAATCAAATAAACCATTGGTCGATAGCTCCTAAAGGTAGCTCATCCTTTAAGGGGTAAACCCTAAAATACCCTTGAACAAGTAGCTTCTCCACCATTCATGGAGACCTTCTTAGCCATCATTTTTTGGCTCCCCAAGCCAAACAGATAAACCATTGGTTGATAGCTCCTAAAGGTAGCTCATCCATAAAGGTGTAAACCCTAAAATACCCTTGAAGAAAACACCTCCAAATCAAGTTTCAACTAGGCGCCCCATGGCCCAAAAAGCTGAAGAATGATAAAAAAATAGAAAAAATTATAACAAATGTGAAAAATTGCAAGGAAAACCTCATATTTTGGTAAATTTCATAAAATTCCAAAGTCTGCATAAAATTGCATAACTTGCACAAATAGTCTCTAAATTGGTCCAAATTTGAAACTTAAGCTTGCTACATGATACAAAAACATATCACAAGGTTATATTAAGGTTAAAATCACTCAATCATTGTAATTAAGAAATTTTCAAGACTTTAAGTGTGGTCAAGGGTCTTACAACTATAAACCCCTAACAAGGTTTTCTCCCCAAAATCCTACGCAGAGAGATGGGTACTTCCTACCCATCTCATACTTTAACTCTCATGTGGATTCCTCTATGCCATGGTGAAGCCACAAAATCTTCACTAATATTGTATCCTTCTTCTTTAAAATTTTCACCCTTCTATCTAGGATCAACACAATACCCTCAACATTCGAAATATCCTCATCTAACTCAACCTCTACTGGTTGGATTGTCTACTTTGTATTTGGATGACATTTCCTTAGCATAGAGATATGGAAAGACTATGCAACCTATGCAACTCTAGTGGTATCTCCAACATGTATGCCACCTTTCCAACACAAGCTAAGATAGGGTATGGTCCCATAAACATAGGAACCAACTTACCCTTCTTACCAAACATTAGCACACCTTTCCAAGGAGAAACCTTGAGATGCACTTTGTCTCCCACTTGGAATTCTAATGGTCTATGAATGTTATCTTTATAATATTTCTATATGTCCTGAGCTGCCTTGAACCATTAATGTATCACCTTAATCTTGTATGTTGTCTATTGTACAAGCTCAGGACCGAAGAGTTGACACTCATTGGTTTCATACCCACAAAGTTTATATCAAAAAATTCTGGCATACAATGCCTCATAAGGAGCCATATCTATACTTTTTTGGTAATTGTTATTATAAGAAAACTCTATTATACTAAGATGTATATCCCAACTCCCAAGAAATTGTAACACACATGCCCTCAAGACATCCTCTAAAGTCTAAATAGTCCTTTCAGACCGGACATCTGTCTACGGATGGAAAGCTATACTAAACCTCAATTGTGTTCCCATTGCTAAATGTCGATATTCCCAAAAATGACTTGTGAATTGTGGACCTCTATCATAAACTATGGTCACTAGAATGCCATTCATACAAACTATCTCATCAATATATACATGTGCCAACTTCTATGCTAGAAACATCATCTTGACTGGCAAGAAGTGGGTTGACATAGTTAATCTATCAACTATCACACATATGGAAGAATGACCCTTGGCTATCCTAGGAAGAGAAACCACAAAGTCCATACTAATATGATCTCATTTCCATTATGGTATCAACAAAGGTTGTAAAGTCCCTACAGGTTTCTGGTGCTCAACCTTAACCTATTGACAAACTGGACACCTAGCATCAAACTCTACCACATCACACTTCAATGTTGAGCACCAATACAAATCTTTTAGGTTGTGGTACATCTTGGTACTAGTAGGATGCATTGCATACATCAAGGAGTGAGCCTCCTCATGTACCATCTTCCTCAATCCATCAAAATTAGGAACCACTTTCCTATTATGAAAACAAACAATACCATCATCCACCTCATTGAAGCCATCATACTTTTCAATGTCAATCCCAGATTGGATTTTCTCTATCATAGTATCATTTTTTGTGCATCAAAAATTTGATATCTCAAAGTAGGTTTAACCTATAACTGGGCTAATAGTCTTGTCAACAAAGAAACATCTAGTTGTACATTCATCTAGGAAAGAGAGACTAGCATATCCCTCATATGGCACACCAAGGAATAAAACTGTGCATTATCTGTCATTTATGATGATGAAGACCACTTTCTAGCTTAACACATTCGCTACCATATTCAAATTTCCAAGATGGTAGTCTATTGTGAAATCATAATCTTTGATTAGTTCCATTCATATCCTCTACCTCATATTCAACTCTTTCTTTGAAAAGATATACTACAAAATCTTGTGGTCGGTAAAGATCTGACACTTTTCTCCATAAAGGTAGTATCTCCAGATCATTAAGGCATGTAACACCACTGCAAGCTCCATATCATGTGTTTGGTAGTTCTCCTCATGTTTATTAAGCTATCATGAAGTAAAAAAGCCACATTCTTGTCCTGCATCAACACACATCCCAACCCATTCTTTGAAGCATCACAAAAGACAATTAACCTTTCCCTTGCTATGGCAGCACTAAAACTGGTGAAATGGTCAACCTTGCTTTTAACAGATGGAAAGAACACTAACACTTGTCATTTCAAGCAAAAGGAACATCCTTCCTAGTTAACCTAGTTGCGGTAATGCTATAGAACTGAATTCCTTGATGAATCTCATGTAGTAGCTTGCCAAACCTAGAAAATAGTAAATCTCTATCGGCGTCTTAGGCTGTTCCCATTCTATAATAGACTCTACCTTCTTAGGGTCTACACAAACATGCTTAGTAGATATAACGTCCCAAAAAAGACACCTCAGACAACTAGAACTCGCACTTGCTAAACTTAGCATAAAGCATATGCTTACTTAACAAAGTCAATATATCAGGATGTCATCTATGAACATGACCACACACTAATCAAGATAAGGTCTGAACACCTTGTTCATCAAATCCATAAAAGTTGCAAGTGCACTGGTCAACCCAAATGGCATAACCACAAACTCATAATGACCGTACCTAGTCTTAAAGGCTGACTTGGGTATGTAACCTACCTTAATTCTCAACTAGTGATAACCTAACCTGAGGTCTATCTTTGAAAATACAATGGCACCTCTCAACTGATCAAAAAGATCAGCAATCCTTGGAAAATGATACTTATTCTTTATCGTCACTTTGGTCAACTGTTTGTAATCTATACATAACCTCATTGAACCATCCTTATTCTTAACAAATAAAATGGGAGCACCCCAAAGGGAAGTGCTCGGCATGATAAAACACTTCTCCAACAGTTCTTGCAATTATTTCTTTAACTCCTACATATCTACCGATGTCATCATGTATGGTGATTGTTTTATGGGTTGTGTTCCACGTACAAGATTGATCTCAAAATCAATCAATCTAGGAGGGGGAACACCAGAAAATTCCTTAGGAAAGACATCCTCTGATTCATGTACCACTGATGCCTCCTGGATCCTAAGACCTCTTACCTTGGTATCCACAACATGAGATAAGAAATCCTCACATCCTTGTCTCGTCAACCAATCCCCTATCATAGTTGACATCAAACATGTAAGAAGAATCTTCTTGTCACCTTGTGCCCATGAAACATCACCATCATGGAACGTCACTACTTTTGAACTACAATTAAACACCACCTTGTACTTCTCCAAGGTATCCATCCCTAGAATCACGTCAACTTCATACATGTCAAGTGGCATTAGGTCCACTTGAATGTTACATCCTGAGAAAGAAAGCACACAAGAAGAACACACTTCCTACAACTCAGCGGAATCAGTCAATGAAATCTCTAGCCACAAGCTATTCAATCTACTACTAACATGTAGATAACAACTACTTATCACTTGTCCAGTGATAAAGGAGTGTATTTCACCTAGATATACTAGCTCAAATACAAAACAAGAAGCAGACAAATCAGAATGAAATAACTCCATTTGATATGTCACAACCTGTGGATTGACCACTACTTCTGGTTGGCTCATAGCATAGAATCTAGTCATCGCCTGCTGCCATTCACATCCTCTTCTAGTATGTCTAGAGGAACCTTCCTGTGATGCTTGCGCACATCCTATACCACTACCAAAACCAAACTATCATTGTTGTGATCCTTGTTGATTCTTCCTTGGTTGTGAGTCACCTCTTTCAACCTTTATAGGACAATTCCATCTAATATGCCCTGCCTGTCCACAATAATGACACACCCAGTTATCTCTCTATGGTCTGAATGGCCCTTTATCTAAGACTGATGATGAGTTGCAAGATCCTTTTGATAGAAAACTGTGACATCTACCCCTATTAGAGGTCCACTGTGATGGTGCATGCGATCTTGGTTCAGTGAAGGTTGACCCTGGTTGTGACTGCACGGGAAAAATCATGGCTTCTTGAAGCCTCCAGATGACTGTCTTGGATTGAACTGGTCACTTCTTAGCATTAGCTTCGTGCTTTTCTATAGTAGACCTCTCAATCATCGTTACATATTCTAAAAAGGTGGAAAACCTTTCCCTATTCTCCAAAGTTGATGATGTTGTAGTCAATTTTATACTTAGTCCCTTCTTGAATCTACTGATCCTTTCTTTGTCTATAGTTTCCATATGTGGGCAGACCCTCAGAAGCTCCATAAACTTTGAATCATACTCATTTATAGTCATTTCCCCTTGACGAATCTTCTCAAATTGAGATACTTTGTTATCTAGGTAAGTCACCGAAAAGTATCGACTGACAAATTCCCCCCAAAATTCCTCCCATCCTATCACAACTCCTGGACTTTTGTCTTCCTCTATGGCTCATGAATGGCCAACACTAACCTTAAATAGGTAAATAGTGTTCTTTACTTTGTGTTTTTTAGGGATGTTCATGATTTTAAATACCTTATCCATCTCTGTAAGACACAGGTAGGCATCTGCTGGGTCAAAAGTACCAGCATATTCAATTGCCCCAACATGTCTACGATATTCAAACATCTTTCTGACACCTTGGGATTCCCCATTAGGCACAACTAGTCTAGTTGGAGGTGTTGGTGCTCTATCTTCTAGATGTGTAATCATGGCCATCATCTGTCTAAACATAGATTGAAACTCTGGATTGACCATTGTTTCTGGGTCAAACTGAAGCATTGTGGGCTGCTTCAACCCCGCTTCTAACACTCTCTCATCACGTGCCTACCTCCTAGAAGCTCCTCTTAGTGCAACATAGCTGCTCCCAGTGTGTTCTTCATGTCCTCCAAACATATCTGCATAAGCATAAACTATGACCAGATATGTTGGATACATAGGAACAGACACAAACCTAAGTCCTATGTCCCTATAGACTCAACAAACCTAGAGCTATGACATCAACATAAAATGTGACACCTTGTCAGACTAAATGAGATTACTCAAAACTCAAAATATGATCAATACTAATTAATCACATAATAAAAAATGCGGAATAATTAAAACCAATTTCACAATACAAACCAATTCAGAAACATTTAATTAA
Source organism: Alisma plantago-aquatica (assembly GCA_963693085.1). NCBI lineage: Eukaryota > Viridiplantae > Streptophyta > Magnoliopsida > Alismatales > Alismataceae > Alisma > Alisma plantago-aquatica. The sequence goes on from OY856409.1 coordinate 915,520,289, forward strand.
AGGTCCATCTTTTCCATTCTCATATACTATAATAGGTAATTTCATCTGTCACCAATGGCCTCAACCACATCATGTATACAAAGGATATTTGACATGTACATGCCATATGTTACAAACACTAGCACACTACCAAAATCTCATGTTGATACAAGTATATCATCTAGAAAAAACATCCCATACATGGACTTGAGAGTACAAGGATGACACTAGGACTCTACTATTAACATCAACAGATGATCATCCTTCTGAATCTATTGATCACCAAGTTGATTTTGGCTAAATGGACATCTATAAATCCCTTTGTTTTGATTATGACAAACATTTCATTCTTATTGATCTAACGAGCTACTTGAGTGTGCAGGATGACAAAGTAACAAGGGAAAATCTACAAGCTTACATATTTATATTTTCTTGCAATGTAATCACTGTTGTAAAAACTTGTACAAAAATTATAATGTACAAGTACTTAGAATTGCATGTAAATCAAGCGTTAGATTCTCCCTAGCTAAACACCACAGTTAGACAAGTCATCCCATTCAAATAGGATTATTTTTGCACACTCACACACATAATTAGTGCCTAAATTGAAACCTTGAAACAGGATCAATCTCGGTCGACAAACTCCTCGACCGAGACACTCTCGGTCGACAAATCTTCTCGACCGAGAAAGATCCAAAGTAGCCGTTAGACACAACAGACAAGTTAGTTGGCAGTTGATGAAAGACGTTGCAAATCACTTGTTCCAGAGAGCCTGTCGGTCGACAAATGTTCGACCGAGTAGGTATCTCGGTCGACCATTTGTCGACCGAGATGGTCTCTGACAGCAACTGCAGAATTAATTAATTAGCTGTTGCTAAAGCAACAACTTTGTACCTAACGACTAGTTAAGCACTTAGAAACCCCTAGAAGTTGTCTAGAACATCCTTAAGCATCCTTAGGCCATTCCTATAAATAGGACAAGCCATAGGACACCTAAATTCACTTGTTTTACACTTGCTACACTTGAGAAATACTTGAGCCTACTTGAGCAATCTGTTGCAAGCAAATTGAGCACTGTGATCATTGGCCTACTTTCTCCTTAGCTCAAATTCGTTTCCTATAGGCTAGAATCTCCTACCCACAGCAATCACAAGTTCACATACTTGGTTAGGAGATCTATACGCTTGATCTAGGAAAATCAAGCCTTGGGCTTTAAAGGATAAGTTGTAATTTCCTTTTTCTTTCTTATTCCCTATTACTGTTTGTACTCTCCTTGCTACTCCTAGGTTGGAGGCTGCGGATTGGAGAGGGTGAAGATCTTCTTGGCAAAGAAGGAGACTTTGAGCTACTTCAGAAGGCTGGTGCAACGGGAGGTTACTTCTAGAGAGGAAGGCTACTTCAAGGGGGAGCTTGGAGTTACTTCAAGAAGGCTACCTCAGGGTTGGTGCACCTACTTCAAGTGAAGGCTGTTCAAAGGGCGTGGTTGAAAGTATTGTATTTTGTATAAATCCTCAAGAGGTAATAAAATAAATACTTTCAAATCCCGGTTGGGTAAGCAACCGGGTAGTGGACTGACAACTATAGTATTTGCTATAGTTGGAACCACTCTAAACGCCTGTCTCCTTCTTCTAATCTCAATTTTGGTTGTTTGTTTTAAATAATTATTAAAATCACTATAAAACTCTATTCACCCCCCTCTAGTAGTTTTCAGTTGGTATCAGAGCGAGGCTTCAAGGGCATTTCAAAAAAAAGCCTTGATCGTCAACGGTAAGAAATACAAAAGGTTTAAATCTAACAAAATTTCTAGTTCTTCTACCCCTCCCAGATGCTTTGAATGTGGGAAGAAAGGGCATTTCAAAAATGAATGTCCCAAAGCAAAGAAGGGAAAGAAAAGCTCACACAAGAAGAAAGGAGAAAAAGCCTATAAAGCTGCATGGGATGAGTCAAGTGAGAGTGAAAGCGGAGAAGAGGTGGAATGTCTAATGGCAAGAGAAGAAAATGAAGACTCTCAAGAGGTAAGCCTAATTGATCTTCCTAAAGAAGAGTTAGTTACTAATTTACAAGAAACTCATGATAAATATATTGATGCCAAGAAGAAACTAAAGAAGGCTATAAAATCGAATGATGAGCTCATTGCCAAATTAGATAAATTTTCTTCTGAAAAGAACAACACTAATCTTGAGAATTTATCTTTAAAAACATCTTTAGATGATTGTACTAGAAAGCTACTCACTTTAGAAACAAATGTTGATCTTCTTTCTAAAGAAAAGACTGAATTATTAGCTAAACTACAAGATTTTCAAACTCAGTCTATTTTGTGTAACCATTCGGACTATGATAATCTTGTAAAGGAAAAGGACTCATTGTTTTCTGATTTAGATCAAGCAAGAAAAGATCTACACAAGAAAATGAATGACATTGCTATGTTGCAAAGAAAACTTTATGAGTTAAAAAGAAAAGATATACTTGATAACATACTAAGAGTTGGCACTGTTTTCAATGGAAGAAAAGGTTTGGGATATGCTCCAAAGAAAAATCAACCCAAAAGAACTCAAACTAGGTTTGTAGCTAAGAACACAATGGCTAGAAAGAGAAATGAAGTTGATTCTATTACTTGCCATTTCTGCTTACGTCTTGGACACTATTCCTTTTCATGCCCCTACAAGACTAAGGAGTCCGATTTAGTTTGGATCCCAAAACCCCAAACTTAGTAGAGTGGAATGTAGTTGAGATATGACCAAATGCTTTATTTTGCTATTTATATTGTCTTATCTCAACTAAAAGGTGTCATGCATATTGTTATTATTTTTCTGCATTGTTGTTCTGAAACAGAAACCTTGTCGGTCGAAGTATTGTCGACCGAGCTTTGGATCGGTCGAAGTATTGTCGACCGACTGGATGTATTTAACAAATCAAAATTTACAACACCTATTTCGGTCAAAAATTGGTCAACCGAGCAAATTTCTGCGTTTCTTTGCTTGTAATACAGTAACCTTCTCGATCGACAAATTGTCGACCGAGATAGATATCTGTCGAACAATTGTCGACCGACTGGTTTTCTGTATCAGAACTTTTATACAAGTATGTACTTAAAAAGTTTCTAACCATATCGGACCATCACATGGGTACCAAAATCTACATTTTAATGCAGGAATGGGTAGTTGACAGTGGATGCTCCAAACATATGACCGGGAACAAGGATGCATTTCAAACTTTTGAAGAAAAGAAAAGTGGAACGGTCACCTTTGGAGACAATGGTAAGGGCAAAATCGTTGGAATAAGTAATGTTGGAACAAACCTCGAAATTAAGAATGTTCTACTTGTTGATGGTTTGCATCATAATTTGATAAGTGTAAGTCAATTATGTGATAGTGGTTATGATGTGTTATTTAACAAAACCTGCTGCAAGTTATTGATAGAAAACACCACAAATGTTGTTTATGAAGGAAATAGAGTTGGAAATATTTATATTCTTAAACCTAACTCTATGAAATCAGTAGTAGGAAAATGCTTGCTTGCAAATGAAAATACCTTACAACTATGGCATAAAAAGTTGGGACATGCTAGTTCACATGTTATTAAAAAATTAGTGAAATATGATCTTGTTCGTGGATTACCTACTTTGTCTTTTGATAAAGTGGAAAACTGTGAACCATGCACAATGGGAAAGCAAACTAAAACATCTTTCAAATCAAAACATGTACTTAGCACCAGTAGATCATTAGAATTAATTCATATGGATTTATTTGGACCAATGAGGACACAATCAATCGGTGGTAAGAGATATTGTTTTGTTATTGTTGATTATTATAGTAGATATACATGGGTACATTTTATTGCAACTAAAGATGATACTATTCATGTTTATATGCAATTTTGTTCCAAGATTGAAAATCTCTTACAAAATAAAATAAGTACTATTAGAAGTGATCATGGTGGGGAATTTGAAAATCATACATTTGAAGAGTTTTGTACATCTCAAGGATACACTAATAATTTTTCTGCTCCACGCACCCCACAGCAAAATGGTATAGTTGAAAGGAAAAATCGATCACTACAAGAAATGGCTAGAACTATGATGCTTGAACATAACACACCCAAAACCTTTTGGGCTGAAGCTGTAAACACTGCATGTTATGTGCTAAATAGAGTAAATGTTCACTCTCATTTAAAGAAAACCCCATATGAACTAATACATTCTAGGAAACCTAGAGTTGACTATTTTCATACCTTTGTCTCTACATGTTATATCTTAAATACCAAAGACGATAGAGATAAGTTTGACTCAAAATCACACAAAGCATTCTTTTTGGGATATTCCACTTCTAGCAAAGCTTTTAGAGTATATAACACTATATCTAGAAAAGTTGAGGAATCTATTCATGTTTCTTTTCATGAAGAATCCCCATCTGAAAATCTAGAAATCATAGATCTCACTAATCAATTAGAAAATTTAAACATACCAAACGATAGTGAGAAAGGTGCTACAAATAATCACCAAACTGAACTACAACCTACACCTAGACTTATTAAAGATCATCCTCAAGAATTAATTATTGGAGATCCTAATGATAAAGTCAAAACTCGTTCTTCCTTTAAATATGTTGCAAACATGGCTTTTGCTTCTATCATTGAACCTAAAAAGATATCTGAAGCTCTTAAAGATGACTATTGGATAATAGCCATGCAAGAAGAATTAAATCAATTCACCAAAAATGATGTATGGGATTTAGTTCCTAAACCACAAGACAAAACCATAATAGGAACTAAATGGGTTTTTAGGAACAAGCTAAATGAGTCAGGAGAAGTAATAAGGAATAAAGCTCGGTTAGTAGCACAAGGATATAATCAACAAGAAGGAATAGATTTTGATGAAACATATGCACCCGTAGCTAGACTTGAAGCCATTAGAATGTTACTAGCTATTGCTGCCCATAAAAACATCAAACTCTATCAAATGGATGTCAAAAGTGCTTTTCTAAATGGCATCATTCAAGAAGAAGTTTATGTTGCCCAACCACCTGGTTTTGAAATTCCAGAAAAAGGTGACTATGTTTATAAACTTAAGAAAGCACTTTATGGTTTAAAACAAGCACCTAGAAATTGGTATGAAAGGCTCAAAACATATCTTTTTGATAATGGTTTTTCTATTGGAAATTCAGATTCTACTTTATTTTTCAAAACATATACATCTGATTTCCTAGTTGTGCAAATATATGTTGATGACATTATTTTTGGAGCTTCCAATGATTCATTGTGCACACAATTTAGTGATATTATGCAAAAAGAATTTGAAATGAGCCTCATGGGTGAACTAACTTTCTTTCTTGGTTTTCAAATTAAGCAAACATCTGCCGAAATATTCATAAGCCAAGAAAAATATACTAAAGAACTCGTAAAACGTTTTGGGATGGATCAATGCAAACATGCTACTACTCCTATGGCTACTTCTGTCAAAATTGATAAGGATGAAAATGGGGAACCTATTGATGATTCCTTATATAGAGCCATGATTGGTAGTTTGCTTTACTTAACGGCTTCTAGACCGGACATTACATTTTCTGTTGGTCTTTGTGCTCGATTTCAATCACAACCTATGCATTCTCATTTTCTAGCAGTTAAACGAATTCTTCGTTACCTAGCCGGTACTACTTGCTTTGGTTTATGGTATCCCAAAGGACAATCTTTGGATTTCAAAGCTTATACTGATGCGGATTATGCTGGTTGTCGACTTGATCGCAAGAGTACTAGTGGTGGCTGTTTCTTATTAGGGAGAGATTTAGTATCTTGGTTTAGCAAGAAACAAAATACGGTTGCCCTATCTACAACTGAAGCTGAATATATGGCAGCTGGGTCTTGTTGTGCTCAAGTGCTTTATATGCAACAAGTGTTAAGCGATTATGGTTTTAATATTTCATCTACGCCTATTTTTTGTGACAACACAAGTGCCATAAACTTAGCACACAATCCTATTTTACACAGCCGAGCTACACATATTGAAATCCGTCATCATTTTTTAAGGGATCACATCTCCAAAAATCATGTTTCCCTTCATCATGTTGATACGGAAGATCAATTGGCTGATATTTTTACAAAACCGCTTCCACTAGATCAATTTAACAACATTAGGAAGAAATTGCTTATCACTCCTTTGGAGGATGTTTTCTTTGATATTTGTGCTACTTAAATAAAAACTCTTATTTACATTTTTTGGCTTTTTAAATGGACATCTTTTTCATTAGATTTGATGGGATATCTAATTAAGGGGGAGTTTTTATTCTTAACGGTTATCTTTTTGAAATGACAAAGGGGGAGAGATAAATATAAAACTAAAATTTAGTAATTATGTAAAACTCAATTAATGAGTTTCATAAATAAACTCTTGGCTTTACATTGAAAGTTGCTATATTCCCAAATGATCTGGATTTCATGTTCCATAATTCATGGGGAATAATAAGCACACATTTTATACACAAGAGAAAAAGCTACAAAAGGTAATCTAAAGGTATGAAACTCATATGTTTTATATTTCCTTTATTTATATTTTGGAAATGTTTGTCATCTTCAAAAAGGGGGAGATTGTTGGCTAAATGGACATCTATAAATCCCTTTGTTTTGATTATGACAAACATTTCATTCTTATTGATCTAACGAGCTACTTGAGTGTGCAGGATGACAAAGTAACAAGGGAAAATCTACAAGCTTACATATTTATATTTTCATGCAATGTAATCACTGTTGTAAAAACTTGTACAAAAATTATAATGTACAAGTACTTAGAATTGCATGTAAATCAAGCGTTAGATTCTCCCTAGCTAAACACCACAGTTAGATAAGTCATCCCATTCAAATAGGATTATTTTTGCACACTCACACACATAATTAGTGCCTAAATTGAAACCTTGAAACAGGATCAATCTCGGTCGACAAACTCCTCGACCGAGACACTCTCGGTCGACAAATCTTCTTGACCGAGAAAGATCCAAAGTAGCCGTTAGACACAACAGACAAGTTAGTTGGCAGTTGATGAAAGACGTTGCAAATCACTTGTTCCAGAGAGCCTGTCGGTCGACAAAAGTTCGACCGAGTAGGTATCTCGGTCGACCATTTGTCGACCGAGATGGTCTCTGACAGCAACTGCAGAATTAATTAATTAGCCGTTGTTAAAGCAACAACTTTGTACCTAACGGCTAGTTAAGCACTTAGAAACCCCTAGAAGTTGTCTAGAACGTCCTTAAGCATCCTTAGGCCATTCCTATAAATAGGACAAGCCATAGGACACCTAAATTCACTTGTTTTACACTTGCTACACTTGAGAAATACTTGAGCATACTTGAGCAATCTGTTGCAAGCAAATTGAGCACTGTGATCATTGGCCTACTTTCTCCTTAGCTCAAATTCGTGTCCTATAGGCTAGAATCTCCTACCCACAGCAATCACAAGTTCACATACTTGGTTAGGAGATCTATACGCTTGATCTAGGAAAATCAAGCCTTGGGCTTTAAAGGATAAGTTGTAATTTCCTTTTTCTTTCTTATTCCCTATTACTGTTTGTACTCTCCTTGCTACTCCTAGGTTGGAGGCTGTGGATTGGAGAGGGTGAAGATCTTCTTGGCAAAGAAGGAGACTTTGAGCTACTTCAGAAGGCTGGTGCAACGGGAGGTTACTTCTAGAGAGGAAGGCTACTTCAAGGGGGAGCTTGGAGTTGCTTCAAGAAGGCTACCTCAGGGTTGGTGCACCTACTTCAAGTGAAGGCTGTTCAAAGGGTGTGGTTGAAAGTATTGTATTTTGTATAAATCCTCGAGAGGTAATAAAATAAATACTTTCAAATCCCGGTTGGGTAAGCAACCGGGTAGTGGACTGACAACTATAGTATTTGCTATAGTTGGAACCACTCTAAACGCCTGTCTCCTTCTTCTAATCTCAATTTTGGTTGTTTGTTTTAAATAATTATTAAAATCACTATAAAACTCTATTCACCCCCCCTCTAGTAGTTTTCAGTTGATCCTCTTCTACAACATGACCTCGACCTCATTTCTAGTGACCACATAGAAATATGTGGTGACTCATGGGTGAGACCTAGTCCCAGCAAATACAATTGATTATTTTAACACTAAATAGACTGAGTAGATTGAATATTGAATAAGAAATTAAGTAGAGGGAACAATTTAAGAATACTAAGTAGGTTAAGCAAATAAGCTTAGAAACAAGAATAATTACTCAGATTTCTTAAGATTGCATCATATAAGAACTGTGTATTTTAAAGATAAATCAAGGGTTGATCAACTAATGTGAAACATATTCAACCCTAGCAAATATACTACACAGCTTGTATTACATATTTTATTATATTTCGTTGAGGGATTTGAGGAATACCACTCAAATCCCAAATGACCACGACGAAGTTAAAATCAATTTCATACAAGATCTAGGAGAACTAGATTCCTAATATCTTCTCTTTCCTTGGTCAGTACAAGTCTACCACAGTGACAGATCAGGTCAATCTGCTAATAGCCTAGTTCTTCCTTGGCACAGGTCATGGCACTAGTGATAGGAGGTGGGAATACAAACCCTACTATCTGGGGTACAACCACAATTGTCCTCAAATCTCATCATATACACATATCTTAGACATGATTGTAGTTGTTCTCCTGCCAAGGTATGACCACAATCATCCTCCTAAACACTTGGAGTCAGGATGACAAGCACCCTGCATACTCAACATTATGCACTCCGAGTTTCCCTTAGGAATACTTGTTTCACCATCTAGCAAGTTCTGACACTCAAATGGATCTATGGCACATGGCACTACTTGATTAGGGTTACATTTGATTAGTTATGTTCAATTGAGTGAATTAAGGCTTCATCATTCAAATCGACAAACAAACCATAATTCATTTCTAGAAAGAGTATATGTATTGAAAATTCATAAGATATAAAACATATAAGGTATATAATCTTAATCACATTACTACATTACACTAATTCATCCCCAAATCATGGGATCACACTTGTTTTCATACCATTATGAGGTACCAATTTCCTATCATAAGTTCTAGGGTTCTGACCGTTATTGGATCATGAAGAGGATATCCTCATTCACGTTTCATACAGTCCCAAAGGTCATTAAGACCATCACATTAGTCCTTGAAAGATCATTATTAATTTTCAATGCCTTAGAACAATGCTCAACAAATCACCAATCACACATGTGACATATAAGAATAACATAGAAAGAACTATAATGTTCAATTATCATTATATTAAGGTTTCAACACAAGATGAGAGTATTTCCTTGCCACATTTAATCATTTTAGAGAATACTGGACAAAATATAAGTTCTAGTCCTCTACATCTCTTTCTCATGTCCCCATACGACTAACCAAAGGGAACTTAACAACAACTATTATTCTTATGAGTTATAGGTAAAATAAAAAGAAGACAAATCAGAATCAAAAAGTTCAATCTAACCTTTCACCCTTAGTGGGTCATCTACTATCTCTGGTTTGACTCAAAGCATGACATTTAGTTGTATCATGTTGCCACTTTTGCCTTTTTGCACTATGGGGTGGCAACTTCTATAAGTCCTGCTGTGTCAGACTCGATTGTTGGGCCATCTCATCCTTTCTTTTCAGACAAAAGGGTCTAGTATGCCTGACCTGTCCATATTTATAACATGTCTTATCCTCATACCATGGTCTTCCCGGTCTTAATATTGATGTAGAAGCTAAGTCAGGAGTTCTTGCAGGTGGAAAGTTAGTACCTTTGCTCTTACTTGGCAGCCACTATACAGGTGCACTAGGTGTTTGTTGTACTGGTGGCACCGAAAACTTTGACTTTTTAGAGCTACTAGACATTTGTCCTAGAAATTGTTTAGGACTTTCCTTAATACTCATCTTATTGCCCCTCTTTGGACATTGCCACCTCAGATATCCTATATGTCCACACTTCTGGTAGACTCTATTTTCTTTCCATATTTTAGTCTTCCTCACATTATCTTTGTTTCAACATGGTGTAGTTCTTTAAAGGTCTTTCCAGAACCCAAAAAATTTGTATTGGGGATTGGTGCCCTCAGTTTTATTGCTAGTGTCTGATCCACTATAGGCATCACTATTATCATAACCTTCCCAATGAGAGCATGAAAAGAACAATTTTCTAACATAGTCTGATCCAACTGGGGATTCTCAGGCACTCGTTCTGCTCTTTCATGGTCCCTTGTACCTCCTGGTGCAGCAATACTGCTTTGAGCAACATGTTCCTCGTGAACTCTAGACATCTTTTAGGTTTTATCTTTTCTTCTACATGAGCACAAGTCACTATTAGACATACTGGAGGAAACTAGAATAGACTCAACAACCACAATCCTATGTCCCTATAAACTCAACGAACCTATAGCTTTGATACCAAAAAATGTGACGAATGCTATCAAACTGATAACGAAATTGCACAAAATCATACAGAAACAACCATTAATATTAGATTACTAAAAATCACTAAAAATTAAAACCTTTTTACCAAAAGGTCCATTACCAGGAAACTCTTTATAGAAAGAGCCAAAGATATATATACATCATGGTTCAATTAATACATAGATCATTCCATCACATCACAAGGATATGAGATATCAGTTCTTTTACCAAAACATACACAAAACCAACATTATACATCGAGGTGTACTAGTCAAAATCTCAGATCAATCATAAAACTGAATATGAAACTATCCCCCAAGGACCAGAGAGTACAAGGATGACACATAGGACTTCTATCTACAACAAGATACAACTGACAACACACCACCTCAAAATTATTGGTCTTCTTCCTGCTATTGTCCTGTCTCAGCTACACGATCTCTGCTACCTCATGTACGTCCACCTAAAAAGTTGTAGAACCCATGGGATGAGACAAAAGTCCCAGCAGGAGATATAACTCTCCTCCAACAATTTTATTATCTTAGATAAATCTTTATGAAAGAGAGCAGAAGAAACCTTTATTGAATTAAATAGGTTTAATCTCTAGTTAAATGCAGAGTAGAGCAATCTCATCATTTAATTAGTTCAAATATATATAACTGAGCAATATATCATCTAATCTCTTTTAAAAGGAATATGAAGAACATGTATAATATTTATCAACTATGACATACAGAAGTAATTGCAACCTCATTCAATGTTTCCGTGGAAGATTGCATCTTTCAACAATCAATCATATGCCCTGAGGAGATGAGGTATAATGCTCATGCTCCAACTGACCTAAATTAGGTAGCATTGGTGCCATACAAGGTCCATGGAAGAGTCGTACTCCATGACCTCACCTTCCTCGGTCAGTATGATATTCTTGGAAGTGACATTATGAGTCAAAATGCAATTACCTAGACAAGGTATAGAGGGTCTTCACTATAGAGATACAACTCGTGTTGTTGCCTTATTAGGGTATGACCGATAGTCAATCCTGATTGTGTCAGGGTATGGTCTGTAACCAATCCTGATTATATATTGAGTAATGACCTACAATCAAATTCTTGTTAGGGTATTTCCTAAAGCCAATCCTAATATTTAGGGTATGGCTCGCAGCCAATCTTGTTAGTTAAGAATACAAGGAGATTCCTCAACTTGCACCATCCATATTCAACAATATGCGGCCTGAGTACAACTTAATTCACCATTTAGAAAATTCTCACACTGAATGAATCTATGTCCAGGGAAAACTACATTTTTAGTTTCACTTGATAAGTTAAGTGCATTGTAGAATCTTTTAGCATCAATGAAGTTACAAGCAAGAATTATTGATAAATGCTACAAAGAAAGGTGTAATATAACTTCAAGGATTCTTGTATCAATTTGGAACACATCTTGTAACACCCATCCCGTGATCTTAATCCTTTGAACATATTACTGGGAATCTCATCCCTTCAACATTATCATTATCATGATCACATGTTTTGGTTATCAAGCCCTTACTTCATCATTTAACAATGTCACCTCTTACCAGGAAACAATCATCTTTAGGTCATTAGACACATATATAAGTCATACTTGTTGTACACATATATCATATGGTTCACAAGGCTTATTAAATCTTGTATCATGTTAAATCATCATAGATCTTACCTGGATATGCTCATCATCTCATAATACCTGAATGGTTAGGATTTCATAGTAAAATGAATACAAGTAAATATCATTATCATGCCATAAAGAGAATCATTTGAAATGCAACCCTTTCATAATTAGGGTTAGGGTTTCTCCTTGTAGCCGATTGGAGTTTTCAAGTTCATTATTTAATAATCCAAACCCTAATTCTCATCATAAGAGATACATTATTTCCATAAGTATTCAAGCATACTTAATTACACTCATCAATCATCATTAATTGATTATCAACATGAAGTATTACCTTTCTCACATGTGTAGTATAAGTTTGTCTCTCATCCTTACTAGGATATTGATTCCAACATATTTTTTTACATTAGCTTGAGCCTCCTTAGGGTTTATCAATCTTATACTTATCAAAGTGTATCCATCCCATTAATTAATAGTGTATCAATTGATTGCATTCATCTTGTGTCGGCCAACATTCATCAAGGTGTATCAGCCTACGCTCATCAAGGTGTATCGGTTTACACATTAACCTTTATGTTGGCCTAAACACTCACTAATGTTGGGTTAGGGACATGTATCGGTCATGACACTCTTCACTTGTGTCAGCCATGGCACATCAAAGTCATATCGGTTTAGAGGTGCTTAAGGTGATATCGACCATGAATTATTTCATGGTGTATCACTTTCACCATACCTTGGTGCATCACTTCTTCACACTTTAACAAAATATTTCACCTCACTTAAGCATAACATCTTGTCCCCACTTTAAGGTATCAACCACCCAATCACTTTGTGTATCATCTATGGTATATCCTAGGGTCTTGGTCACACTATCATCTAGTGTATCAGCCTCAAGGGTTTTGATACATATCGAGTTCTAGGGTTTTGATTGTATCATGTTAGCCCTCATAAACACCCTATATACTTTTACCTATCAAGGTATCAACCTCACTACTACTTGGTGTGTCAGCCACCATACTTGTGTTGGGCTAGAGGTGTATCAGTTTAGGGCTCATGGTGTGTATTGATTTAGCCCTTCTAGAAAGTGTGACGGGAACACCACTTGAAAGTGTGACAACCTCTTGCTCAACCAAGGTGTCATGGTTCACTTCCTCAAGGTGTATCAGGCAACCCTACATGAAAGTGTGTCGACCTATTTCTCAACCAAGGCATTATGGTTTGGCACTCAAAGCATACCCACTCACAAGGTATCCTCATGGTCATGGAAGGCTAACACCCTCAATGATTGACAATAAGAAATCTTGTCAGTCTAGGCACCTCTAGGGCATATAAGGTTAGCTCCATCAAAGCATGTTGGCCTAAGCATCCCCAAGTCATGAGGACTTGCTAGATGGTGTGTCGGGTTAATCACCACAAGTCATGATGACCACTCAGAACTTAGTGTATGTGTCAACTTGGTCATCTTCATCCTTAGGAATATCAACCCCAAAACCATCTACTCTAATGGTAAGAAGGTGCAAAGTATGGATAGCACACTAAATGAATTTCCTTCATCCAAAAAATTTCTCAAAACCCCCGATAACTACTACCATTCATGAGATAATAATGTAGAGATGAAGAAAAACATATGTATATGAAGAGTGAAAATAACAAAGGAATTTAAGGGTTATATAACCCGCCTCAAAGATCACCACCAAGATCCAAGCTCCAAGGTCAAGCTTCAAGCTCACGATCTCAAGGTAGAAGTTGATCCACCAAACTTAATCACCACAACACCTCCAAGGAAGAAGATGAGCCCAAGGTTAAGATAGATAAATGTAGAAAGGAGATACCCGTGATCCATGGCCGAGAAGAAGACAAAATCTAGGAAACATAGCTTACAAATGTAGAAGATGGAAGATGATCAAGAAACACCACAACTTGGAACTCGTCCACCAACATCCACGAGAACCCCTCTAGCTCTTTAAGCTTATCAAGATCATCAACCAAGAAGGAGAGAAAGAAAATATGGACAAAAGTATCCTCTTGCATGGAAATAAATAAGGTTATATACTAGGGGGTGAGAGAGATCATGGAAGAGGTGTCATCCCCTTAGGATCTTAGGTAGCACTTGTCCACGAAAAACAAGCCACATGCAACAACATGCAAGACGTGGTGATATGGTCAAGGCTTGATCTCACCCTCTTGGTCTCCTTCTAAGGTCATGCCCGATATGCCAAAACCCTATACACTCACAAACCAATAGGGCATAACCCTACACACTCACAAACTGATAGGGTATAACCCTACACACTCACAAACCGATAGGGCACAACCCTACACACTCACAAACCGATAGGGATAACCCTACACACTCACAAACCAATAGGGCAACCTTTCCAAGGCTCCCAAACCTGAGATAACACATCTAAGAACAAAACACATCTCCCTCATGTGTTATACACATCGCCAAGGATGTCACCATACAACCAAGACCCCAAATAAGGTGCTCATCTCTCTCTCTCTACTAGATGATGCCAAGAGAGAGAAAGAACACTCTAGAGGTGATAAATTGCATATCAACCACATATTTTGGGTAAATTGAAATTTTAAACCAAAACTATAATATATAACATGGAAACCTTCAAACATGCTCAAACTTGAAACTTGAGCTCTTCTTAAATCTTAATTACTTTTCAAAAGATTAAGATAAAGTTCTAATCATCTTACTTAGGCAAAACTTCTAGGGTTATCCCAAAACCCAGGTTAGGGTCCTTATAGTTTTGAACTAGAGGAAGGTAGGAGGAAGAAGAAAAACAAATGAAACAGAGGAAAGAAGGGGATACTTACTCATTCAGGTCAAGATAACCAAAAGGAAGCTTTAGAAATCTTAAAGGAAGCAAAACAAAACCTTAGATGCTTCCACCAAGTAGATTGACACCTTCTTCTTCCTTGGGCTGCTCCTCCACCTACCAGAAGAGGAAAGACGAGATCTGGAGAGATAACAACAGATAGGGAACCAAAGGTTTTGTTTTGTAATTAATGATAGGTATATACAACATTACAATAAAGTAAAAGAAAAGCTTGAGGTGTACTAGTAGTTCTCCATGTATCCATGGACTTAAACTATTATGGATATACAAGTAGCCACACATGCAGCTGCTCCACCATTAATGGAGTCCTGATTAACCATTATTTGTTGGCTCTCAAGCCAATCAAATAAACCATTGCTTGATATCTCCTAAAGGTAGCTCATCCATAAAGGGGTAAACCCTAAGATACCATTGAAGACAAAACCTCCAATCCAAGGTTCAAATAGGTGACCCATGGACCAACAAGCTCAAGCATGATAAGGAAACATTTAAGAATGATAATGCATGAGAAAAATTGCAATTTAAGCTTCATATCTGGGTAAATTTCATGAAATTCCAAAATGTGCATGAAATCGCATAACTTGCACAAATAGTGTCCAAATTGGACCAAATTTGAAACTCAAGCTTGTCACATGATACCAAAACGTATAAATAAGGTTATATTAAGGTTTAATGCACTCAACAATGGTAATTAAGAATGTTCAACACTTTAATCATGGTTAGGGGTATTACAACATTATCAAACAAAGTAGAAAAGAAGAAGCATAGACATAAGAATGTATGACAAAAAACTAAAACATGACTCAATATTGTGATAGAGTAGTAATGTCTGTTGAAGCAATTTTTTGTGGTTTCTTTCAGATTGGATTTACTACTGTTAAAAAGTTTATTTTTTAACTCCTTATTGGTGTACTTCTCAAGTAGGAATGCCATCATTATAAAATAGACCATTTAGTGCATCAATCAGAACATTGACTTGTTGATATATAGCTGAAGTTTCCATTATAACTATACATTTTTTCACCTTAGCCTTTAGGGCCACTAATGATCATTGCAGTCATGTGGTGCTCAATCTAATTCATTAGTGAATACACGTTCTTGCATAGAATATTTGTCTGCTTCTTAGGAGGAGTATTTGCAAGAATACTAGCCAAGGCAATGAATAATATTTGTAGAGACATAATGCATGCCTCTCTCATTCACTAAGAACTCACATAGTAAGAATAACAAAAAATCATTTTGTACTCCAACTCGTGCATGTATTATGACTTATTTAGTTGTATGGAACCTCCATCACCCAACAATTAAGACCTCTTGGAAGGCCGATATGGGGTGCCTGGGACTCCTGGACATGTTTTTACTAGGTTTATATTATGATTTATGTAATTTAAACATATATGAGATATGTAAATATTTTGTAAGATACCATCTCACTATTACATTAAGATTTAGGTAGTATATCTTGAAATACACATATAAATACCATATATATCAGATAGATTTTACATCCTATATATAAATAATGCAAAATAAAAAATAAAAAAGGTAGTGTGGCACCCATGTGCCCACCTAGGTAGCCGAGGCACCGTAGTTAAGCTAAGTGCCCAACATACATGCATCTCTCATTTTTTTAACATTGAGACTTAGGTTATGGATTGTATTTTAAAGCTAATATATCGAAACTATATTATGTAATTTTTTATAATATATTTATTTATTTATTGTTTATTTTTCTTTATTATCATAGGTCATTATGATAGGTAAAAGTTGGATCCATGAGGAAGACAAAACAAGCATGACATACTTACTTAGGGTGGTTAAATTTATAGAGCATGCATTTGCAAAATCCAATAGAGACGGGACTATCATATTTCTTTGTAAGCAATGCTTAAATGTGCATAGGTAGACTTGACAAGTTGCTACTGAACACTTGTTATGGAATCGATTCTTGACTATCTAAACAAATTGGATTTTTCATGATATGGGTTCATTCGATAGCTATGAGGATTCACATATAGAAAATGATGTCTACAGAAGACATGAGACACATGTTTCATGATATGTATGGAGTATCACAGGATGGAGAGAATATGGAAGACGTTGACAATTGATTTGTATTTGTTGATGATGTTGAAGTTGAGCAAAAGAATTGTACCCTTGAAGTAAGAAGTACTCTACATTGTACACTGTTATGAGGTTGTTTCACATAAATATATCAATGATTGGAGTAATAAGTCATTTTCTAAGCTGCTTGAGCTTTTAAAGGATTTGCTTCCAGATGGTGAGACGTTACCTGACCCATATTAAAAATTTAGGGAAATAATCAGGGACATCGGACTTGACTACGATAAATTGATGCTTGCATAAATCAATGAATTTTGTATCAAAATGATGTTATGGATAAGACTTCATGTTTGAAATGTTGTGCTTCTAGATATAAAGTAATCAGAATTGATGAACTAGGTGAAAAAAATATTTGTATGAAGAAGAAAGGAGTTCCTTATAAAGTTATGCGATACTTTCCCTTGATTCCTAGGTTGAAGAGAATGTTCATGCCTTTGAAAATGTCATCCCTAATGTGGTGGCACGATGAAAGTCATACCGAGGACGAGATTCTTTGGCATCCAGTAGATTCTCCAGCATGGAAGATGTTTGACAATATGCATGTTGAGTTTGCTTATAATTCTCACAATGTTCATCTTGGATTATTTTTTTATGGATTTAATCCTTTTGGCCCCATGAGTCTATTATATAGCATTTGGTGGAACGTATTGATTCCATACAACTTCCAACCATGGTTGTGCATGAAGTCTCCTAATTTTATCATGTCCATGATTATTACTGGTCCAATTCAACTAGGAAAGGAGATATATGTCTACCTATAGTCATTGATTGAGAAGTTAAAAGAACTATGTGAAGTTGGTGTTGATACTTATCATTTTAATTGTGAAGAGGTATTCAAGTTGCATGCTACCTTACTTTGGACGATAAGTGACTTTCCTAGATATGGTTATCTATCTGGTCAGAAAACTAGTCGGTATCTTACACGTCCTTGCTGCAACAAAGGCACATGCTCATGGAGACTACCATATAGTAAGAAATCATGTTACAGGGTCATAGGAGGTTCCTCCCAATGGTTCATAAATTTTGTAGAGATGCTTCATCATTTGATGGAAAAGAACAATTTAGAAGTGCTCCTAATATGTTGTCTAGAAGTCAAGTTCTAGGTCAAATGAGAGATGTAGATAATTTTTTGTATAACTAGAAAAAGCAAAGTATATTTTTTGAATTGACGACTAGAAGCATAACCTTATACGTCGTAATCTTGATGTGATGCACATAAAAAAGAATGTATGTTTGAGTTTGATTCACACACTGCTATGGATGAATAAGTCAAAGGACACTAAAAATTCTCGATATGATCTTGAAGAGATGGGCATAACGCATAGACTTCACATTATTAAGAATCAAAATAAAAATATCATCCCACCTTTATATTTTACTTTGAAGGAGGAAAAAAATTATTCTTTAAGCTAAAGTCTAATCGAGTTCCTAATGGGTTTTCTTCTAATATAGCTCGAATTGCATGCGTCAAAGAAAGAAAGTTGATGCCATTCAAGAGTCATGATTATCATGTATTGATGCAACACTTTCTCCCATTAGATTTATAGGTACCAAGATCTTTATATACTTATGCTCTATAGTCATAAATCTAAAAACTTTTGAGAAGTTAGAATCCAGAATAGCAGAGACTCTTATAACTTGGAGAAAATTCTCCCACCATCATTCTTTGTCGTGATGGATCATGTGGTCATTCATCTTCCATGAGAAGTGAAGATAGCCAGACCAATATTCTATCGTTGGATGTACCTAGGTTGGTAATTCTTCCTTTTTAACAACTTTCAACGGTGATTATCATGATAAAAATAAAATGCACACTTGAAAAGGTTGCATTGTGATCCTAGAAAAGAAACACGCAACAAAATCTAAGACTTCCATGTCAAGGTTGGTATTTCAGTCTAGATATATTTACTTATTTAAAGATGCACCCCTTCAGAAATATTGACTCAACCATAATAGTTTGAAAGCTCTTTGGACTAATGATATAGGTTGAGAACCCCTCAAATTGATGACTTATATTGTACCTCAAGGCTAACCTTGAAAAGATTAGGCACATCCATTTTCTCATGAATATGGTCTGGGTTCCTTGAGGAAGAATTCTGAAAGCCATTCTGATTGAAACTTCATAGTTGTAGATTTATTGACTGTTGTAGAGGTTTGTTGAGAATATTGAATGGTAACATCAAATAGGGAGTATTTCTGAATTGTGGTCTGGCATAATCCATTTTTTTGTTGAAATTTTCATATGTACTTTCATCATCCTGTAGTTGATATATGAAATAAAATGATGTATTTATATATTAAAACAAATGGCAGTTGTATTGTCTTCTTTTGAAGTTATGAATCTCTTCATTATAATATGTATAACAATATGGTCTGATATTATAGTTATATTCATTTTGTAGATGTAGATATCTCTATTGGAGGAATGTCGACCTGATATGAACAAAATTGTAAGTTCATATTTTCTGTGATATGATAGTGGTTTCCACTATCTGATCAATTGTTAAACATTATTTGTATGTCAGGTTGATAAATTAGCCTTTAAATAACATGAGGCTTCTTTTTTAGCAATCTTTAATTTATTTCGTATATCAAACAACTGCGACAACATCAGGAAACTCTTATACTAACCATGTTGGAGGCAACTCTCTGCATGGATTTCTCTTTTCAATCCAATGACATTTCTATATTCTTTTGTAAAGAAAGAGATCCTTACTCGTTATACATGTAGTATCTTTTTTTGTCTTGTGTTGGACTTGATGCTAGAGAATTTGTAAGATGGCCCTGCTGAAGTTGATTCTGAATGCTTCTCTACACATGAATGGCATTTTTTCTCCCCACATCAATCTTAGGATCCATGTCACTGCATACTAGTTGCATAATTGCTTAATATAATTACTATATGTATGTGGAATTGTGTGCATTTTTTCTAATTTTTATATGGTCTTGTGTCTACAAATTTATGGTTTCTCTATGGAAAATGGAGTTTAGTAATGAAACTTATCATATTCTAGAATCTGGAATTGGATCAGATTAGAAAGAAATTGTGTTTTGTAGGGTGTCTCAATGTTGCAAGATTGACCTGTGAAAGAATGGGGAAGAATTCTCCTTTAAGTAAGTGAATGGAAAATTGTGATAAAGCTTTGGAGGTGACTAGGGTGCTGAAGATTCCCACTCAGGGTTCCTATTTTACTTTGGATAGTTGGAAAAAGAAAGGTATCCTAATTTCTAAAAAAATTAATACAACTTTTGTAACTTGAAGTTTCTTCCTAGTTTTTGATAAAACTTGGGCTTGTGTCATATCTAATGTCTATAGTGATCATTTAATCATTAAATACAACTTGTCCAATATGAGTAAGAAAGTACTACTTTTTCGATTTTTTAGTTCTTGGTTGAAACATCAAAATATTCTAAGCATTGTTAAAAGAAACTATAAAGCTTGTAATCATACGGGTCCACCCATGTATCATATCTATGCTAATATCAATAAAATGAAGATATGTCTTGTGAAGTGGAACAAGGATCATGATTGAAATTATGTACTCTAATGCTAGAAATCTTGAAAGTGAGTCTCTTGACATAAAAATTAAAGTTGTTGAGAATCCCCTGGATGAAGATATTCTAGCGGTGACTTATGTCAATAGAAAGGCTCTCAATGCTATTGGTGTTGAAGAAATTGTATATAAACATAAATGAATTTTTCATTGGTTAAAAGAAGTGGAATGTAATAGAAAGAGAATCACATGTCTTTGATAATGGGATGGATCAAGAATAGTACATCATTCTCTTAACTTTATTGGGGTGCAAGTTTCTGATCAGTAGGTTATTAATGAAGTTATTACTTATTTCTATGAAACTCACTTTAGCTATATTTCTCTTGATGAAACTGGTTTGGGAGTCCATCAATGATTCAAAATGATTATGCTACATCTAGTAGGATAAATTTATATATGATTGGGTTGTTCCCAAATAACACATGAACAAGATGATAACCTAACAAGATGTGTAATCGAGAGGGAGTGAGGGATATTGTCAAAATCTTAAAAAGTAATAAGGCCCTAGGCCCTAATGTCTATAATTTTGATTTGTTCAATGCTTCAAAAAATATGGTCTTTAATTACAAAAAAAAAGTTGTAGTAAAAACCCCTAAATTTGTGGTGAAAAGTTTTATCTACATTTAGAATATGAAGCTAATACCAGTGTAGCTAATTGTTTAGACTACATTTTTTAAAATTGTAGTTAGATATTCATCTGGTTACAAATGGATATGAAACACTAATTGTAGGTAAAAATGTCCTTACACATAAAAATGTAGTTGCTATTGTAGTTAAATATATGACTACAATTCTATTTGTAGCCATGATATGTAGGGGGAAAGATTACCTTTTTCATGTGTAGATACAATTAGAAATTACTACACATGTAATCATAGCTAGTGTGTAGTGAGAGACATCATATACTACACATACATATGTAGTCAGATTATGTATCTAGACAATAACTTTCCAATATAGAGGTGATTTTTCAAAAGAAAAAAATTAATATTGATCAAGATCAAGTTGTTCTTATAATGTCAACAATCATACTTCTATTTATATTTGAACAATGAGTACACATGTGGAGGACATTAACCTGACCTTGTTTTATAATATACATGAAAAAAATATACATGTATACGATATCATCTATGTGCCTCATGATCATGTATGTTATGTTGATGTCTTCTTATGACAACCTCTATCCACTACAAACTCTATATGTCAAAAAATCATGTGTATCTTCTTCGATCATGATTTTGCTTTTTTAGGAATTCTACCACTTCTATCATCAATGAAAATGATAATGTTGATAAACACATAAGAAGACAAAGACTACAAAGGTATTTCTCTTATTGATTTAAAATAGAGAACTTGTCCGTGCTCCAGTTCTCATTGGCCATAGGAAATTCACTCAATGTATGTGTGGGTTAGGTTCCCATGTCCAACTTGTGGAATTTTTGATATGGTAACAAAGACTGCTTGTCATAATTAGTTTTACAGTAAGTGTGGTAAGGGCGTGTGGGAGAACACAATTGAAAAGTAACTTCTTATGGATGCACCAAATGTTGACTTCATCATCATTCCAGAATACTGACCAAGGCGGGTGACAATAAATTGTCAACTTGTTCTACCAGGTTGGCTCCATGGGTTTTCAAGGACAAGTCATTGTTAATGATGAGATTGTTACGTCATATCTCACAATAGCAAACTGCAAGCTCACGAACATACATAGATCCAACCAGTGTCATAGAAATCATATAGCATCTCAACTCAAGACTTGGTTGTTATGTTAAAAGCCATCAGAAACATGAAAGCGCATACCTACATAAAGAAACAAAATAAGGACAATTATAGTTCAATGAAACAACCAAATCAGGAAGAGTAGGAGAAGTGGAGGAAAATCTCATATCAGCTGACTCAAGAATGTAGAATGTAATTCTATGTTGTACCACTTGTTTGTTAATTATAGGACAAAATGAATTTAATCTCAACTCTAAAAAATGTTATAGGGCATTAGATTACAAACCTAGGTGGAACTCAAGACGATGGTCCAATGACACTTCATCAACATCTTTATTATGACCTACAACCTGAGAATTGAAGAATGTAATGTCAAACATATGACCGAATGAGGTAATCATGAGGTAATCATGATTGCATTTGTGGAAGTTGCAACCAAATAAAGCAAGGGCTGAATGGTATCGATTTTTAGTTCATGCTTGAACAACAAAATTGTGAGTAGTACAAACTATTTTTCCTTGATTAGAAAGTACTTGCACCTAGTTCATATATCTATTATAGATATCAACAAATATATTTTAGAGTTGCAAGTCACTGCTATTGGTACTAGTATTTGAAAATTTTGTTTTCAAAAAAAGAAACGAAAGAGATAGCTAAACATCGTACCAAATTATGATGATAAGTATATATCAGGGTAAGAACTAGGATGAACCATCAAAGAGTAGCTCGATCTTGATTTGTTTATTCCTCCACACAATTCATACAAAAAAAGCCTTAATAAGACAAAGAAGAAACATTTTTCACTGACTAAAACCTATAATATAGAAATTGCATGCAAGCAAATGCAACTCCTAATCACGGTGAGACAGAGAAAGATGCACAAAGAATAGATAATTGCCTAGAACAATAGACAAAAAAACTTCAAAAATATTTATGATAAGGATTGAATATGAAATATATGTTGTACTATCTAAATTTATGCCTATATATATTTTACTACTCAACATGATAAATATGAGATACCACTTTGGAACAAACCCCTAAATTTGTTTCAACCAGAGATTGAAAAAAGTGGAGGGCTAATCAACTAAACCAGTCAGTAGCTGCAATTCACTGTACCAAAGACATGGCACATTGCCAAGCTTATGGTTATGCTAAATGGAAAGCAAGAAGAAATTTTTTTTTATGTATGTTTGATAGCTAAAACCCATAAGGAAAAAAGCTACTTGACAAACTTTGTTAGATTAGGATTTCAGAGTCTTACCCTGGAAGCAGGAGACCAAGTGTACTATTCTCTTAGTGACGTGTACAAAGCATCTAAAGCATCAATTTCATCAGAAGTATACTGACCACCATCGGTGTAGAGTAGGAATTTTTGCAAGCCTGAGTAGTATGTGTGAGAATATTACAAAGGTTTTTTATTATCCTAAAATAAACAATTGAAATGTTGCATACAACAACTTCACGATTCAATGGAGGTGACCTTTGACTCCCACCTCTTCGGAAGAGTTCTCAAGATCTTTGAGTTGATGAAACCTATATCCAAAGTGTTACCCAATGCATCCAGCCCGTTGATGATGACACTTAGCCTCGAATACATCTGCTCAATGCCTTCTTTCTTTCCCATCTTGAAGTTCTCTAAGAGGTTGTTCAACATGTAGATATTTGCCTCCTTGACTTGCTTTCTCCCTTCATATGTGATGCATATCTTGTCTGAAATCTCATGGGCAGTGTCACATGATGAGATCCAGTTGAACTCTGTGGGGGTGTGGGCTGCATAGAGGATGCTAATGGCCTTTGCATTGAGTTGAGCCTCCTTGAGAGAAGCTTCACTCCATGTTGCAACAACTCCAGTTGGCTCTTCCTCTTCCAATAGAGGAAGTTGGTGTCGTCAAAGGTTGGAGGACCCATGGAGACGCCTCCCTCTAGGTTGAGTGAACCAAGTAGGTTGTCGCCCATCTTCTCATCTTGTAGGAGATTGTTGGAGAAGATCCTTGGCTCTGATACCACTTGTTGGATCTTAGGGCTCTAGAGGGGGCATGAATAGAGCTACAAAATTTCTCACAAAATAGATTAGACCTTCAAATTATATCAATTTTAGAGCAATAGCTAGATGTCAATTTGAAGTCCTATCTAGCAAGCATAGCAAGGATGAGAGAGATTGATAGCAAGCACTTGACAATGGGATGTAGAGTGGTTCCACACTTCAAACTAAAAGTGATTCAGTCCACTACCTAGAGAGGTCAACCTCTAGGACTTTGCAACTGTTTTTCTCTACATTATCACCAATAAGAGTTACATCAATAGACCACCAAAAGACTTATCCATCCAACCACAAGGAGATATCCACCTTACCAAGGAGCTTATCGACTTATCTTGAGTCTTCAGCCTTCACCAAGGTCTTACACACTCAAGCTCAACTCTTCCACCTTGAAGGACTTTGCTTCTCCTTTTGGATCTTCAGCCTTTGCCTTCTCCTTCACCTGGAGAAGATCACCACCTCTTCAACAACCATGAAGAGGATCATCTACAACTCCTTATTCACTCGATGGAGATTTCTTCAGCTTTTCTTCATGTAAGAAGGGGATAGGGAAGTAGTGGAAGATTGAGAGCTTTACATGCAAAAAGGTGGAGCTCTCTTACAATAAGCCTAACTCACTCACAAATCACAAAATGAAGTGTAAACTAGAGAGAGAAAGGGGATCAAGGAGTAGTAGCACACTCAACTACAACAAGGACCTTGAATGTAGTGAATGAGCAAACTTGGAATGAACTCCAAGGGGTCCTATTTATAGCTGGGGGAGCTCCCTTGAGTTGGAAAACACATAGGGACGAAATATAGCCAGATTTTCTCTGAGCAACAGATCTATTTTTGTCCAAACAAGTCACCAATGGTTATAATCACTTTTTCTATGTTTTTCATACAGTGCATTCGGTCGAGTTTCAATAAAGGCAACTCGACCAATTGACTAAAGGACGAACCCAATTTTCAAACTATCGGTCGAGTTTGTTTTGGGGAACTTGACCGATCAGCCAAAATTGCATTTGGTTAGAAGGTTGGTCGGTTGAGTTCTGTGAATGCACAACTCGGCCGATTGCCATCTTCATAAAATCAACAATAGGATCGGTGGAGATTGTAACTCGACCGATCAACAGCCTGTGATCGATTTTCTAATTTGGCTCTAAAGTGATTTAAACTTGGTATTAAGTGTCCCACATATTTTTCACATCTTAGTTACAAGTCATATCATCAATACAAGTGATTACAAAAATCTTCTAAGGTCATTTGAAGTGATTTCCTTATTAGAACACTTGCATTGAATTTGACTTGAACTTTGACAAGCTAGGGCTTGTGTAATTTGATACTTTTCATGTACCTAAAGCTTGAAATCAATCTTGAATACACATATTAGATACATATGAATGGAATGGTTAATTCATTATCAAAATATGGATAATGTATAACCTCTAGGTCAACAAAGTCTAAAAGAAAATGCAAATCTAAGAAGAGTTATAAAGCTAGACAGAAGCCCAAGTCTTCAGATCTCAACACAAAGGGAGCAATACATAAATGAGGCAAATGTCACCACTGTCACCAAGCTAGAAACTAGAAGATAAATTCCCCCTCTACTTGTAGGAACTAAAAAAGAAGAAGGATATAGAGATATCCACTTCAGGTCTATATGTTATAAGATAATTCTAAATTACTCCTTCACTGGTATGTGATACTAGATGCTGACCTGACATGCATTGATGTGCAGGATCAGACAAGAAGTAAAGCTTTTATTAAAGGGAAAGGATGGACTATGTGAAGAAAGAGTTGTTGTAGATTTAGTCCACATTTAGAATTTATCTTAGCCAATTGTTCATGAAATAAAGTTAGTTGAACTGTTATTTCATTATGCAAATAATAGAAACATTATTCTTTATGCATCTTGTATGACAAGGATGATAATGAATAAAGAGTTGGTAATGTTCTATTTCAAAAGATATGATCTTGTATGGCAGTTCTCCAAACGTCTATTGATCTGTATATGAAAGGATCTAAAGATAATTGTTTATAACATAAATACCAAAAGGATTATAATTTCTAACTCAAACAGTTTTTAGCAATGTCACCTGGAGCACATGTGAGAAATGCATTTCTAGAATCCATATTGATGATTATCTAGGTTGTTTTGGTTGTTAAACAATTAAGAGAAAATTGCAAGTCTTACTTATGCACAATATGATAAAATAACCTTCACTAAATGTAGTCTAAGGACAAGCATTACAATAGGACTTATACATAATGACATATATTAACCTTTAGAGTAAATGTCAGAGATAGTTACATGTACTTCATTATACTTATTGATGATTTCAATTAGTATAGAGTTTGTATTCGCTGAAATACAAATATGAATCTCTTGAAGTGTTCAAGGTGATTACAAATGAAGTATAACTTTGATAAAAGAATTAAGAAACTTTGATATGATCAAATGTTGAAATACTTTACATCAACAGTTTGAGGACCTTCTAGGAGGACTGTGATAGTGTATCACAAGTCAAGTACACCTAAAACATAATGATGTATTAGTGAGAAGGAACCACATCATGATGAGTCATGATATTATTATCCTTTAATATAATCTTCTAACTTCCTTCAGAAATAATGCATTTCACTAAAATAATGTACCAACTCAAAATGGTTTTACAGACATCATATGAGATATGATATGTGAATGTCTAGATATGTCTTAAGTATTGAAACCTATATAAAAAAGAATTTTCTTAGAAAAGGTTTATCCACAAATCATAATTTCTTGAATTCTACCTATAATCACAATATGATAACGAAGGTGTTTCTTACTTGGAAAACTGAGTTCCAAAAGAATCAG
Source organism: Alisma plantago-aquatica (assembly GCA_963693085.1). Classification (NCBI taxonomy): domain Eukaryota; kingdom Viridiplantae; phylum Streptophyta; class Magnoliopsida; order Alismatales; family Alismataceae; genus Alisma; species Alisma plantago-aquatica. The sequence goes on from OY856409.1 coordinate 915,547,462, forward strand.
TGGGAGTAAAAGTAGAACTCAAAAGATTCAAGGTCAATAAGGAGGTATAGTGAGAACAATTGGAAATCACAAATTGTTGTGGAATCTCAAGTTCCACATGTAACACAAAACCTCAAACTCTAGTATAACACATCAGAGATTGAAAAATTGGAATCCAACAACTAATATATGTTGATCATAAGATGATGAGCCAAGAAATCAACTAGAAGCTATTGAGAACCAAAATTTGAGAAATGGCATAAATACAATAGGGAGTCCATTTACACTAATAAGGTATGACCTCAGTAATACCAACTAAAGGGTAAAACCCATGGGGTGCATGTAACAACCGAGCACATTTCCCAAATCTCTAGTATAGTTTCAGGAATGATGATTGACCCCACAAACCACCACTAGCCTTAATTGTGTGCTTTGTCCTCACTCACATGCAAGACAAGATCAACTTCTAGACCGGTCACCCATCCTAGTATTACTCCAAGTTGAGCACTCTTAACTATGGAGTTCTTTAGATATGGGCCCCTTGAAAAATGAGGTTCACCTTGGTGATATGGGTAGTCCAATCATTCCTTTTAAGATCATCTTATCTGAGGTCTCATATCCTTGGATGCTAGAATCTCCCCAATTTAGACTCTTGATTCCTCGTCAAGGCTTAACTATATGGCCTCATAAACTTTCCCCATTTCAGTGTAGACCTAAATGTCCCATCTACACCCAGCTCCCGATCATAGCTAGTAATGCAAGAATGGCTCCATCAACTCAGATAGTGCTTTCCAACATGCCTGGATACTACCAGTGCATAGGCGGCTCCATCAACTCGAATAGCACTTTCGAACATGTATGGATTGCACGGCTCAAAGACTGGCATGCCACAAGACCATGTGGGCCCCATCTACTGGAGCGAAATTGGTTCTGATACCATTTGTAACAACTGGTCCCATTTCCTAAAGCTCTAGTATAGTTTCATGAATGACGACTGGCCCCACAGTCCACCACTAGCCTAAAATGCTATTTTTGTCCTCACTCATGTCCAGGTTAGGATCAACTTCCTGACTAGTCACCCATCCTAGTACTACTCCAAGTTGAGAATGCTTAAATATGGAGTTCTTTAGAGATGGGCTCTCTGAAAAGGAGGTGCACCTTGATGATATGGGCAGTCCAATCATTCCTTTTAAGATCATCTTATGTGAGGCCTCAAATCCTTGGATGTTGCATTGTAGTTGGGTTTTCATTTTAAAGACCAACATGGATAACCTAAAAGGACATATTGTAAGTGAAAGTTTTCAAATTAGTTCAAATTGTTGAACATGAAGAAATTCATTTACTAATTTTCATGCTTATTGTTGCATCTAGTATAGACTATGAGACTTGGAAAATGAATCTCAAAAACATATTCCTTGAAGGGAATATTTGAAAGGATGTGTATGTGACACAACTAAAGGTTTTATAACTTTGTGAATGCAAATAAAGTCCATAAGCTACAAAAGTTCAATCTGGGAGATTAAAACAAGCATCTCAGGGATGGGATCATTTACCTTGACAACATAGTCAAAGAATTTGACTTGAGCCAAGATAAAAGATGAAATCTATGACTACAAAAGATTTAGTCGGATCATATATAAATATTACACATAATGATGGGGAATAGCATCTCAATACTGTAAGTATTAAGACCTGGCATGGAAGACACCTTCAGTAATGAAGGTTTGAATGAAAAATCCTATGTGATAGGAATTGAGATCTATACATATCGTTCTAGAGAGTTTCATAACCTCGGTATGAGTAATAGCAAGATGCTAAAAGAGTTCAACATAATGGATTCTTGGGAGAGAATTTGTCCATTTCATATGGGATTAGTCTCTCAAGAAACCTATTTTTTCAATTCTTATGATGAATGGAAAGACATGAGGAAGATGCCATTTGCACCAAGAATTGGATCTATCATGTATGCTATATACATGTACTTATTCCATACTCTTGTATGTACTAGACATGACAAGATGATATTAGTTTGCAATGAGGGTCATTGAAATGTCATTAAATATATCAATTACAGCTTGAGAAGCACTAAAGGATTAGTTGCTAATATAGCAACAAGGAAGAGTTGATTCTAAAAGGTTATAATGATGCAAGCTTCCAAAATGACAAAGAATGATCGCAATACTAAAAGTTGTGTGTTGAATATAATTAGAAAAGAGTTATAATTTGGAAGAGTTCCAAACTACAAACCATTAATTTAATTCAACAATAGAAGTTGAATATCATGGTGTTGTAAACACTAGAGTGGATACTTTATGGATCTATAAGTTCATATGGATGAGCTTAAAGAAGTTCGAACCATTTATGACCAATTAGAAATACTATGACAAAAATGGAGCTACTGGTTAAGTAAGGAATATTAGATAGCCTATTGTGGCAGTACTATATCATACGAGGAATCGTACATCAAAGAGATGTGAAACATGCAATATACCGACTATAGAAAAATGTTGTTAACATGTTGGATTAGCTCTTGCACAACAGAAACATAATGGACATGTTTAGATCACTATGAATGAGATTCTTGGGTGATTAGCTCTATGTGTAAGTGGGACTCTGTTGGTATGTATGCCCAGAGAGCCAATCATAAGATGATTGTGATGGCATATTACATAAAGGATTTGATTAATAATAATAATGGAAAGCTTACAATTCATTCTATTTCACTCAGTCATGAGATAATGAGGAAACATAATGAAAGTCTTGAGAATGATAATTACCCAATTACGTATGTCTTCACACCATGTTCCTTTTCTCCCATGCTATCTCTAAACCTAAAACATATGTGAAATAAATGAATCAACAAAAGTTGGTACGTGGTAAAATATACACTAGTAAGGTTGCATAAAGGAAAATACTTGAAGAAGGAAGAAAGAGAGAAAAACCATTTCTTAAGGCGAAAATCAAGTAAACATCCTTTTATTACATTTATTTGATGCGGTTGTACTACACTTATCTGCACTTGACTTACATCCAGTATGGGCAAAAATTATATCATCATACATCTAACATGGGCCAAAGAATCATACATCCATGTTAGGAAACATACATCCATACCGGGCTAGGTGCACTAGTAGCGACAACCCATCCATATCCTTTTATCTTATATTAGATTTTGACAAAGTATAACTCATAATAGTTCAACCAAGCAATGAATATCCAAATAATAGCATTCATGATATTACATATCATAGGCAACCAAGAAACCTAGTTTATACTTATAAGACCACATACTTGAGTTCAGATATTCCTCACATATCCATGATCATCTAGATATCTGGTCATCACCTGATTAATAAAAATTAATCATCATTAATAAATGTTCATCATATTCAAGGTATTTTAGGTCCAAATAAGGGTTTTGGTCAAACCTAGGTCAATCTGATGTTAGGATGGTGTCTAGTATTTTTAGTCTGATCTATATGACATTATAAAGGTCTGATATGAATTCATATTTTTCTAAGGTTTTTCATATTTTCTATAATAATAGAAGGGTTAAAGCATCTAATTAGTCTTTAATCAGAAGATGCTTAATATTAATGATCAATAAAACCCAAAATAGAGTTCACAAATGGGTTTTCATCATTATAATGGTTCTAGTATAATTTTCTGAGAATTTATTTCAATTGTATACCATTTATTATATTTAATGAACCCTAAAAGAAGCATCATCTCATAATTAAAAAAAAATCATGAATATTACTGCTTCAAGGGTCTGATTTAGTTGGCTTATAATAAACAAGGCATTTTTCTGAGTCTAGGGATATTTTGGGGGGGATTTATTGGCCAAGGGATACATTTACTATGAAATATATAAGATCTAGGATTAATTTGGTATTTTCTTACCTCAGACCAATATGGGTCTGCCACGTTGCTCCAAGGGTGAGTGCAACTCCTTACATGGGCAAGCTGGTATGGTTCATTTTTCTGGACCGGGTCCGGTGTGATTTGGCTGACCTTCACCCACTTCGTCCTCAAGTCCTCACGTGCGTCCTCAGACATGACGTCGTTGTGGCCATGTTGTCTACTCGAGTTTGCAGTGAGGACGCCAGTTGCCTCAGGGCTTGGCATTGGGGCTCTGCCTAGATATAGTGTCGTCGTATGCTCTATCATAGTCATGGAAGTGGTGATCGGTGGTCATTGGATCCTCAACTGAGCGTCGCCATCCATGGTGGATCTCCGGCAATTTAGGGTGAAGAAGGGCGGCTAAGGTTCTTGGGTTAAATATCACCAAGCCGCTCAGACCACTCGGTCTTTTTCTTTCCCTCACTCATGACTTTATTGCTTGTGCTTTGATCTGGGCCAGAAGCAGCCGCCACCATCAGCCTTCTCTCCAGCGAGCAAGGAACCTAGGTCTGGGTCTCCTCCTTTTATAGGCTCTGCTACCAAGAGATATGTCTTGTTCTCGCAACTTTCCCTAGTTCTAGACATTCATGTGGTTCATGATGAACATGCCTCCATGGATGAAGGAAGTGAATATGAATCCATCGGTATACCTTCCCTCTTTCAGTTTGACGATGGAACCACTAGATCCTGCCGATCTTCTATTCCAATGCCATTACATGGAACATCCACGGCAAGCACTGTCTAAGGATCCATGTCCTCTGTAGCTATCAGCCCCAAAGTAACGATGCCATCCTCAAGAGCAAGATTTACTACTTGTTGTAGTGTTTCTGAGCACTGGATCTCTGGTCACGGATGCGAGAGGGGTAGCCTCCTATCTAAACTGTGTTACAGGAGTTAGACACCTTAGGTAGGCATCCCTCCAATCTCGATCTAGGAGGTGAAACTTTGGGGATCTGTGACTTCATTGGCATTCTACATACTGGGTCTTCCCATGCCCCTCCTTGCTCGATGACTAAGGCAAACTCTCAAGTCTCAATAACATGTTGTATCTCCTTCTGACAACGCCGGGTCTGGAGAAAATGGTTGGTTCACTGTAAAGGACAATGTGGGAGGATGGAATGGAAAAGGGGAGTTGAGAACGCATCACAGATCTATGAAAACCTAACATGTGGGGAGATGAAATTGATTTTGTGAGATGTTAGTTAGCTAGTGCGAGAAGCTTGCAACCTATTATGTGGTCAGTTCCAACTTATTCGGAAGTGGAAGACCAAGTATCTCCTCTTTGTGAGGTCGTCACCACATGACTATCAAGCTAACTCCCATGCGGCCATCACATCCAACCATATTTGTATGACACTTATTTAACAACCAACTTAGGTCAAAAATTAACTCAAACCTTATCCAATAATTCCAATCACATTTTTCTAACACTTAGATCACTCAAATTCCATGTAAAAGTAATCATGCCTCCATAATCAAATGCTTTTGCTCTACGCTTAGTTTGGTTCACATACAATGGTATTTGATCACCTAAATAAATTCGTCAAGGGATCATTTCACTATTTATCAAGATCACTAAATGGATGCTTACCCTCATAAATCCTCAATTCTCTTTACTGAACCAACTCTTCATAGATGCACTATGATGATCGTGAAATGCGTCTCTAATTGCACTTTTTGGGTGGAAAGAGTCAATAATTAAATAACCAATTCCTCTTTTTGGTATCAACATCTACATGACGATCATGGTCTTCAAATACTATATTGGGTATCATAATCATAAAATTGTGGTCATCACACTACACTCATCACATGTCATTTGGAATACTTTGGCATAATCTAATATAACCATGAATAAGGATTACCATAATAGTGATGATTGGGTTGTTGTGGCACATGGGGATTGACTGTGAGTGATGTAGATTGAATTTGTCCCTCCTACTAGAGTTTGATATCTTGGCCACTTGATAGAGAGACTAAGAAAAGCATGCATATGCATACATGAATCAACATATGATATTGAAGTCACATATATCTCAGACAGAGTGTTCTTGGTTCAAGGAACATGGATTGAACATTGAGAGGATTATGAATCCATGCTTCAAGTTAATCTCAGATATCAGAGACAAAATAGTTTTACAATCACTACAACACCTTACATAGATTATAGGTTGAAGTTGTTCTACAAATTACCATTCAATTGGGTAGTAGTGATGGGTGACTAGGCACCACTCTTTGCTTGTAATGTCATAAATTAGTCATGGATATTCACTTCCAATGTGATATGGGACCTATAGGGTCACACACATAGGATTCACCTAGAAGAGGTGTTTATCCAAGAATGATGCTTCAGTTGATTACTAAAGATGTTTTGGTATTCAATTAAACAACCAATTGAATGACTAGGCTAAGAACCATCAAGTTCAAGCGATGGACTGACTGGTTGAAGTGTCAGGTCGATTGGAAATTGAATTGGGTGAATTCTGCATGAGTCACGACACCAGCCCATCAACTCACTCGGTGGACCGATTGGCTCAAGTTGGTGATAAGACTAGTTCACCTATTGAACCAATCGACTTAGTCCTGCCAACCCAATCTCTTGGTTATTTTCCCAATTCATGAGAATAGTTGATCGTTTCACTTGTTCAATTTGATTGGTACAAGGAGTTAATGTTGAACATTAATTGGAAATGAATTGTCAATTCAATCTTCAATTAGGAAACATGTGAAACAATCGGCTCATTGAGTGAACTAATCAGCTCACTGTGCCAGTCTACTAGTTCACCAGTGACATGATGGTTTAGATATCGTAGGAAAATTAATTCATGTAAATTATGATCCCTTTGACTCCCACACAGACTAGGAACCTAGACCCTAACCCCTCTTATAAATAGAGGGGTACTCATGGCTTCTCAGAACACAATTCAATTTCCTCTGACAATTGTTGTCCTCTCTGGATGTGGTAACTAATAGAGAGTCTGAGAAAGTCTAAGCTAATGGGATGGATAGAAAGGGAGAAACAATTATGGGAGAGAAAACTAGTGACTAGTACACCAACGGGAGGGATAACTCCTTCCTATATTTTCTAGTAGAACAACAAGAGTTCTAGGTTTTTTGTGTGGACTTCTCTAGAGGCGTGGAGGTTTTTTTCTACTGCTAGGAGGACAATGTCAACCTATCGTTTGTGGTAGAGCTAATGTATATGTCATCTAAGTTAGGTGTCTGTGGTGAAGATCGGGAGCTGCATTGACACCATCCAAGTAAAATTAGGAATATTGCACTATTACAATGAGTTATAGTCACTGGACTTGATCCAGGACCAGGTATGAACTCAATCAACCATCCTTCTCATTACATAGTTGTTGACACAATCTTACTATTATGGGGAATATGTATAGATAAATTTTTGTTTCTTCTTGCTTCTCTATGACCTTATTTCCTAGCACTAACTTCCTTCCACAGTAACAATTGACTAGGGATATAACCAGAATGTACATACTCTTAACATCTGTATGATCCCATTGTTCAAGTCACTTGAAGAGATACGTCACTGAGTAATTTTCATTCTTCAAACATTCATTATGTTTCCTCATTATCTCATAAATGAGTGAAACAAAATGAATTGGAAGCTTTCCATCATTATTAATCATTAAATCCTTTCTGTAATATGCCATCACAATCATCATATGATTGTCTCTCAAGGCATACATACCAATAGGATTAATAATTAGGAGCACAAATAGATTACCAATTTTGCAACCTAAGGATGTTCAGAGGCAATTTGTATAAGAGTAAGGATCCTCTGATCATGAATAATGAAAAAAATAAAAACAAGAAGGTAGTTCACTCTCTGACTTCATAATAGTCAAAAGGGGCCCAAAATATGGTGGATATGGTGAAGGGTATCTACTGAATAGAATTAGAGTTCTTGGTTTCCAACAAAAGATTATGGAAAAGACATCAGACTGTTTTGATACACTATGAGGCATGGCCCGCATATTGAAGCAATATACCACATGGCACATGGAATATGGCTCAGATCTGTCAAGTGGTCTAGTAGGATGCAACCTATATCCTAATTTCTAACTATTTTAGGAATATTCTGGAGAAAATAATGGAAAATTGCATATTCTGAATAAAATAATAAAAGAGAGTAATAATTCAGGATTATACCTTACTTATCAAAAAATAGAAATTAAATATCCATGAGGAAAAGGAAACCTTATACTCATGATAGTTCAACTGAGAAATTTATGTAAAAGGCTATAAAAAATTGATTACCAAATTGCACTTTTTGTCTGAAAAGATGATTTTCAAATAGAAAACCTTGAACTAGGTAAAATTGGGTAGAACTTAATGATTAAATAGGCAAAAAGTATGGATAAATGTGAGAAAATGATAAACGTGGGAAAATGCCAAAAGATCTTAAATGGAATACATCATTATCTAGAGAGTTGACTTTAATCATGAAATTCTACCAAGTGAGAAAAAATGGAGTGTCAACAATTTGCCTCTCTTAAAGAAATCTTTGAAGTAAAAGTGAGAACCTATCATAGAACCATTTATTACCCAAATCCTAACTCGAAATGACTATAAAGTCAATGGTGATAGGGTCTAGGTGTCTGTTCCAAGCACGGTATTAACAAAGTGTGAATGCATAAGTGTAAAGTTTAGCATACATGAATATATAACAAGATAAAAGAACCAATCATAATCTCAACAATCCATAAGTATTATTAAGCAACATCCTTTTTATATAAGATTTCAATTACAATTTGAGTCAAATATACACATGTTTGCTCACGTACACTAGGGATCTTACAACAGGTACACCTGACATAGCTCACCAAGCCCATAACATCTATCCATCTTTGAACTTATATAATATGTGAAACAATGCGGGTCAACACATGAGGTATTGAGTACAAGGCTAAAAGATACATATATATAAGCTTTACATATTTTGAAAACATTTGCAGAAGTAACAAACATGAATAAATAAGTTAAGTATTTAGCAAAGTCAGAGCATGTATTTTATATCATTTCACTCCAATTATACCTTCATTACATGTATTCATCAATATCATGTGCTTGTAAGGCCTTTTATTGACTAACTTCCCATTGGAAGAATCTATGAGAGTGTTTAAGATTAGGTAACCCTATTCACATGGGACCTCAAGGGTATCACCAAGAGCTAACTCTTTTATCAACATGGTCCACCCTAACTTGACATCTCAATTAGGATTCCCAACCTTATATCCTTACCCCAAAACTTTAGAAAGGTGCACGAGGTTTGTATAATAAAGTTTCTATATCATGTTGCAAGTTATAAAACAATGACAATGAGATAAACATCGAGTAAATTACTAGCATACAACATGGCTATACTTGAGCATGTAAACAAGCATACATATGTATCACATTTCAAACAAGAAATCCATAGTCATATAATTATTTAAAGCTCATACCTGATTCAGCAATTTCAAAACATATCCTTAACCATCTAGATCTTAAGAAAAACCTAGTTAAGAACATAATTGCATTCATGCATTAAATTCTCATCATTAAACTTAACTAGGTTCATTTTAGGGTTTTGGCCAAGTTAGGTTCAAGATTGATTAATTTTGTGTTTGGTGATCTTATTATGATTTAGAGTCCATCAAAAGGTGTGGCTTAAGTTTTTTGTCATTTCAATGTTTCATTCATCTAATGTACACATTATAAGAATTAAATCAGTTATGCACATAACTAGGTCGTAAGATTCATAGTAGGGAAATAAAGTCCATAGTTTATCAAGTCTATAGGTCCAAGCATAAGAGGTTATTTAGACCAGGAATATTAGGAAACAAGAATCACATTGAAATATAGGTGGATGCCCCTGAGGGTCTAGGAATCAAAATCAAATATTAGTATCAACATACATGTAAACATCATAATAGTCTTTTGTCATAGGGTCCAACATATGAATTATGTGAAACATCCACATTTATGTGGTAACAAGGAAGGATACTTCTTGAGTTAGAAGGGAAAGATAAGATAATCAGATCTTGATCACATTTGGGACACCAGGAAGCCAAACAAGTCATTAAGGACATATTAGGTAATTATGGATGTATCTAGTGTCGCAAGTCCCATCATAGAACAAAAGGAGGATATATTAGGCATTTAAGTCACACAACATCAAAAGATAATTGATTTCTGAGATCTAATATAGTTGAATGCATATATTAGGTCAAGCCCATCATTGGTTCAAGTTATAATCAAACATTCACATAAATGGGAATAAGCATGCATTGGGTTTCAAATGCATCAACCATACCATAGGGAGGGAAATGATGGATATATGTACAATATGGTAGCATTATGGTATTGACTAGATGATTAGGTAGTAGATTGAGAAATAAAGGTAAAACTTTTATCATCAACATGCATCCAATATGGTCATAGTCAAAGTTTGTATTTTCAGAAAAATGACAAAATAAGAAGGGGTTCTAATGTCTGAGACCATCCCCAAGTTATAGGTCTCGTCGAGATGATTCAATTAGAATTTAATTTCATATATTTTGGCCTTAAGATGAAAGAGTTATGCATGTTTGGGGTCTTAAAGAGAACTATATGGAATCCCCATTATGTGTTACCTCTATTAATCATCAAGATGATCACGGGCCTTGATCTTTGATCCAACATCTTGTGTTGTGCCCCTCAGTTCGTGCTTTTGAGCCACCTGTGTGCTTGGTACACTGCAACTGTGTGGTCATATGTCTCCAGCAGTCGCTCGCCACTGCTACCACATGCTTGTGTGATAGTCACGGTCACTAGCCATAGCCTGGCCACCCAGCATTATGTGGACCGTTCATGTGTGTCCTCATGCCATTGGCTGATCTATGTTGTTGACCAGTCCTTGAGCAGAGTAGTTGTGGGAGGGGGAAATTGTGTCAATGTCATTACAACTTCTCAATCTTCATCTAACAGTCGCATAACATCATCCTCTAGGCAACCATCTCACCTGAACAACGGCAGTCTGCTAGAAGGAGCTCGTTGGAGTTGCTTGGTAGGGTATGTGTGGAGGTCACAAAATTTCCTACCAAAGGGCCGCCTGAAACCCTCTTGTCTCCATGGACTTGACAAGGGGGTAGATTGTAGTCAAGGGAGTAGGGGAAGAAACCCTAATTGCAAACTCTATGGTGGTGACCATATTTGTGGATGCAGATAGGAGAATAAAAAGGGGGTTCTTGGGCAAGAAAAAGAGGGAAATGAAGTGGGGAAAATTGAAAAATAGAAAGGGATCATTTTAGCAAGGACAATTGAGATAAAATGTGTCAGAATGAGCAAGGCTTGATTGGGTGAAAAGCTGTTATAGAAGGTGCTATAGTGTAAAAACTCAAGATTGAAGAAAAATGAGAGTTATTGGATTTGGGGTTTTGATTTGTGGGCAAGGATCCAAGGACCAAGAATGACCCAAGGGTGATCTCTTGAATTATAGCTTGTCTATGAAGGGGGCGCCCAACTTTTTGGACCAATTAAGACTCAAATTCAAATTAATTCAACTAAATCAAGTGTAATTCGAGCCAAATTTGATAGGTCATATCTTGAGCTTTAAAGTCTGATTGGGGATATTTTTGTACCACTGCATTTTGAATTCAAAACTCTACACCTTGAAATACAATATGGATCAAGGTGTTCACATTAAAGTGGTTCAATTTAAGTTGAAAAAGTAGGATTTACTAAAGTATGAAACTTGGTCTAATCCTCATCTTAAACTTACATATTATATAATTTATCGATGAATTAATCAAAATCAAAGAATCACCACATTCCAAATATGGAATTTATAATATGTTCAATAAGAGAACACTTGATGAGAGAGAAAGAGTACAATGAAGGAGAGACAAAAGTTAGGTTGTCACATCCTTCCCTCCTTAAATAAACTTCCTCCTCGAAATTCAACCAAGATCATAGTTGAAGGTTAAAATTCTTAGTCATCATGTTCAAGAAACCAAAGCTAAGTGTCAAGGCATCGACCATCATGGAGTGTAGACTTAGGTTTGTTGTCATCAGAGGTGTACCCATCTCATTTAGTAATGCATATTACTTGGTATTTTATCATTTCATGACATCAGATTGACATTAGGGTTCTATAACCATAATCCCTATTATGTTAGGGTTTTATTCATATATTCGTATGAGCCCAAGGTGTGTCATCACAATATATGATATTGGTTTCTCAAAGGAAATGTTCTTTGTCATAACTTCCAAATGAGACTACCATCAAATGTGTGTTTCAACATTATACTAGATTTCATGCGTGTTTTAGTTTTCCCCTAAAATTCTACCAAATCTAGTCAATTATGTTCCTTTTCTTTTTATCTTGGGTCTAAAATTCAACATTATATTCATGATTATTCAAGCTATGATCTCAAGGCATCATCTGTCAGGTTCATGTTTTCAATTTTTCCTTTTTTGTATGTGCAAGGCATGGTTTTGCTTTAGTTCTACCATATGAGAGTGACTTATCATATATATGTTAAGTTTTAACTTAAGCGAGATATGTCATGTATCGAACATCATTCTAGGAATAACATCATCATTAACATTGACATTATGTAGTTATCCCACTTTTATCTCAAGTGAGATCCACAAGATCAAGCCACTCAATCTAAGACCTATTTATATCAAACATGACATGTTAACTACAACCGTCCACCAGTAACAAAATTTCTACCCAACTTCCAAGAAACAAGGGAAACCTCTAGATTCTTCTATATACAACCACTAACCCAAGTATGAGGCTCAACTTGGAGATTACACATCATGCACATCATCTTAGGGTTTTGGGACATCTGCCTCACATATATAGAAAACATCATATATTCAATAGCCTCTTTCTCCAAGATTAGGTCTTTTTGTTGGAAATCAAGAGTTCAACATTTTCAAGGGACCACACACTAGGTGACTCAACTCATATAATTAGAAGTATTCTAGCTAGGGTATCATCATCATGTATTTTATTATTCATATTTTTCAACAGTTCACATATAATTTGGAGTTTAGGTTCTCTAACCTTCTCCCATGTTGGGTCAACTCATTCTAAGAGGTCATCCTTATAGTATGTCTATTGGTAGAGGTCCTTCTTTGTAAAGACCTTGAGGCCTATGGTCTCAAACCATATCTCATATATCCTATCACATGATACACAAGACTAGGTACACGACAACACACTAGCCATGTTTAGCACACCAACCAAGTCATACACCTCAAACATGGTGCTAGATTAGCAAGGTTGCATGTTTAAAACTCATCTTATTTCATCATATCATACTTTACCCTTACAAAAAACAAGCTTAGGTCATATTGAAGCAAGATCATATCATCATCATCATCAGCAGCAGCAGCAGCAGCAGCAGCAGCAACAACAACAACAACATCATTGTCGTCGTTATCATCATTATCATCATCATCATCACCAACTTAGATCGTCTAGAATACTTACTAGTCAAACATGTATCATGGATCTAGACAACTCTAGAGACTACAACTATCATCTAAAAAATCTCATGTAGACTAATGTTACATCTCTTTCTCTTAAGTCACATGGATACTCACTTCCAATCTGCATATGGTAACATTTTTCATATGTACATATATACTGATATTTGAAATAGGTTTTCTCCAATGTTAAAATAGGTGATAGAAACCACCATACACCATATCAATAAAGCCAAAACCAAAATGAGGTACCAAATTCATTAGGCAGTCTAATACCATGACACCTAGAGAACTACAAAGAACATGGTGCACACCTATGTAGCTACCCAAAGCACATGTCGCGAGCTTATGTCTAGGGTTGTAGTAAGAACTCCCTTTTCTTGCTCTCCTAAACCTACAATCCATAGTAAATGATAGAAGGAGGATAAAAGAAAGGTTCTAGGGATTACATAAGTCTACACCTAGTTCTAGAACATCTAGGTTCCAACCAAGACTCTAAGTCAAACTTAGTCCACATAGGACAACTTATTAAGTTTCTAGAGTTGAGATATAACATTTAGTTTGTGTTTCATGTGAGTAATGTTGGTGTATTTATTTTTCATTCTCTGATACCATCTTTCATAGAAATGTTTATTACCAAAATCCTAACTCCAAAGGACTATAAAGTCAATGGTGATAGGACTGAGGAGTCCATCCCTAGCATGGTATTAACAAAGTGTGAATGTTGAAGCATAAAGAGTAGAATACATGAACGTATAACAAGATAAAAGCACCAATCATAATCTCAACATCCAACAAGTATATCAAGCAACATTCATTTGTTACAAGATTTTAGTTACAATTTAAGATTCAAATATACACAATTATGTTCATGTGCATTAGGGATCTTACAACAAGTACACTTTGACATAGATGACCATGCCCATCAACATCTAGCCATCTCTGATCATATAAATTATGTGAAACAAAGCATCTCATCACACGAGACACTGAGTACAGGGATGAAAGATGCATATATATAATCTTTGAATAATTTGATAAGATTTGCAGAAGTAACAAACAAGAATAAATAATTATTTTGCAAAGAGAGAAACCATTTTTATAGCATTTCACTCCAATTATGAAATCATTACATGTATTAATCAATATCATGTATTCGTAAGGCTTTATCTTGACTAAGTTCACATTGGAGGAGTCTATGAGGGTGCTTAAGATTAGGTGACACTATTCTTAAGGAACCTCAAGACCATCACCAAGAGGTAACCCTTTATCGACATGGTCCGCCCTATCTTGACATCTGAAGTAGGACACTCAACCTTATGTCCTTACCCCAAAACTTTAGGCAGGTGTAAAAGGTTTATATAATGGAGTTTGTATATTATGTTTGCAAGTTAAAAAACAACAACAACAAGATAAGCATCGAGTACAATACTAGAATACTACACGACAATATTTGATCAACCAAACAAGCATACATATGTATCAGATTTCAAAAAAGAAATGCACAAGCATATAATTATTTAAAGCATGCATCTGTTTCAGAGATCTCAAAACCTATCCTTGACTATCTGGAACTCAAGCAACACCTGGTTAAGCACAAGACTACAAACATGTATTAGATTCTCATCATTAACCATAACCAGCTTCATTTTATGGTTTTGACCAAGTTAGGTTAAATATTGATTGATGATCTTGTAGTAATTTAGAGTATATCATGAAGGTGTGGCTCAAGTTTCAAGTCATTTAAATGTTTCATTTATCTTATGTACACATTACAAGTTTTAAGTCACTTATGTATATAACTAGGTCATATGACTCAAACTAGGGCTACAAGGGCCATAGTTCAATAAGTCAATAGTTCCAAGCATAAGAGATTATTTAGATCAACAATATTAGCACTTAGGAATAACATTAAGTATAGGTGGATGTCCCCAAGGGTCTAGGCATCAAAATCCATTATCAGTGTCAACATACATGTAAACATCATAATAATTTTTTGTCATAAGGTCCATCATATGAATTATGTGAGTCATCTACATCAAGGTAGTTACAAGGAAGGATACTTTCTGAGTTACAGGAAACACAAGATATTAAGATCCTCATCACATTTGGGGCACAAGGAAGCCACAAAAGTCAGGTTAGGATACATTAGGTCATTATGGATGTATCTAGTGTCACAAGTCCCATCATAGAATAAAAGGGGTAGATCGTAGGCATTTAAGTCACACAACATCATAAGATAACTAATTTCAAAGATCTAATAGCGTTGGATGCATAAATTAGGTCAAACTCGTAATTGATTCAAGTTATAACCAAACATCACGAGTACATATACTACCTTTAACATTGGTTAGAAGGGACTTTTTTACGTCGGTTTCCAAGTGACACTCAAGTGGGTGACACTAAAGGTAGAAGCCTACAATGTTGGTTCCAAAACTGACAACATAGAGTTGAACCCGATTGCAACCAAAAAAGAACTGACACTGGTAGGATCTATAGTCGTCAGTTATCTACCAAAAATCAATGACTATCTTCATAACCAAACAATAAATTGGCTTGGGTTATGACCTTAGTCATCGATTATTTCAGTAAAAAATGATGACTAACTCCCTTTCAAAACAAAAAGTGATCGCATGTTTGGTTCATAGTCATTGGTTCGAAGTAAAACCGACAATACATATAAAAATTACCATCAGTTATGATTTCAAAAATTTACTATTATCTCCATACCCGAACAAAACGTTGACCCGAGTTAGGACATAGCTATCAGTTATTTTAGTAATAACTGATGACTAACTCCCTTTTGAAACAAGAAGTAATCTCATGTTTGGTTCATAGTTGTCGGTTCTAAGTAAAATAAACTATATAGATACAAATTGTCGTCAGTTATGATTTAAAAAATTAAAACCTATCTCCATATTCGAACAAAAAAAATGGCATGGGTTAGGACATAATGGTCAGTTTGCTATAAATAACCAATGACGTAGACCTGCATTGACAGTTCTTTTGAATAACCGACGACTAAGTGCCATTTTTTTAATATCATCTTGCAAGACTGCTCTATGACTGATCTGCAGGATGCAGAACATACAGTTTAGTTCTAAACTATAGGTTTACAACCTCCTATGATTTTAGCCTGACAACATGCCAAAAATTTCCAATAACAAGATGATCAAGATTATATATACATCATGTTTTCACACACATTTAGAAACACAATTAATTCATTCACGAGATTCACACACATGTAGAAAACTACAGTTCCATTCATTCATCCATTTTCGCATTCACACACATGTAGAAACCTACACTTCCATTCATTCATCCATTTTCAAATTCACACACATGTAGAAGAACATTCATTCATTCATTTTCACATTGACACACATGTATATAGATCAAATTTCAATAAGAAAATCCAAAAAAAGTCATTCACACATGTATATATAAGCACCACATACATAAATAAATAGTGACATCAAGGTTTAAAATGTCATTCTTTATCATCAATACCCCAATCATAATAAAACATTGCCTCTTTTGCAAAGCCTTTTTCCCATTGTTCTCTTATATCATCAAGTCATTCTATCGTATAGGGAATATGTACATGTAATAGCTTTTCCCCTATATTGAAGTCACTAGTTTTAAACACCTGCAAAGAGAATTATGTATACATATAATTTGTATGTTTGATATTTTCATATTATCTAATGAGACTATACTTATGATGATCAAGACTATATATTACCAGTTGTATGTTTTCGATGTCTCGTGTGGAATATCTGACAATCATGTCCATATACCACATCACGTAGTATCCACATGCCCAGTCATTTTTTTTGTACAACACACTATAAATTTCAACATACAAAATGTTAATAAATAAAAATAAGCATAGTTAACATAAATAAAATATGCATTGTAGTTAGGAAAATACATCCACATTCTTCCAAACTATCGCTATCTTTTTCTTGTCCATGTTTCCTCCAACATTTTTGAAATATATTAAAGCCCTATACATTAATGTAACACATTGAATTGCATTAGTAAATAGTCATGTAATAATAGAGTTAATGGATATAAATATAAAAAATTTCTCACGTGTATAATGGCCTTTCCAGATCACATCTTGAATGTTCTAATTTGTTCTCCTTATGATCTAGATAATAAACAATCAATGTCTTGGGGACAACAACCAGTAATTCCCAAGCCTTACCTCTAGTGATAAGAAAGTAAAAAATATATAACTCAAAATCCACAATGAAATGTAATTTTCTTAAGTAAAAAATATAAGCAAAGTAAACTTACCGAACATTATATGTATCTATCATCACTCTCTTTTTCTCTTCACTAAAATATTAAAAAACAATAGAGCAGTATAAGATAATTGATGTAGGATCTTAATTTACAAGACTGATCAAGGATGAAATTAGAAATCCCACATGAGTCATTGAAAAATCTTTAATGAACCTATGCAAGTGGCTGCAAAACATACATTATGTATGCATTAATATATAAGAAAATAGATCACCGTATATAAAGTGAGATATATAGATATATAAATAAGATCTCACCATATATATAGTTCTATCATAGATGAATTCATCCAAGCATAATGAAATACTCCAAAATATCTTATAGAAATATATTATTATGATATGATTGGCCTATAGAATCCTCCTCCATAGAAACAATAATAAGTGAAGTTTCAGAATGTTCCCCTATCCATATTACCATAACCTTGCATTGAGGACCTATCTAGTCGAATAGGTCCTTTACAAGCCAACTAGGTACTTGAGGAAGAGGTGGAGGTGGAGGAGGACAAGTTATATTGGGTTTCTTCACTTTATCCTGTATATATAATTTCATATCAATTTTCATGTATATACATATACCAATTCACATATGTAAATTTACTATACATGATCAGTATGCATGAGTCCCACTTTGGGACACAAGACCACTCCAACTTCTTCTTCACCAAGTATGTCAACATCTGGGTGGGCATATGGCAATGGATGTTGCCTCCAAGCGGTCAAGACAAACCATGGGCTCACATAAACCACACCACCGGGTACTGGAGTTCCATGAATTGTATGCCTTGGAAGGCATGGGTAAGTAATCCTTGCCCTCTGTAATGACATATTCTATCAATTTTATATGGCATGGCTAAGCATGTTATATATATAAGTAAACATATTTTCTTGGAAAGACTAGTTGCTTTGTTATAAAAATACTTACAACAGACATGCTAGGTGGTGGGTCTACAAGATTACGACCAACCACCTCTACAAGGTCACTCTTAACCCCCTCTATCATAGGGGAAGAGTGGCATGGCACATATACTATCTGCTTTGTAGCCTGAGATGCCTTACACTTGCTCATTGCTTCTTGGACTCTCTTATCAATTAACTCATCTACCTATACATGGCCAAAAGAAACACTTTTTGATTCATGAATTCCCTTTTCAATAACATTCCAGAAAAAGAATAGGCTACCTCCACTTTTAAAATGCACTCTTTTTGGACATGTTTGTGTTTGAAAAACCCAAAGAGCGCTCTTAGTCCCACACCAGTGCCTGCAACCCTAACATGTTCAGGAAGCTCTGGGTTACCAAGAGCAATTGTCAATTCATCACTTATGCCCTCAGGGATGAACAAGCCTTGCTTCATCTACTCGTGAAGCTCCCTCTAATCATCATCAATAGAAATTGGTAAGTGAACATAACAATCATCAATACTAATTGCTCTGAGAGTTGAATTTTACCAGTTTTGCAGTCGCTTCAGTAGTTGTGGGGTTAGTTATATCTCCTTTTCTTTCTTTACATCCCAACTATCCACACATCATGGTGATACAGAGGTGTGGGAGTAGTAGAGGGCTCAACAGTATCAGCAGTAGGAGCAGTAGGCTATTGATTGGAAGACACTTGTAGTTTTTGGCTTCATAGCCAGTTGGACCCATTGTGTGGTCATGCACATTCATTGCATGCCTTGATCTTTGAGCATAATAGATAGCCTTGTTAGTAAGCACATTGAATTGGTTAGTAACAATCAAGTTCAACCTTAAATAGGTGAAGTCATAAGAGTGTATACTAATTAAATTGGGAATGAAGCTTAAGACATTGAATTCATTGGTATTTCTCTTGGCAACAAACACCTCCCACTCATTCGGGTCTAGGTATTTCCATTGCTCAAGGGCTGACTTCTTCCTCTTGTCATCATGTCATATGTATTGTTGGTTGAGAGTTTTCCTATAGTTCCTTAGGACCCTCCCACAGTGTTGCATCGCCTTTTTATGATATGGGCTTTCATCCAGTTCAAATATACTCTGCAAAATTTTGTATATTTATTGGGTATTCTAAAAAATGGAATTATAAATAACTTTATAAATATAATTGCAAATGATAATATGTCACACATAGTTCTTTCCATATGAAGTCTTTATTTCTTTTAGGAACTGTGTGTCAAGATTCTATATTTACACTACAATGGACATGAGTAAGAACCCCAAGATATGAAACAAACAAGTTGTAGTTCTTTCCAAATAGATTTCCTGCATGATCAAAATCCACAACCAATTTTGGTCCACTACCCCTTTGTTATAGTAACTTGTTCATCATAGTGATGCCACTAATTTTTTTCCAGTTTTTATATGCTTCTCATCAAGTGGTACAAGGTCCTCAGGGGGGTACATCCTCAACCTAAAAATTGATAAAAAAACACATATAAGATATACCTTATAAATGGACATATAGCTAGATATATTGTAAAACTTATATTTTGACGCAGCTCCCACTTGAAGGGTGATCATCATCATGATCATCATACTCATGGTCAGTCATCTAAAAAAGTGTCATATAAAACAAAATCAAACATTTAACATTTAATGTAATTAATATAACATTATAAAGTTCACATCGATCTAACATTAAAAAATTAAAAACATACCTCTAATATTGATATCTTTTATCAATTAACATTCCTTCGGTGTGATATCTATGCACATATAAGTCATCATTAGCTTCAATATTTGGTGTTGGCAAGCCAAGTGAGAATGGACTGGAGTCATCAAACTTATCATATTACTCTTCTTCATCTATAGGATCTTTAATGAACTATCTTTTACCATTAAGAACAATGACCCTTTTTCATTTGCATGACCATCGATATAAAATACTTGTTTTCCTATTCTATCAATATGAATGGTTCATTCTTCTCACCAATCTTTTCAAAATTCACTATTCTCACCAATCTTTTCAAAATTCACTAATGTGAAACCCAATTCATCCACTATAACTCCTTTGGTGTTATCAACCCAATTACACTTAAAGAACGAAATTTTGAAACCTACGTAGTTAAAATCCCATGTCTTTAATGACACCATAATATGACATTTTAGCTTCACGTGGAGTCAAACTCCCAATCACGCTTGAAGGCTGACCCCACTATTTTGGATGACAATCTTATCATCTTGAGGCTTTGTGTATATGAGAACCCATCTATGTCAAACCCTTCATAAGAAATAGTATTCATTTTTGGTGTAAAGGTGAGGCATTTGATATTTTCAGCAATATTATTTGGTGTTTGAGGTAGTTGATGTAAGACTTTATCTTCAAACCACTTAATAAATGTCTTGTTATGCTATCTAGAAAGCCACATTGAATTGGCTTGAGGATATTGTTTCTTGATGAAATTGGTATGTTTCGTGATATAAGCACTCACTTTGTTGATATTGTGTAAAATATACAAGTGAGCTTGTTCCCACAACTCACGACTAATTACTTTCATTCGTGCTCCTAAAGTCCCTATGTCAAAATAGTCCTCAATATTCTTATCATTTACAGGAGCTTCATTACCACTCAGAAAATCATTTAAAAAATCCACAACCTCCCTCACCACATAACCCTTAATAATACTCCCTTCAGTCCAATAACAGTTTCGAACATCATCTTAAAAACACTCATGTATCATTCAAAAGGATACATCCAATGCAAGAAAACTGGTCCCAACTTTTTCACTTTCCTAGTCAAGTGGACAACAAGATGTACCATGATATCAAAGAATGAAGGAGGAAAATACATCTCAAGCTGACATAGAGTAACAACCACTTCTCTTTTCAACTTATTAAGATGCTCAGAATCAATAAATTTGTTGCATAGACTATTGAAGTACAAATAAAGTCTGGTGATTGCAAACCTTGCATGCTTCGACAATATAGATCGAATTGCCACAAGCAATATTTGTTGCATTAGAGTGTGACAATCATGAGATTTTAGACCTATCATCTTGAGATCTCCCATTTATACCAATCTAAGGATGTTAGAAGAGTAACGTTGTGGTACCTTAACATTAACCATGCACTCACAAAAAGCTTTCTTCTCCTTTCTAGACAACGTGTAACAAGTAGGAGGTAAATATGTTATATGATCACTACTAACTACTTCTGTTATTTTTTCCCATATTCTCATTTCAAGTAGGTCCATTCAGGATTTGATGTCATCTTTAGTCTTATCTGGTATATTCAACAAAGTACCAATGACATTATCACAGACATTTTCTCAACAAGCATGACATCGATAGAAAGCCTAACTGCCAAACAACTCCAATAAGGAAGATCCCTAAATATTGACTTCTTCTTGAATAAAGATTTGTCACTTTGTGTGGGAATGGTACATTGTGATCTCTTACCAAATTAATTGACAAAGTCTTTTACTCTTTCATAAACAACCTCCCCTGGTATAGGTTTAGGGGCAATCTGTTCCTTATTCCATCCATTGAACGCTTTGAGCAACCTTTGATATGGATGGAATTTTGGAAGAAACCTTCGTTGACCAAGACATACATTCTTGCTACCATATTTTAGTCATATTGAATTACTATTCTCTCCACATATAGGGCATGCTTTGGATCCTTTTACTCTGTATCCAGACAAATTCCCATATGCTGGAAAGTCATTAATAGTGCAAAATAACATAGCATGCAAACAGAATGTCTCTCTACGTGAAGCATCATAGGTCATCACACCTTCAACCCAGAGTTTCTTTAAGTCATCAATTAGAGGTTCAAGATAAACATTGATATAATTTATAGGCTGTTTAGGGCCTGATATCAACAACAACAACATCATGTACTTATTTTTCATACACAACTAGGGAGGAAGATTGTATATATCAAGCATAATATGCCAATTGATATGTTCGCTGCTCAATGTGCTGTATGGATTCATCCCATCAGTACAAAGCCCATGTCTTCACCAAATTCATGGTACAATAAATCAATCTTCTTCCACTATGGGGAATCAGACGCATGTCATAGGATCCCATCATTATTTTCCTTAACCTCTATATTCCATATTAAATTCTCTACATCTATCGAATTGGCAAACAAGCATTGAAACCATGATATTATAGTAGATACCACATCACCTTGGCAGAAGAACCAGTTTTGGGCTTCCCTGAATTCATTATTTTATACCTTGGTGCCCCACATTTTGGACAATCTTTCAAATCCACATACTCCTTTTGAAATAATACACAATCATTTGGGCATGCATGTATCTTCTTAGCCTTCATTCCCATTGGGAATAATATTTTCTTTAACTATTATGTTGAGATTGGAAGCTCATTTCCTTCAAAAAGAATTTCTTTCAACAAAGACAACAATGATGTGAAACTGTTGTCGCTTCATTTATTGTTAGCCTTCAGATTATACAATCTCAACACAATGCTCAACTTTGTAAACTTAGTACAACCTGTGTAAAATGGTCTCTTAACATCATGCCCAATGTTCCTAAACAAGGAAGGTGGATCAGTGTGCTCTACCCCACAACTATCTAGCACCACATCAACAATGTCTATTGTAACCAGATCGTTTACATCTACGTCATCGGTGGAAATTTATTCCACAACACAAGCACTTCTATCGACATCTATTGTCTCAGGTTAGAAATCACTCCATGCTAGTACCATTTTGTATAGCTTTCTACAATCCCATTTCACATCACATGACTTTTGATTTTGTCACCAGTGCTTGCTTTTAACTTGTTACCGCAATGCCTACACAGAAAATAGAACCTATCTCCAGGTTGTTTCCAATGTTCCTCCAAAAATCTAATAAACTAATCAAGACCATAAATAAACTTTGGGGTGCAGCAATTTGGAATGGACATCCATGATCTATCCATTTTATGATCAAAGAGAAAAGAAGTATTAGGGTTTAGAGTTTACAGATTAAGTTTAGGATTTACTAATAGATTAGGGTTTATTGTTTTAGATTATGGATAAGGGTTTTAAATATTAGGGTCTAGGGTTAAAAGATTCGGGTTTAGGGTTCAATAATGAATATTAGGGTCTAGGGTTAAAAGATTAGGGTTTAGGGTTCAATAATGAATGTGTGTACCACCTATCCCATTCTTGAACACCTAATCTATAACGCATGGGCCGACTTCCCATGGCTCTAGTAGAGTTTTAGGAATGACGACTGGATCACAAACCACCACTAGCCTTAACTGCACACTTTGTCCACACTGATTCACAAGCTAGGATCAACTTCCCGACTGGTCATCCATCCTAGTACTACTCCAAGCTAAGCACGCTTAACGATGGAGTTCTTTAGTGATGGGCTCCCGAAAAAGGAGGTGCACCTTGGTGATATGGGTAGTCCAATCATTCCTTTTAAGATCAACTTATTTGAGGCCTCAAATCCTGGGATGTTACAATCTCCCCAACTTAGACTTTTAACGTCCTCGTCAAGGCTCAATTATAAGGCCTCATAATCTCACCCCATTTCAGTGCAGACCCACAATGGCCCATGGACACCCAGCTCCCGATCACGGAATACCAGCGCAAGGGTGGCTATGTCAACCATGGACAACCCTTTCCTACATGCCTGGACCGCACAACTCAAGACTGGCATGCCATGCCTATGTGGGCCCCACCTACTGGAGGGGAATTAGCTCTGATACCATTTGTAACGCATGGGCCCACTGCCCATGGTCTAGTAGAGTTTCAGGAATGACGACTGGCCCCACAAACCACCACTAGCCTTAATTACACACTTTGTCCACACTGGTGTGCAAGACAAGATCAACTTCTGGACTTGTCACACATCCTAGTACCGACTTGTCACGCATCCTAGTACTACTCCAAGCTGAGCACGCTTAACTATGGAGTTCTTTAGTGATGGGTTCCCAGAAAAGGAGGTTCACCTTGGTGATAAGGGCAGTCCAATCATTCCTTTTAAGATCAACTTATCTGAGGCCTCAAATCCTGGGATGTTAAATAATCTCACTAGTAAGTGTATAATGTGTTTTTGGTCTTCAAGAAAATTTCAGCAACATTTCCTCGTAGTTCTCCAAGTTCACCGATGTAGATTGGCAAATGTCCACCAACATATTTGCTTAGAGAACAAATAGGGAAGTGTTAAAGAAACATCTTGAAAACTAAATATACATTATATGCTTACATCTGAAGTGAGATTAAGTGTTCAAGAATAGTCCCAAATTGGGGACTATCCATGATTTACTCCTAGTGAGTAAATCTGGAATGGGTTTCTAGGCCAAAAAAATACATGTATGTTGTCATTCCTAAACCTATGATCCTAGTTTTATCATTCATATCCTATTTTGTATGCAACATCATTTAATTCAATTCATTCTTCCTAGTCTAGGTACCATATTCTATAACATTGATTTCAACATCTCCAATGTACATGCATGTTCATCATCAAGATGATCATTACACATAGATTATTCATGACCTAGGGAGGGAGAGAAGACCTAAGGTAAATTATAAATTACACTAACTAAGATATAGAAATACTAACTAAAACTAATCAATGCAAAAGCAATAAGTAACTAACAATAAAAAAGTGATTCACACATGTAAAAAATATATTTCCTATTTTCACAATAATAAGATGTTCCTCATTCATAATGTTGCTCATTCAACTTTTAAAACATGGCTCGACGCTTTAAAAATAAGCTTACCTCACAGGTGGGAAGCAGGTGAGGTGTAATCTATGAATCATGTGAGGTGCAACCTATATAGGGGGCTTACCTAGCAGTAAGGGAAGCTCCAATAGTGATGAAGGTATCACTAGTAGAAGCTTTAGAGACCTAGATGGTGGCGGCTAGCTTAGGCCCAAGATACAGTGTCCTCCCAAGCTATAAACACTAACTCCTCCAATAGATAGCAACAACAACTCCTCCAACATCCTCAACCCAAGCTCTTAGCGGCGAGCATAGTGAGAGAAACAATGATAGTGTGGAGCGGCGACAAATTGAGCAATGTCAACAGAATCACCAGAGACCTAGGTGGAAATCACACCAAAATAGAGATTGGGGAGAATTTTGTTTCATTGGTGCTATTAAGTTACCCATAGTCATCACTAGTTATAAAAAACTAACGACTAAAAGTATAGTCGTCGGTTACTTGTAAAAAACTGATGACTAAGTACAAATCAAAACCAATAAAGTTGCCCTCAGTTAGGGTTTTTGTTGTCAGTTGAGAAAAATCGACAACTAACTCATAATAAAAAAAAATAGTCTGACACAGTCGTCGATTACCAATGGAAAAACCAATGTCTATATACATATCGAAACAAAAATATTGATCTAGTGTTAGGACCATAGTTGTTGGTTGTCCAATAAAAATCGACGATGAAGGAGAAAATTGGGGGAAATATATTTTTGCGAGGACAAGGTGCAAAATCACCTAGTCATCAATTTCTATTGAATAACGACACTATAGACCCATCCCCTTAAAAAACATTTGTCCTGCGAAGGGTGATTAGCCATTAGTTAGTTAATAAAGATGATGACTACTGAGGGGATACATTTTTGCATAGGGACATGGAATGAAATATGTGTCATCGGTTTTAGCAAAAAAGACGCCGAATTGAAAATTTTAGAAGCAAATGTTTCCCTAAAAAATTGTATTTCACAGGTAATTTTACACGTCGATTTCTTAGAAAAGAAACTGATGTTAAAGTAAAAGTGGTACATGTGTCTTTTATAAATTGGCATGACTGCATATATGGTAATGATTGTGTTAAATAACAAACATCGTTGTTCTTTGGTGTTAGTTTTTTTATGTAACTGATGTTGTCAAAGGTGATGTTATGTGTCATTTATGTACTAATTCATTCACATAAATGGGCATATACATGCATTGGGTGTCAAATCAAAGATAGCATATGGAGGATAATGGTGCATATATATACCATATGGTAGCATAATGGTATCGATTAGGTGATTAGGTGGTAGGTTAAGCAATAAGTGTACACTTTTTATTATCAATTTGCATACAATATGGTCAACATGGTCAAAGTTCATCTTTTTAGCAAAAATGAGAAATAAGAAGTGGTTTTCAGGTCTAAGACCATGTCCAACTTGTAGCTTTTTTCGAGCTTATCAATTTGGCATATAATTTCATATATTTTAGCCTTAAGATGAAACAATTATGAATTTTAGGGGGTCTTGAAGAGAACAATAAGAAATAGACCTTAGGCATTATCCCTATTAATAATCAAGACTATCACTTCCCTTGATCTTTGATCTAGCATATCACATCGTGCCCCTTAGTCTGTGCTTCTGGGCTACCTATGAGTTTAGTCCACCCTAACTATGTGGTCATCTAGCTCCAACAGTAGCTTGCCACCTCTACCACATGGTTATAATGCTCATAGTCTCCATCTACCGCCTAGCAACCCAACACTATGTGAGCCTATTCATGTGCATCCTCACACCATTGGTTGATGCATGTTGTTGACTGGTCCTCGGGTAGAGTGGTTTTGGGAGGGGGAAATTGTTCCCATAAAATCACAACTTCTAAATCTTCATCTGACTGCCACAAGGTGTCGTCCTCTAAGTGACAGGATGGCATGCACGGTGGTGTCCATCTAGACGGATCTTGTAGGAGTAGCTTGGTCAGGTGGCATTTAGGCGACAAAACTACCTGCCAAAGGGCCTCCTGACACTCACTCATCACCACAGACTCAAAAAGGGGGTTGATTATAGTTGAGGGGGAGTAGGGGAAGGAACCCTAATGCTAACTCTATGGTGGCAACCATTGTTGTGGCTAGAGATAGGAGAAGCAAAAAGGGGGTTCTAGGGGAAGATAATGAGGGAAATGAAGAAAGAAAAACTAAAAAGAGAAATGGGAGAATTTTAGCAAGGCCAATTGAGCGTGAAGGTGTTGGGATGAGTAGGGATTGGTTGGGCATAAAGTTTTTATAGTAGGTTCTACAATGTATAGACTCGAGGTTGAAGACAACAGAGAGCCATTGGATTTGGGGTCTTGATTCATGGGCAAGGATCCAAGGGCCAAAAATGACCCAAGAATGATCTGTGGATTTTTGACTTGTCTAAAAGCAAGGTGGAACCCACCTTGTTGGGTCGTGTCCCAAAATGGGACAAAAAAGGCTCAAATTCAAATTAGTTCGACTAAATCAGGTGTAATTTGTGCCAAATTTGATAGGTCATTTATGATCTTCAAAGGTCCAATCGGGGATGTATTTAGCAAAATCTTGCCCTCATATTTTGGCATGAAAGGCCAAAATATGCTGATGCTTTAAGTAGGAAATCAGCAACACCAACCCTAAATAGAGCACAACTGAATTCCTTGGTATGCTCTAAAAGGGATATGCTTATCTCCTTAAGACAAGATAATGTACAGTTAAGAGTATCATTGTTATCAGGGTTGTTAGCTGAGATGCACATAAAACCTACTCTATGATAGTAGATTAAGGAGGCACAACAAGTTGATGATGCAGTTCAACAGATCAGATCGAAGTATGGTTGTGAAAAATGAGATGGTTTCCATGACTCAGATGATCAAGTAGCTTGTTATCATGGTAGGATGATAGTACTGGATGTGGATAACTTGAGGAAGTTAGTCCTGGAAGAATCTCATTCTTCAATGTATGTTATGCATCCAGGGAGCACCAAGATGTATCGAAACTTGAAAGATATGTATTGGTGGCCTGGTTTGAAGAAGGAATTTGTTGAGTTTGTTATGTAGTGTCCTATGTGTCAACAAGTTAAAGATAAACACGAGAAGCCTACAGGAAGAATGCAACCTTTACCCATACCACAATGGAAGTGGGATCATGTGACCATGGATTTTGTGGTTGGTTTACCTAGAATAGACAAAGGTCATGATTCCATCTGGGTAATAGTTGATAGGTTGACAAAGACAACACATTTCTTACCTATCAAAACAACCTTTTCTGCTGAGAAGTTGGCACAGTTATATGTAGATGAGATACTAAGATTGCATGGAGTCCCAGTTACCATTGTTTTTGAGAGAGGTCCCCAGTTTACAAGTCTTTTTGGGAGAGACTTCATAAAGCCTTAGGCACACAGTTAAGGTTTAGTACAACCTTTCATCCTCAGACTAATGGAAAATCAGAAAGGACTATACAGACCTTGGAGGACTTGCTTAGAGCATGTGTTCTTCAGTTTACAGGAAGTTGGGATCTACACCTAAGCTTGATAGAGTTTGCCTATAACAATAGCTATCAACATAGCATTGATATGAAACCTTATGAAGCTTTGTATGGTAGACGTTGTAGATCTCCCTTATGTTGGTATGAAACCGGTGAATATCAACTTTTAGGTCCTAATCTTGTGCAACAGACCACCGAGAAGATTAAGATAATACAACAACAGTTAAAGACTGCACATGATAGGCAGAAATCTTATGCTGATAAGCATCGTAGACCTTTAGAATTCTGGGTTGGAGACAGGGTGTACCTCAAAGTTTCACCCTGGAAAGGAGTTCTTAGATTTGGAAGGAAAGGAAAGTTAGCTCCTAGGTTTATGGGGCCTTATCCAATTATTGAACGGATTGGAAAGGTAGCTTATAAGCTAGAGTTACCATTAGAGTTGCAAAATTTACATCCAGTGTTCCATATTTCCATGTTAAGGAAATGTCACCCTGATACAGAATCAATTCTGCAACCTATGGAAGTGGAATTGAATGATGATATATCTTATTTAGAAGGACCTGTGTTAATCCTTGACAAGAGAATTAAAAAGCTGAAAAAGAAAGACATAAGTCTTGTGAAAGTCCTCTTGAATCACCTTGGTGTTGAAGAAGCCACGTGGGAACTAGAGGAAGAGATGAGGAAGAAATACCCTACTATTTTCTCTTAATATGTTTTTGTAATGATTTCGGGGATGAAATCCTTGTAAGGGGTGGATAATTTGTAACATCCATGATCTGGGTTATGAACTAACCCTAGGTGTTTTGCCTAATTAAGTGATTAGATGCTTGTGTTTATCCTTTGAAATGTAATTAAGGCTCCTGAGGAACTTATATTTCATTTTCAGTCCTTTTTGTATAATGTTGAAACATTGTTTTGTTAAATAATGGACTAAAGTACAAATTAACCAAGTTGAGGGGTTAACTTGTAAATTGCACATGTCAAGATGCTCCTCTGATGATGAGACATCATAAGAATGAATATGATGTGGTGGTATGGATTCCACAAGATTGGGGCACCAAGATATATCTTGTAGAGCAATCCTTGTGCTTTAAAATCTAGTTTTGGTGTAATGTGCAAAATTACACAAAACCTAGGGTCCAACATGTAAAATGTATCCTCTAGAGTATCTCTCATGTTTCTTGTCATCAATTAGAGCAAAGAAAATGAGAAGGGAACCTTATTTGAATGATCAAGGAGGAGAGATAATCTTGATGTTGAAATAATCAAAATTTAAGCAAATGGCCCTTTTATGTATACAACTTATTAAGATGTTTGGTTTCTTTTCCTTTAAACCTTGGATAATGGAGGAGTTTGCATGAGTTTAGTAAGAGGAAAACGTGGCCAAGGATGGATCAAGCCTTAGTGGATATGTTTGGGAAATAAAAAGGAATTAGTTATCCTTTTTTTTTTGTTTAGAAAAGACCCATAATTATATAAGCAATCTTTCCAAATAAACAAGGGATTGTTTCCCTTAGTTCTTTTCTTCTCAAACCTGCTTTGGCCAACCAAGGAGGAGCTCTGGAGCAGAGGAAGGATGAACAAGATGGTTTGGTAAGTATGGACCATCATCTACCTCAAATTGATGGTGGAAATCACAATATAAGGTCAGTTTCATGGTGTTCTTCACACGATTCTTCTTTCTAGCCATCTTGCTCAACCAAAGAGTGAAGAACGGACCTTGGGCAACTACTAGAGCTCAAACTACCATTAAATCTACGAAGCTTGGATCTCTAGATAAGTCCTAAAGGTAGGTTTTATAACTCTAACCCTTATGCTTTGTTAATGCATCCTCTTTTCTTAGAATCGTTGCTTGTACTTCTTCTTTAAACACCTTTGGGTGTTCTTGCTATCATTTCCATGACGAACAGACCCTGTTCATGAGGTAGAAGATGATGAAATTAATTCCTATGTTTATCCAAGTTTTCACTTTAGCAAACAGTCTCCAACATTTGCCCAAATGGTTTGCCAAACCGTTTGGAGCAAACGGTTTCAATCCGTTTGAATGCAAACAGTTTCAACCAAACCGCATAGAAGCAAACGGTCCAAGACCGTTTGGATGCATTGACTAGGCGTTGACCATTTTGAGGACTGTTGAGAATAATGTAAACTAATTACCTACTAAAATCATCAATTAATTCCTAATGGTTCACCAATTGAAGGGTCATCAACCACCTAAACCCTAATCAAGTCTATTGCTGATTTCAATAATTCAATTATGTTGAAGTTTGGGTTAAGTGACCCAAACGGTTTCAAAACTGTTTGGGGATCACCCAAACGGTCTCAAGACCGTTTGGTTATCACCCAAGACCATTTGGAGGTCTAGGGTTAAGTATGGTTGACCAATTGAGGATCCAATGATATCGGGTTGATGAATAATCAATTGCTGATTTTGGAGACCAATTCCAATATCCAAACGCTAAATGAATGACTTGGTTTTTGATAAAATAATGGGAAAACGGTCTCAAGACCGTTTGGAGGGTATCCAAATGATCCCAAGACCGTTTTGGGGTCACCCAATACTGTTTGGAGGTCTAGGGTTGACTATGGTCAAGTGGTTGAAAATCTAAAGGTAATAAGTTGAAGTGTAATTGATTATGGACCTAATGATCAATCCTATGATTCAAACCTTAATTTGTTGAGTTAGTTTTTGATGTTGACTTGAGACAATGGTCTCAAGACCATTTTGAGTTCATCCAAATGATCCTAAGACCGTTTGGGGTCAGGTCATAACCAAATTGAATGATGGTTCAATGATTTCAAATCAATTAGACTCACATTGAAGTATGTTGATGGGTCATCGATTCCAAACCCTAATGCAATCGATCCAAGCCCTAATTGATGATCAATTGAGGGTCAATTGCGTGTCAAATCAGTTTAGGGTTGACCTAATTGACTCAATTGGAGAGTGGCTAACAAGTGCATGACTAATTGAGGGGTTCAACATTGGAAACCCTAACTCAATTGAAGTGGTTGACACTTTTTGGTCCTTGTGGTTTTGAGGTGGTTTGGACCAAATGGTCTCAAGACCACCGTTTGAGTCCAAACGGTCTCCAGACCATTTGGGACCCAATCGTCTCAAGATCGTTTGGGACCGAATGATCCCAAACTGTTTGGTGCTCATGCGGTTTCAAGGTCGATTGTGTCCATGCAGTTTCAAAGTCAACTTGACCAAACGGTTTTCATGACCAAACGGTCTTCACCCCATCTTGGGCAAACGGTCTTGAGTGTGCACTTTACCAAACAGTTTCAAAAGTAAACAAGACCAAATGGTCTTCAACACCAAATAATTTCAAGGTCTGTCCAAGACCGTTTGGGGGTTTAGTGTGCATGACCGTTTGAAGTCTATAAAGGTCAAGATCATTTGATACCTTAGTGTTCAAGATGGTTTAGTAGTTGTTTAACCTAAATGTCATGGATGCTTAAAGTGGTTAAAGGACCAAGTGGTTAGTTGGTTAGTGTATGTTATAATAAAGTTACCCTTGATGAGATAAAGTGATTATCACTCTTTGAATGAGTAAGCCTTCATGATCACAATGGTAATGACATAACCCATGATGTCAATGTTGAATTGACTTAGCCTAATCAAGAGTGATGCAAACATCATCTTATTGAAATAAGAGAGAGAAGACTTCTTATTTGAATGATTAATCAAAGTAACGAACTCCCAATATGGATGGATACCTAATTAGGATATGATCCATGATAATGAGATCATGAAACCCTAGTTATGACAGCTAATGAATCATAACCCTAACTGAGGGCATTAATGGAATTAATCCTTAAATATGATGATGGTATAATATTAATGTGAATAGTAAACCCTAAATCTAGGGTAATGTGATGTAATATGAATAGTAAACCCTAATCTAGGGTAATGTGATGATATGAATAGTAAACCCTAATTCTGGTTTATGCTTTTAAGCATGAAACTCAATGTTTGAACTATGAAATGAGGAATCACTTTTCCTAATTAAGTTAAAGGGGTTGGTTAACCCTAATTTAATTAAAAAGGGAAACCCTAATCCTTGTAAGGGCATAGTGGTACAACCCTTGAATTGAAAGGTTATCTTTGTTTTGCAATGTGCGGACATAGAGATAATTTTCCTATTATAAAATGTATTAATTATGCAGGTTTTTATGAAATGGTGAACATAGCCAGGTAAGAGCTATGATGTCATATTCATTGAAATCACTTATAAGCTTTGAAAGTAATGATATGTTATGTTGCCAAGTGATAGGTAACATAAGAGATTGACAAGCTATATGAGCCATAGGAAATATCAGCATTGCTAATTATTCTGTTCATACTGTTAAATGACTTAATAGCAACATGTTACTTGGTAACAAGTGTTTGATGATCTAAGGGTTTGGATACCCATATTCCTGAATCACAATGATGAGATGGTTAGGGATTGAGATCCCAATGTTAACTAGATGTGAAATGAACTTGATACAATTATTACTCTTACATAATAGCAATTGTCTTATTGGTTTATGTTTGAAAACATGCCTGATGCTAAAAGAATGGCATAATGTACTTAATTAATCAAGTATAATGATATCATGTAGAGTCGTGACCATAGATCCATCATTGTTAGAAATTAAATGATGGTGAAATAGGTTTTCCTAAGGGAACTCCTGGAGAGCATACTTTTGAGTATGTGGGGGTTATGGACATGAATATCCTTACGTCCTAATGAGGGCATTGATGTGAGATGTACATTTAATCGCTCAATCCTTCATTATATGTGTATGCTGGGATGATGTATCACTAATCTCCCGATGATGTTGTTAATGCCACACCGATGAGAGATAAACAAGAAATCCCTCGATGGCGAAGAGAGTACAACATGCCACTATAACTCTAATAGAAAAGTTGCCAGAATACCCTGGAAAGCTATTTAAGCAGAGACACCAGATGTCCTGCATGTTGTACCTCACACTGACTGAGGAAGATGAGGTCATAGAAATCTGGCTCTTCTGATGACCTATGTATGGTACCGATTGCGATTTAGTAATGGTCGGTTGGAGAATGAGTGGTATACCTCATCTCGTCAGGGCATAAATATGTTTGAAAAATGTAATCAGCTGTATAGCTTAATTTCTTAGGTTGAACTACGAGAAACAATGATTGATGATACATTGTTTATAGTGTTCTAGTTGAATAACTAGTATATATGTTCTTCATATTCTTTATTGATATAAGTCTTGTCATTCAATCAAGTTATAATTGAAATGATTGCTAGAGAATGTTGCTCTACTTAGTTTAATCAATGAATTGCATGATGTTAAATAATTATAGTTCTGCTGCTCATTGTTATCTTAATCTTTGCAATAACAATGCTTCTGGCGAAGAGTTATAACTCTCGCTAGGACAATTATTCAATTGTCTCACCCCCGTGGGATTCAACTTTTTAGGTAGATGCCGATGATAGAGGAACCCTTCAGTGGGTGAGCAATAGCAGCAGCAACAACATCCAGGACAGTAGTGATCTTCAGGTGGAGACATTGTTTGTCAAGTCTTGTATATAGAATGTCCTGTGTCGTCTCTGTACTCTCACATCCTAGGAGTGAATAGATGGTCTAATCTAGATCTGAGATTTTTGGTGTAATGCCTCAAGATTTTTGTATACTACTCATGCATAGTTCAACAGGGCAATCAATGTTGTAACCCTCGCGATGTGATGATACAGAGATGTACTGAAGTATCAGCTTGTAAATAACTTACCTTGTTTCTCTATGAAAGAGTTTTACCATTTGAGGATCTCTTTACAAAAAGTTTTAATTTTTAGTGATTTTCAGTAATTCCTCTGCTAACGAAATGCTTCCTCATTAGTTTAAATTAGTTAATCTGGTTTTCGCGAGATGGTCGTCACACCCGTGGGATCTAATTTTTTTTAGGTGGACGCAGACAAAGAAGCAGACACTCTTTTGCAGGAAAAGGAAAGCAACAACTTGAACATCACTGAGATCTTAGGTGGAGATGCTGACTGTCAAGTCATATAGTTAGAAAGTCCTATGTTTCATCTCTGTACTCTCAGGTCCTCAAAGTTTTTAGATAGTGTTTTAATGAATCAATCTGAGATTTTGGCTTGATGCCTCGAAGTTATATGTTGTCTATATTTTATGTTTGGAGATAGTTGATGTTGTAAATCTTGAGAAGAGATAGTGCAAGACATGTACATTGAAACAGAATGTAAATGTTACACTTTGGTTATTGAAGAAAACTATTTCCTATGTGTGGATCTCTTTGCAAAAAGTTTTAACTTTTAGTGATTTTCAGTAATCCACTGCAAATGATTTACTTCCGCTTAAGTTAATTTTGTTTTGGTGAGTTGGATGCATGATAATGCGTCGCTTAGCACTTACAATCACTAAGATAATTATCCTAGAGTTTAATCCTTTTTCAACTTTCTGATTAAGGCTAGTATAGAAAGGGTCAATCCCACAAGACAACTTTTTAAGATTGTTTCTTTTTATCCCAATTGTTGTGAAGAACTTGTTATTTGTTTTTTCTTTTTTGATATTTTTTAGATTTGGAACAAAAAGTAAAAGTCGAGTTTTGGGGGTTGATGATTAACACTAAGGAAGGAAATGCAAGAATGAAAATGCGCTTAAAAAGAATGTAAACTTTCCCTGTCACAAGGAAAATTAAGATTGTTGTTAGTAGAAGAAAAACTATTATGAATGAAAAGACTATAGATTAAAGAAAGCAAAAACAAGCAGTGATTAAATCAAGAGATGAGAATCAAGGCTTTAGGGGTTTTCACCACCTTAGCCTAGGCAAAACAAATTAATCCTTAAAAATGACATATTCGATGAAGGCAAGTGAATTAATAAAAATCCACTAAAGATGGAGTCCACATGAGCCCATTGGTCTTGGTGCTCATGTTTCTTAGTTCATTATCCTAAAAGAAGAATATCCACAGTCATTTCAAAACTCCTATGTGATTGGGTTTGTTGTTCTAAATCCCATTGGTCCTGGTGCTATATATGACACTCTCAATTTTTTATTACTCTTTTTTTTAAGTTATTGCACAAGAATAGGACGAATTTGGGGTGTGAAAACAAAGAAAGAAGTGATGAAAATATATTGATCCCTCCTCTATTTGACTCGGGATATGAATTTATGGAGTTGTGGCTACATTGGTCACAATTTTTTTTCATGTGCACTTTTGGCATCTTTTGATGGTACACCCATTTGTGGGGTATGGAGTTTTCATTTTGGGAAGCATGCCACCCCGGACTTGATTTTTGTCTGGTGGTGATTCTTTGCTTCTCTTTTTTTAGAAGAAAAATAGAGAGAAGGAAGAGATGTTCTTGTGCTTATAACTTTCAAAAAAAAAATCATATATTTTTGTCAGAGAGTGTCATTGCTCTAGTTAGAGTATTCCTATAAATCACATCATACAAATTTTATAACAAGATAATCCATTGTATAAATATAGGGAAAATTAAGTTTGGTTCTGATCGATTCCTTATGACTTGCCAACTATTTTGAGGAGTGATGTTATTAAGGATCCTAGGTGACATGGTGGTTTCAGACATGGCAATTTGTAATAGTCTGTGCAAAAATTTTACAAAATTCAATTTGGGGTAAAATTATATACATCTAATTAATGGGCCGACTAGATAAAGGCCAAAACTTCTAGAAAAAGAAAAGTACATGCAATATAATAAAAGGTACAGAAAAGAAATGTGGAAAAACGGAAGATAATGGGGTGGATCATGTACCAACCACCTCCACCCTGGACTTTAAATTTTGCTTGTCCCGAGCAAAACACAAATCCAGGATGGAGGGAAGAAAATCACTGGGATCACCGGGAGGTCCTGGTAGCTCAAAAAATGTCTAGCTGAAGGGGATGTTGATGATGGTTGTAGCTTTGAACAAAGGAGCTTCATGGTACACCTAATTGATGGGTGATCGTAGAGGCTGAAAGAGGATTTCATAATGTCGTTTTCCTCGCACTACTTCCAAAAGGATCCACACATCTTCCTTTAGTAGTAAAGGAAATGTCATAAATGTGCATGGCTTGAGGGGGATTGCCGGGTGTTCAGTGGGTGGCACATATGGTGTCGACTCTGCAACATCGGGTGGGGGATCAGGCTTTGGTTTCCCTCTGTCATATTGATCTGCATATCATAAAATTTGTGGTAATATGAAAGGGACACACGAATTTAAATCAACATCATACATATTTTGGCTCTCTTCAAACTCCATGCAATCAACCTTGGGATAGATGGATTTCATGGTTGATATTGCAGGTAACTGTAGTTCCTCTATGCAAGGATTTCCCAAGGGTTCTTCAAGGATAAAAATGGGGATATATTCCTTGCAGCCAGCAGAAGGGCATATATGGATTTCTTCTAAGGAGTTCTCCACTTCTATATCATCCTTATGTAGAATGGGAGTTGGTTGTGGCAGAATGGGAGGAATCGTTTCATCAATGGAGGTTGGCTGCTCATTATCCAGAATAGATCCTACCAGAGGGGATTGGTCGTCGATAACAATTAGACTTTTGCAAATTATGGGAAAGGTTTTTGGGTCTTTAGGACGACTCTCTGAGATTGACTTTTCATACTCGAGTAATAAAGTCTCCAAGGGAAGGATAGGAATGCCAACGTCCTCATCGTATAAGAAATATGACCCCACGGTATGTATTGTTTCTTTAGAATCTGATGTATATGGCATAAAAATTAGATCATCATCATCATCTTCAGGGAGAACCATCTTAGGTTGCTCTAAGTCCACCACATATTTTTGTGCTTGGGCCTCTAGTAAGGTAGCTAAAAGGGCTTGACTGGTTTCTAGTTTTTTCTGTCCTTCTACTACCATTTTTTCTAAAGCCCCAAGTTTATCTTTTAGTTGATTTTCATTATTAGATTCAAACAACCCAAAAAATTTACCATCCTCACCATTCCCCCCATAAGGATCTTGGTCATGGTACCCAGTATGTTGGTTGTGGTATTTCTCCTCATAATAATTTTTAGAAGTTGGTGGATTATAATTTCCATTGCTCTCATCGTGGTGAGAAGATATCATATTATGAAGTGTCACCGAGTCATGGGGAAACATATTTGGAACATCTGGGTTTTGGGATTGGGCTTTCAGCAAGGTGGTCACTAAGGTTTGGCTAGTTAGGAGTTTTGCTGCCATATTCTCTAGGGACTTAAGTTTCTCTTCTTGTTGAGGATTATATTGGGTATCATATATAGGTCTGTTTCTCCCAAAGTTTTGTTG
Organism: Alisma plantago-aquatica; assembly: GCA_963693085.1. Lineage (NCBI taxonomy): Eukaryota > Viridiplantae > Streptophyta > Magnoliopsida > Alismatales > Alismataceae > Alisma > Alisma plantago-aquatica. The sequence continues at coordinate 915,585,559 of OY856409.1, forward strand.
GTCATACCCTCTCTCAGAATATGGATAGAAAGGTTCCCCATATTGGTTCTCAGAAAAATAAGGATTTACATTGTACCCACTAGGATGAAAGGGCTCATAGAGAGAGGTGCTATGGGATAAATTTGGATAGGCAAGAGATGCATGGTGGCAATGACCACAATAATAACATTGTGGGGGATATTGCAATGCCCACTCCATTTGAAATGTTTTTTTTACAATTCCAAAAAGAACTAAAGATTTTGTACAAGACCGTAAATTACAAAAAAAAACAGAAGCTAAGGGATTATGACTCAAGGTTGAAATTTACAAAACTAACTAAAATTATAGTTTTTTACAAACTAGTGTATTTGTAGAAAAAACGGACTTCCGGAATGGAAACTCGGCAGAAGGAGTAGCAATTCCGAAATGTTACTCGGAAGGCATAAAAAAAGGAAAAAAGTTTTTTCAAAAATTTTGGGGTTCGAAAGAAACAAATTTGTTGTCCCCGGCAACGGCGCCAAATTGTTAATGCGTCACTTAGCACTTACAATCACTAAGATAATTATCCTAGAGTTTAATCCTTTTTCAACTTTCCGATTAAGGCTAGTATAGAAAGGGTCGATCCCACATGACAACTTTTTAAGATTGTTTCTTTTTATCCCAATTGTTTTGAAGAACTTGTTATTTGTTTTTTTTATATTTTTTAGATTTGGAACAGAAATTAAAATTCGAGTTTTGGGGGTTGATGATTAACACTAAGAAAGGAAATGCAAGAATGAAAATGCGCTTAACAAGAATGTAAACTTGCCCTGTTACAAGGAAAATTAAGATTGTTGTTAGCACAAGAAAAACTATTATGAATGAAAAGACTATAGATTAATGAAAGAAAAAACAAGCAGTGATTAAATCAAGAGATGAGAATCGAGGCTTTAGGGGTTTTCACCACCTTAGCCTAGGCAAAAACAAACTAATCCTTAAAAACGACAGATTCGATGAAGGCAAGTGAATTAATAAAAATCCACTAAAGATGGACTCCACATGAGCCCATTGGTCCTGGTGCTCATGTTTCTTAGTTATTCATCCTAAAAGAAGAAGATCCACGGTCGTTTCAAAACTCCTATGCGATTGGGTTTGTGGTTCTAAATCCGAACTTTCACGGTCATATTCATCCAGATTAACTTTGGATCAAATCAATTAATTACTTTGATAGATCAATTAGTTATCAAACCCAAAAGCCATATAGAATCATTTTTAAGGAAAATTCGATAAAGCCATGGCTAAGGGGTTATTCCCCTTACCTAGATAGAGAACTACTCACTCATGCTTGTGGAAAAAAGGGAGACAGAGAGAAGAAAAGTTCTAGCCATAGTCTAGTCTTACTAAAGGATAGTTCCTTCGGCTAGAGTCAATGAAATGGCCGACGCTTAATCTCTTGCTCCAGTCCGCGGAAGAATAATAGGAACAAGAAACTAGATATAAAAGAGAAAAGTAAAAGAACAACAATTGAAGGAAACACTTAGCTTGTAAAATTTAATCTTTATTGATGGAAAGAATAATAATATAAGAACACAAGAAGATTGCTCAGAAATCTCGTACAAAGATGATACAAAAGATGATGCTTGGGAGGAGAAAGTGTCCTTCCTTTTATAGGATAAGGAGGGGTAGGCCATCCAAAAAAAGAGGGGGGGGAAAGAGAGGGAGATATCCTTTTGAATTTTCAAGATTTGGTCAATAGGAATTTGATAGACTTTAATTGTCTTGACCATGTAACTCTCTTCAATGCAGATTCCCGCAGCAGCGGATTCGAACGTATTGCACTCCTATAAAAAGTACAAAAGAGGTCCAAATAATAGAATATTCTTTTAGGAAATTAAATTTCCTTTCCAATGAATACTTGTACACTCAATTTGGACTTTGGATGCAAGAGTTATGATACTTTTGGTGACAGATATACAATAATTACAGGACTGCTGCAAATTGTGCAATTATACTCCAAGAATATTTATCCCATTTCCTACAAAATCCAAGAAAATATAATTAAAATTCTTATTGAAGAGAAAAATATAATATAATGTAATTAATTATAAAACTAAGAAAATAAACAACAAAACAATCATAAAAAGATATCTAAAAGATACAAATAAAAGTGATGAAAACACATTTATTAATGCCACAATATCCAATGATAAAAACATTGTGCCCAAAGATTATTTCTACATGATGTAAGAGTATTGTATCAATATTTATAAAAATCAATATCACTCTTTGTTCTTTAGGATTTGTACTTATGACAGACACCCTCCATTTTGAGATTATACTACTTTTTAAATCCTCTCAATACATTTATAACTAATGTTACCAATGAGTATATAAAACATTATTGTGGGACATGTGTGAAAACATGCACTTCCAGTACTTTCCCAAAAGAAACTTTAAGTCATTGTGGTATTCATAATGTCTATAATGGTAAGGTGATCACCTATTGTCACCAACATATCGAATATAGTGTATAATATAGAACTAGATACTTATAAGAAAAAACACACATTAGGTCAAGCAAGTGGCTCAACTGTAGTTTGAATTTTATGTTGAAGAGAGAAATACTCTTCATGGTTTGAATAAGTGTTTGCAATCCGGTTGACTTTTTTCCTCGATAATTCAACCCAATTTAGTTGTTATATGTATCTTCACTTTAGGTTTGTACTAAATTATTTATTTCAAGATGTGATCTAAGCATAATTTATCTTATAATGTAAAATAATACCATTTTTATATTACATGAGAAATATTTTCTTACGGATCCTAGATTATTTCTCTATATTATTAACTACAATAAAAAATCATATCTAGTGGGATTTTCTCTTTGGGCTTGAGTATGAGACTAAAGTTGAACCATGATATATGAAAGTATTTAATAAAAGAATATTAAAATCACTTGTTAAGTGAATTCATACCACCCACATTCAATCCATGAACATTATATAAATCTTGTATGCTAGTTCAACCATACTATTTCTCTCAACCATCTAAAACATTATCAAAATATACACAATATTGTTTTTACAAAAATCTTTATATAATGCCATGACCCAATCCCTAGCCCATAGTTCCTTTTATCTGTTTGCATAAGAAAAACTATCAATGTCAAGAAACAAATTTAAAATGTTATAAATAAACAACAACATAATTGTAAGTGTAGGGTTTTTAGAAAGGGGATGCAATAGAATAATAAAATAAGTCTTTCCTTCATTCCCCACTCATCAAATCGGCCGTATCTATAAAATGTTGGTGAACAAAAGACATAGAAGGGACACAATTACACCATTGTGAACACTAGTTGTTTAATAACAACTACATTAGTCATTTTTGGAGATGAAAATGATATTCCAGATCTAGATCTAGAACAACCGCCATGAAATCCGCATGAATAAATAGAGATTTGGATTGGCCACCAAGTTGATGCATAATGATCTTCTCATGGAGTATCTTGTCCATCTCTCTACACATGTACATCAACCTCTACTTTGTGCACCCACATGAGGGAGAATGTGATTCAACACCTTTCCCATCAATTCAAAGAGGAACTTGAGTAGTTGATGTGTTAGTCATTCCAGAACTTCATTTCTTCTCCTACCTTGGTAGCAAACCTTTGGGTTTCTTCTTGTAAGGCCCCTGACCTAGCCTAGTACTTGATGTGGTTGCTTTTCTTAATAAGATGCTTAATCCTTAATCTAATCTCTTGAGATGCCTTAATAACATTTGACAATCTTATGTTTTTAGTTTGGTCCTATTTGGTTGATGTTTGAGCTATGTATGCTTGTTTTGGACCAAGCTACAAATTGCCCATGTGGATGGTTAATCTTGTAATTTGTCACATAAAAGTTGTGCTTCGTGTTCCTTATCACCATGATATAGAATATGATGCTATAGGGCACCTTGTTTGGGCCTTGGTTGATGAGGTGACACCTTGAGGTGATATTAGGGTTTGCATGGTTATGCATGAGTTGCATGGATGATGGTAGTGACCATGTGTGTCTTAGAGTTTCGACTAGTTTAGAGACCATTTGCTGGGTTTTGAGTAGTTCTTTGATCGGCAATTTGCTTTTGTTGTGAATAGCACTAGGGTTTTGATGTATGTAGCGATGGATACCATGTGTTGTGCTTCGATCATGTTGAATTTGGGAACCAAGTGGTCACTACACCACTTTGGTTTTAATATTTCTTTTGCATGTTAGCATGCTTGGATGATCCATGGTGGGTCAAGTGTCCTTTTGGTACTCTTATGTCTTGACACCTCATATCCCCACCTCCCTCCTACATCACGTGTATATAAGCTCTGTAACATACTGAATTCTGGACATTTTGCCTTTTTGTTCATCTTTTCCATCTTTTCCTCTCATTTCTATCCTATTTGGCCATTATGTTTAATTTGTGGTTAATATAATGGCCTAATGAGCATTTTTCACCTTTTCTCTCAATATTTGGGTTTATGCACAAATACCCCAATGGAAGCTTAGTAATGGGTCAAATATGAAAAATGTCCACTAGAGTGATAAAAAGAATAAAGAAATTCGTGTTAGAACTTTCTAGTATCTTTTAGAATATGTAAAGAGAGATTTTTGATGTATTTTGTACATTTTTTATGAAATTGAATATAGTCAGAAATTTTTTTTATTCTACTACATTCCAATGTGTTTTGTTTACCATATTTTAGTAGAGGGTGGTTTGTCCCACTCTTTACAACATGGTATCAGATCCCATGGTAGTCAGAAATTTGGCTATTTCAGTTTTGTCTCCCTAGTTAGAACCCTAGATTTGCACAGTTTCCCTTAAGTTACATGTTTGCCCTAGATTTGATCTATGTTGATGATAGGTTGATTTAGGACCCTATAGTTTCACCTTAGAGACTTGATGAATAAAACTCTAATATGCTCATAATTAAAATGTGCATAACTTGATGTTGTTTAGGTTTGTCTTTAGGCTACTATTAGGGCATGAATGTGGCATCCAACTTGTAAAAATGAGATTTACTTAAGCGGAAGTGAATCATTTGCAGCGGATTACTGAAAATCACTAAAAATTAAAACTTTTTGCAAAGAGATCCAAACATAAGAAATCTCTTACATCAAGAACCATTCTGTAACATTATATGCATCATGATTTAAAGGTACATGACTTGTACTATCTCTTCTCGAGGATTACAACATCAGCTGTCATATAACATTATATACAGACAACACAAAAACCTTGAGGCATCAAGTCAAAATCTTGAGTCGATGATGAAAGCACTATCTATAAATCCCAAGGATCTGAGAGTAAAGAGATGACACATAGGACAATCTATACAACTGGATAGGTAGTATCTCCACCTGAGATATTACTGATGTCCTCCATGCTGTTGTTGTTCCTTCTCTGCCAAAGGTTTCCTGCCTCTTTGTCCGCGTCCACCTAAAAACATTGGATTCCACAGGGGTGAGACAATTGTAAATTGCCCCAGCGGGAGATATAACTCTCCACAAAAACATTGTATTGCAATTTAAAGATATGAAACTGAGCAGAGGTTAAGCAGTTTAAAGCATCCTCAACTTTGTACGCAATGTAACTATTTATGATAGAGCAATATATCATATATTGTTTTAATAAGGAATAGGAATGACATGTATATCATTTATCCAACATATATACCATCATATCAAACTTTTCTTGTGACACTCATCATCTTGTCATGTCATCCATGAAACATTCTTATTTCATTATGTTGGTCTTAGCCAACCTGTTAAACAGATAAAGAGATATATCTACCATGTACTCATTTATCATCAATACAAGAATTGGGTTAATATCAATCCTAAATCATCATTACAGGCATTGGGTTATTATCAATCCTATGTTGTGACTACAGGCATTTAGCCTCTGCGAGGTATTGGACTCTTCCAAACCTACTTACACCGCCAGGCATTGGACACTACCAATCCTGATTTCACAGCCAGGCATTGGACTCTAACTAATCCTGATTTCAAAGCCATGCATTGGACTTTAACCAATCCTTATTACAGGCATTACACCTTTGCCAGGTATTGGACTTTAACCAAACCTGATTTCACAGCCAGGCATTGGACTTTAACCAATCCTGATTTCACAGCCAGGCATTGGACTTTAACCAATCCTGATTACACAGCCAGGCATTGGACTGTAACCAATCCTGATTACACAGCTAGGCATTGGACTTTAGCCAATCCTGATTACACAACCAGGCATTGGACTCTAACCAATCCTGATTTCAGGCATTAAACCTCTGCTAGGTATTGGACTTTAACCAATCATGATTACATCCCATGTCTGTTTACACAACACTGGGCACCTTATTCTTTTTCTAACATTAAACTCTGGCCATGCCAATCATGTTCAATACATTCTTTATGTATTACAAGTATTCATCTTTTCTCATCACATGTATAACCCAAATTCCATTATTATATTTGTATCCTTTTTTATTATTATTATTATTTTATTAAGTTCCCATTCCTTGGTTCATTATGAACATTATTATCTCTTACAAGAGACTTTTATAATCATCTTGTTACCTTTGAACTAATCTCATGGCTCACAAAGCCCTTAAAGCATCTTGTCACCTCTTCCTAGGCAACTTCTAATCATATGGCTCATAGGGACATTCACATCTTGTCACCTCTCTCTAGGCAACAAAAACATATTCCCTCATATAATACAATAGTAACACCACTATCCCCTCAATAGGGTTAGGGCTTACCTTTCACATACCATTAGGGTTTTTCATGTCCCAATACCCAATTTAGGGTTAGGGTTTTCCCATTTCACATTAGGCTTTCATATTTATCAAATGAACCTTAATACATTGCTCCACACCTCTAGGAGCATCCATTAACATCTTGAGTAATCAATCATGTTTATTACTCTTAACATTTTTCATTAAATGTTTATTAATGCAAGGTATGAGTTCATTTCCCATCCTTATCATGATATGATTACATCATACTCATTAGTTTCACTTAACCCCATTCTTAAGGTATATTAGCCTATACTTATCAAAGTATATCAAAATAATTACATTTCATTGTAACAATTGAAATAACACACTTCATGTGTTTCTTATCCAAGTATATTGGTTTTGAGGTGCATCAGAGTATATCAGCCCTGGAATGCTAAAAGTGATATCTATCACATCTTGATGTATCACTTTCCTCATCACTTCCAACTTTCTTGAGTTATCAACTTATCTTGGATTAAGGAATTTCCCATCTTAATCCTTTCATCCACTAACCTATCACTCTTACCATGAAGTGCATAGGTCACACATAAGAATGGTCCAACTATCTTTAATGATATGGACCCATTTCAGATTAAGGCATTGCTAGCTATAAGGTTATCTATAGTTAATCACTTTAGGTATTTCTCTTATCAATGTATTAATCACTATTCCATTATTAGGATTAGGGTCTCTCATACCATCACCCTTTATTAGGGTTTAGGGTTTCACATACTATCATACTTCATTAGGGTTAGGATTTCACAACCAACTCCCTTTATTAGGGATAGGATGGCATATAGCATCATCCTTCATTTATGATTTCTAATGGAATAAACCTCAATTAGGGTTTCCACTATGGTTACCCACAACTTGGGTCTACTATTCATCTCACTTCAACTTAGTAACTTTAGATCTTCAAACACGTAACCATAGTCAACCCTAGACCTCCAAATAGTTTTGGGTGACCCCCAAACGGTCTTGGTATCATTTGGATGACCTCGAAACGGTCTTGAGACCGTTTGCCCATCATATCATCATCATCAACCATGTCATTCAATTAGGGTTTGGATCCTAGGATTGGTCACCAAATCAACACTTAATTGTATGTCAATTTGGTATCTTTGGACCTTCAAACACTTGACCAAACTTAACCCTAGACCTACAAATGGTCTTGAGACCATTTGGGTGATCCCCAAATGGTTTTGAAACCGTTTGGGTCAATCAACCCAAAGCATCAACTCATTCAATTGCAAAATCAGCACTTAGCTGATTAGGGTTTATACCATATGTTTGAATCTTCAAATACCTAACCATACTAAAACATAGACCTCCAAATGGTCTTGAGACCGTTTGGGTGATTCCCAAATGGTTTTGAAACCGTTTGGGTCAATCAACCCAAGTTTCAAACTCAATCACTTATGAAATTAGCACTCAACCCGATTAGGGTTTAGGTGATTGATGGACCTTCAACTCATGAACCAATTGGAGTTAATCAATAATAATTGATGGGTCATTAACATAGATCATTATGAATAAGTCCCCAAACGTTCAACCCTATTGAACATCACCAAACGGTCTGAAATCGTTTGGTCTCATGCGGTTTGGTGAAATTGTTTGCTACTAAACGGTTTGAAAATGTTTGCTCCCAAACGGTTTGGGAAACCGTTTGAGCAACTCAATCAAGACCGTTTGCCTTGGATATTTGGAGAGGTGTTTGCTTATCATCTTCAACCTCTAAACTCACGAAACGTTCTGTTGTTTCCATGGTGATTGCATCCATCAACCAAATCAATTATTGTAAATGTAGAAATGATCATTATTTGATAAGGAATTGAATGCAATAACAAAATCAAGGGTTCAAGTTATAAAACCCGCCTCCTATTGAGCTCCAAAGCTCCATTCTCACGGAAAAAATGGTGGATGCAACTCATTTCACAATTCCAAGGCTCGTCCTAAATGTTTGAGTGAAAAGGAATGATTAGAATTGAAGAGGAGATCAAAATAGGAAGAAATCATGCATTGATTTGTGATTTCCACCATGAAATCGTGGTGAACCAAGGTCAAGAAGCTTACCAACAGGTATGGAGTCGTCCTCCTGATCCTCCCTAGCTCCCTTGGTCGTTTCCCAAGCAAGGAGAAGAAGTGGGGTCGTAAAAGCCTTTCATTTGGCTTGTAAAAGGTATTTTTATAAAAATTTCAATGAGAGAGAATATGCTTTGTAAAAATCCATTTAATCCAAAACATATGGCTGCTTCTTCCCCCTCATCCTCCTTAGGAACTATGCTGTCTTGGTTTCCTCTTATTCCTCTCAATTATCCATGATTTGAAGAAAAGCAAATCAAGCACCTTAAATCATATAATATTAATATCCATATGTGAGTGGATATTTCTTTTTCTTATAAAATTGTGAGTGAGTTATCCATTCCCTTGGATATTTTCGTGGTCCTTGCAAGGCTCAAGGATGTAAACGCACATCTGAATCCAAAAATTTTAATTTTGGTTGAAGTCCCTTTAATTAATATATTTATTTTTGCCCTAATTCGAATTAGGGTTTCAATTAGGATTAAATCTTGATTATTTTAATATCAAGATTCTCTCTCCTCCAACTTAATTCAAATGAGGCGCCCCTCTCATTTTCTTTGCTCTACATGGTGCCAAGAAACATTAGGGACCTTATTGAAGTGGTAATTCGCATATTGAACTCTAGGTTTTGGGTAAATTGCACTCTACACCAAAACTAGGTTTTAATGCACAAACATTGCTTTATCAGCTTTTCCTTGGTACTCAGGCTACCACAAGCCATACATCTTCATCATATTAATTCTAATGATGCTTCAACATATTCGGAACATCTTATCATGCAAAATTTTCAATTTAACCCCTCAACTTGGGTAATTTGCACTTTAGTCCAAAATAAGCAATCATTGCTTCAACATTGTTCAAATAGGACCAAAATTGAAACATAAGTTTCTCATGGACCCTAATTAATTTTCACAAGATAAGATTAAACATATAATCATATTTCTTAATCAAAACACCTAGGGTTAAAGTGTAACCCAGGTCAGGGATGTTACAATGAAGTTGAAGCAAAGGTGTCTAGAAAGGATCATGGTTGCGGGAGTTGGTAATATTTTCCTCCGCGATACTAGCTTGGTTTACAAGGACTCTCGTGCCCATATGATACCGGCCTGGCCTGAGCTGATATAAATTGCTCATAATAGTTTGGTTTTAGGCAATAGTAACCGTAGAGTTCTATGTTGTATATCTTTGTGTATCCTAATAGTTTGACTTAAGTTTCACATGTATGTTGGTTTCTCCTAGAACCTTAATATGATAACCTTATGACTTGTTTGAGGTTGAATATAAAGATAGTTTCCTTATGTCCCTTAGGACCACATGCTTGGATAAGTTTATTCCTAGAACCTAGACCTTAGAGTTTGGGTGTTTGGAAAGATATCAGAGAGTATAATGGAAGCACGATGGATCTTGAGAATGGTTTAGTTAGACTTATCCTTTAACCCTATGTAGTTTGGCTTGTTGTGTCGAGCCCTTTAAAGTGTGGAGTGTGGTTAGTGGATGATGTTTGAGGTTAGATTTCGTGGATGAAATCCTCTATAGGGGATGGAAACCTGCGATATCTTGAAATCTATCTACTCTATCTTTAGAAACCCTAACCGCATGAATAGATGGTTAGTATGCTTGGATCTTTGGTCATGACAAAATATAGTTATAACCAAACATGATCATTTAAATATTAATGAACATGTAACGTTCGTCTAAGGAATAACTCATATGCTTGAACCCTAATGAAGACGCAATGCACATAATATGAATATCAATGGTAATTGTCAAGATGAAAGATGTTGATCATGTCATGAACCTATAAACCCTAATGATATGATGAGAATGATAATTGTAACCTAATGCATGCTAAGGATGGATAAGTGAAATTAAGGGTCATGTTGACCTAAACCCTAAGATTCAATAATCTAACCCTAATCTATACATCTTTAATGACTTTCATGATACATTAATGATGCTAAGAGCCATAATCAGTTAACATACTTTGATACACCTAAATGATATATATAATCATATAATCACATATTAATCAAGTCACCAATATAAAATGCAAGTTACCTTGTTATCTAATACACATGTGATTAGTCACTTAATGTGAATCAATTCATTAATATGTAATATGTTTCACCTTAATCATTGAAATACATGTAATGGCTTCAATGTCAATATGAAGTGATTGGATTCACATAAATGTGCAAGATGAATAATATAAATGAATAATGATTAATGATGACATTAATGTGAGCAATAAAGATAATGTGACATTGTGATGACATTAATATGAATATAAGTGACTAATGTGACATTAATTGGAATAATTGTATGCTTAACCACGAATTGAATAGAATGTCTTATTTCGTGTAAACTAATTTGTTATAATTAATAAAGTGGTAATATTAGGATAATGAAGTATAAATCGGAACTATTAAGGATAATGATCAAATATAATAATGAATGTTTAGATAATTGAGTAACCTCTAATTGTGCATAATAATGAAATATAACCCTTTTAACAATAAAGTGAATATGGCATGACATAATTAAAATAGTGATGATAATGTGATATCATAATGAATATCATTTTAAAAATAATATCTTAATAGTGGAACCCTAGGTGATCCTTGAGAACCTGATCTATGTTGAGATGCTTGTGATGTATATTTTGATGAGTTGTTTGGTGGAAGTTATGGTTGGATTTTATGCACAAATACCTCAGTGGAAGCTTAGTAATGGGTCAAATATGCAAAATGTCCACTTGAGTTATAAAAAGAATAAAGAAATTCGTGTTAGAACTTTCCAGTATCTTTTAGAATATGTAAAGGGAGATTTTTGTTGTATTTTGTACAATTTTTATGAAATTGAATATAGTCAGAAAAAAATTTACTCCGCTAATTTCCAATGTGTTTTGTCTATCATAATTTAGTAAAGGGTGATCTCACACTCTTTACAGGCTCTCTCTTCTACATGCAAGCAATCCTTTTAGATCTCTTTTCTTCCTTTTTCTCCTTGTATTTGGCTTTGGAGATTGATGAAGCTAGAGAAAGTTGATCTTGGTGTTTTGGTGGCAGATCATCCTTTCATGTGGTGATCTTGAGCTTTATCATCTTTTTGGTGGTGATTCTTGGTGATCTTTCTTCTTGGTAAGTGGTTCTTCACCCTTGATCACGTTTCTTTTACACCTTATCTCTTCCTTCTTGGCCGTTAGACTATGGATCTACCATGGTGGCTACCTTGGGGGAAACTTATCTTCTCAAGAGTGAGAGACATTGGTTTGACCATGGTGGTACCAAAGTGAGATGAAGCTTTCTTCTCTTTCTCTTTTTTCTCTCTTGTTTGGCCTAGGGTTTTTACCCTCTTTATTGAGTTTTCTTTGACCATGGTTTTATTCTATTCTTGAGTTGATCTTGTGTCCAAGGAGTTGAACCAAATTGGAGCTTCTTTCTCTCTCTTGGAGATTGCAATCTTCGTGCTTGATCTTCTTCATAAGGCGGGTTATATAACTTTCCTCTCTTCTATTATTTACACCATAAATTAGTTTGTGTGTTTTTCTTCTGATCTTTAAAATGTGAATTTGAGATGCTAGATGATGTTCTTATGATCTTTGTGTGTTTGTAGTACCCTTACATGGATAACCATTTATCCTAAAACCTAATTTCATGTACCCAATTTATAAGGTATGCAGATGATGTGGTTTCTTCTAGTATCCTAGTGATGACTCGTCATTTTGAGTTATGGTTCATCCATCATGTTTTGGGTGAGGTTTTAGATTGATTTTTCATGAGGTTGAAGCTTGGTTTTCTAATCTTAGTTTGTATTCCTTGTTTTTTATGATGGTTATCATTTATGGGGTTTGATGTTCATGTTTCCATGAGTTTGAGCATGGTGAAGTTTGGTATTCTTGGTGCTTGGCAACTGTTTTGGGTTGATACACCTTGGTTGATCATGCTCTTGGTTGATCCTCTGATCAAGTGGTTGTTGTTTTATATTAACCCTCACCTTTGGTTGATAATTGCATCCTTGGTGTTGTTCCCGATATACAAAGTTGGTGTTGGCCACTAGCTATGTGTTGCTTTAGTCGACATGCTTTGGGTTGAGGGTTGTTGTGGTTGCTACTCTATTGTGGCCACAACACTAACTGTAACCCTAGTTGAGGGTCTCTACACTCTCAGTTTTGGTTCTTGTTGCGATCGAAGCGCCCTTTGTTTGAGATGTTTGATGCACCTAGAGGTGGCATTGCGGTCGCAACAAGGAGATACCACCTATGGTTGTTACATCTGTTCATCTTTGCTTGGTCGACACATTTGCATGGTTTGCATGGTCCCTACACATATGTTAACCTAGTAGGTTGCTACCATGTGCATGTAAGTGATGGTAGAAACATAGTGTTCTTTGTATTATTGACTAATCCTATTAGTAATAATGATGTTGAACCCTAAAAAGTTCTTAAGAAAGTGGGAGATGGTACATCTTGGGTTTAAAGTTGATTCATGGCATGGAAACCCTAATCGGCAATGTATGTGTAACTACCCCGCCTCCCGGTAACCCCCAATTAAGGGAGACCAAAAGGTCGGTGCATTTATCTCAATTAACAAGATCAAAGGTTCGACAAATAATCAATAACAATTAACAAATTTTACCAACTAAACTGATAACTGGTATAAAATAAAACTTTGCATACCTTTTCCAAAACTGGGATATCAACATCTATCCGCATCTGGAGTCTACTCTAACTAATCCTCCTTTGTGCTTTAACTCTTAATTAATTTCACATATGCCGCCTTACTATTTGTCGTTTTCAAGCTTGTACCTAAAACGCCGACAAACAAAACGTCAGTCAGCATATCGAAATATGCCCATATGTGGGGACAACCAAAATTTTGCACATATGGATAACAATCTAATTATCACAATCAAGTTAATTAGCAAGCCAATGTACGCTTTTCAGTATGACATTCTCCACCGCTTTTTCCCTAACCCTGGCATACCCACCTTAGGGTTTCTTTTGCCAATGACTTAAGGCCACCTTCTCAATCCCAAGCTTGGTGTCTGGGGTCACCACTCATGGTGCCCGTTATTCATTCAGTGTCATAGGCCACCTTCTCATTCCCGAGCTTGGTGCCCATTAGTCTACCCATCTGGGCCTGACCTTTGGCATCATCCATCAGGGTGGCATGTAGGTGCGAGAATACATACTTATATTATTAATGTGATAATCATAGTGACTTTATGATTTCCAAGTATGAACATCCAAACTTATAATTTTCATTCAATGTGGTTAACCATCCGGAAAATCCTCAGGAAACTAAGGCGATTACTCATAATTAACCACATACCTGTCAGGCAGACTTAGGTGTAGGAATAATCCAATCAATCAATAGGAAAGAAAGCATTCAATAAGATCCTGAAACAATTATACAATTTCCTTTTATTACTCAAGTCATTAAGATCTATTAAATCTAGCTCGCTTCCTAGGGTTTCTAGTCCACTTTTAGGGTTTCCATTGCAACTAGGGTTTCCCTTCATCTTTTACTATTTTAAACCCTAATTTAATGCAATTGATCACAAACCCTAATTATTTCCACATCTAATCCTCAATTCTACATTAAAGGCATAATTAACCATTAATTAATCTCAATAAGCCTCTTTTACATTAAAGCTACTATTTTTATCCTTTTAATCCATGACAAGATCATTATACGCATTTATCATCAATTCATTGTTCATTATGGTCAAATTCACATATGAACTCAATTTGCCATTAATTCCACCTTTTATTCATGAGAAAATCCTAATTACTATATTTAGGGTATTTATCCACAAATTAGGAACTTTAATGCTTGAAATAGCTTATAACCATGAAAACTCAGTTCTATACATGAAATCAAATAATTAAAGCCATTAGTAGTCCTAATTACTAACATTAGGGTTTCAAGGCCCATTGAAGCCTATTTATGCACATGAAACCAATTTCGTGCAAAAATCATCTTTTCCAATCCTAATGTATCTCTTTATGATTAACAGGTTAATATAAACTATAATCATCAATTAAACCCTACTAATCACATTAATCATATCAAAATAGGGTTTCTTAACCTTTAATCCATTAAAGTTGATAATTTACACTACTTTTCGAATTTCAATTAGAATCCGACTTCAATTATATTTTTAATGGATTCCCTTCATTTTTCTGAGCAACTTTCATATTTTATGTGTATCTATCCGAGCTACAGATATTTAGTTATGAATTTTGCAAAAGTTACCTTTTTGGACCAACTAGAAGCTGCCACATCACCTCATGCATGCAACACAGACGCCGTTTGAGTTTATAACCAAATTACTATTATACTTGTGGCTTGGCTACCAGCTTCTTTGTGTCTTGGAGGGTAGAATTGTCAAAGGTGGCTGGATCTTCTTCAACCTCGCGAAGCGTAGGTTGCCGCCGACCTGTAGCTCCATCTCAGGTGTGTCCCCTCCATCCTTGGACCCATGGACTGCCGTTGAGGACCGCCTAGGATCCTCTACCTCCGACCCATCTAGGGCATCGTCCAGGTCATGCTATAACTGGCCAAAGCAAGAACACTTGACCTATCAAGCGTGGCCTCCGTTCTGCCATGTTGTTGCACCTGCGCGCAAGTCAGGGCTTGCCCTCGATGGTGGAGCTTGCTGCAGCACCGGCGGGGGTTCCCATTGCCTCTGCCACCTCTTGCCACACCTACAGAGCCCCAAGCTAGGGCCAAAGAGAGTCGGGGTCAGGTTGTGGTGCTCCTCTGTTTATTGTTCTTGCAGTCCTACTGCAGATGGCTGGAGTGAGATTGGGATCTTTGGGATGATGGCTACGCCCCACTTGGTCGATGGGAAAAGTATAGGTTGCCCTCGTACTCCATCATAGAGCTTGGATGTCCCCTAGATCACCCCACCCTCTCTTATCTAGGGTTTATGCGGAGATAAGAAGAAAGAAAGAGAAAGATGCCTGATGTCCCTTTGGCTCGAGGCCCTAGATCCAACCCTTATATAGGGAAGGATGGCAATGTCCCATTGTGCTTAACCACACGGAAAACAAGTCCCATTTATCTTACTTTCCTTGTTTAGGTGCAACTTCTCTTCTTAACTCTATTCCTTATTTATTAGTATTCCTTGGTTATTAAGGAATCTATTCACTTAAAGGGAAATCCGAAAATTACATGTTTTAATCTCCTTGTGCTTGACTTTTTATCCATTGGCCACGAGGATCAACTTCCTTAAAGCAATTAAAATCCCCTTTTGATAATATCAAAAAGTTACTAATTACATAGTACATTATCCTCTTATTTTTCATTATTGGCATTTTCTCTTTCCTCTTTCTTCATTGGGGCTCCTTGGTCCCCAAGAAACTCTATTATTTTGAAATTTCTTTTCAAGGATACCTATTATCCTTCAAGATGCATCTAAATGCATTGTTCTTCATTATTTCTCATTATCTTGTTTATTTCTTATTAAAATAGTTATTTTTGAGGATTTCTCCTTATTTCTCTTTTATTTTCTCATTTGTATTCCTTTTATCATTAGGAATCCTTGGGATACGAAATTCCACTAAGGATAACTCAATTACACCTCTTTCCACTTATTTTCTACATTTTACCATTGTTTTCAATTTCTTTCTTAATAAAGAAATACTTGATTGATCTTTTCTTTTCTTTTTGCGTTATCTTTGCAACTTTGGACTCCTTGGAACCCAAGAGGCACGAAATCCACCTTTGGATTAAGTTCTTTCACCTTCAACAGGTTTCCACATCCTTCTTTTCTCAAATATTTAATTATTCCATCACTAATTGAATTTTCTTGTTATTTGGGCCCAATAGCCAATAAACCCCACAATACAATCATCAAGGCTATTGTAAATGAAATCCATTTATTTCAAACAAATTATATCATTATTTGTTCAAATATCCTTAATATGAGAAATTACATTTCTCAACAGATAGACCCAAAATTGGTGTTGTAACATCCTTCCCCTCTTATAAGAATTTTGTCCTCAAAATTCCACCAAGCAAACAAATAGGATAATCCTTTCTTATGTCCATCAGGGCTCCCATGTGGCTTCACCCTTTTCATGGTGCTTCCCAAGAACCTTCATCATCTCATATTCTTCCATCTGAGTTCTTTCTTACCTTGGCATATCGTACCCTCATAGGTGACTCAGGACTTTTCAACCTCTCAAACAGCTGAATAGGTTCAGGGCTCAGCACATGGCTTGGGTACCTCACATAGTGCTCTAGATTGTACTCATGGAACACATTATTCATCACATTATCTTGAGGGGTAAGGCTAAACCTAACCATCTCCACCAATCCATCTCAAATGGATCCATATAGCGGGGACTCAACTTTCTCAGCTCTAGCTCAGTGGGGTCAGATTTTCACATCACATACTTTCCTACAGTGAACTACATGTCAGTCTGCTTTGCATCAGCTCACGACTCATGTCATCTTTGGGCTCTCTCTCTTAGCCATTGCATGATTAAAGTAACTTCATCTGCACACACTATGGTTCTTTTCTGACGTTTGCAATGCCTCCTTCACCAACATCATTTCAATGAAGTGGTGACCGAAACAACCTCCCTATAAGATTTCCTACATCCCGATAAAAGCTATGGTGGTTAACATCACATCTTAAGAACTATCACCATGTATCACCCTGAATGAGCACACATGCTCTCCTCAGACCCTCTAGTCTGGATTATACTAACCATTAGTAAGGGGTGATAAACTATACTAACATCAAGTTCTTCAGGTATTTACTTCCACCTTATGGGAGTGAACCTTTAGGTCGTACTCAAGAACTTTTTGAACTCACATCATGGTTTAGTTAAACCATCTCTTTGTCTTATGTAGGTTCAAAAGAATCTGTCTGTTGACAACATTCTTTCTTGCTCGTGTTTTCTAGGTAAGGCAATCTACCATAACCCATACTGCATCTTGACCTTCCTTGGTCTAGGGGAGACTTACCATTAATATCCATAGTGGTGAACTACCACCCCCTCTTGGGGACTCTTTATACTTTATATTCATGCACTGAGTTACCGGTGTTCGTCCTTCGCCTCCTAGCTTGCATGGCCACATGCTACATGCAACTTCGTTTTAAGCATCCAAAGTGCTACAATCACTTACTATGTTTGTAGTTTCACGGTGTGTGGTGATATTAAAACCATGATCTCGTGTATGTCATGATTCCTCAAGATCGATACCTCGGAAACCCTAAGCCACTCCTATCATGGTTTCTTCACTTTCCTTTCCAAAGAAGTACATCTGAGGTTCTACAACCATCCTTTCATTAAATCAAGGACTAAACTAGCTAACCAAACAACCATTAACTTGTTCAACATATCTTGTTACATCTGAGTGCCAGCCAAAACACTTCTTCTTCCAAACTTAGGGTTAGGCGAACAACCTCAACTTCTTCTAGCCTCTATCTAAACTAGGCAGCTACATCTCAACCAGAGCATTCATTACCACTTCACCTCCTTAGGTGTTAGGCAATCTTGAAGACATACTCCTCCATGTATTCCACTTATCATCTCATCTCAACTCTAGGTTTGTCTTCATCAAGAAACTCTGATCTCATCCTCATGGTGATCAAACTCAACCTTGATTAACTTAAAAATTCTACATAGCTCATGATATAACATCCTCACAAGAAGACTACACTACTCCTCTTAGTGTTGGTAAACCATCCATGTATCATTCACTCCACCAAGGTATGTTATCATCTTTGTCCTCATACCTCGTAGCAACGTTCCAACTCACATCATCTTTTATCCTTGGTGTATGGCATGCGTACTGTCCCATCTCTACCTCCCATAACAAGAGGAAATAAGCATTTGGCGACTGTCCAAACACAAAGTTCTTCCTATTCTAAGAGTAGAGATGATACATCCCACATTTCCAGTACACCTTCAAATCTAAGTTGAAACGTGTAACTTATGTATCTACATCACAATCATCTTGATATTAAAGTTACTTCCATGGAAAATTGGTCTCGAACCTACTTGGGTTTACACACAATCCTTGGTCATCTCCTCTAGGTCTATAGGGTGCCGGAACTTTTGGGGTCATCTCCTCTAGGTCTATAGGGTGCCAGAACTTTTGGGGTCATCCCTCTTCCCATATGCATCCAGAGAGTGCACTACTCATCTGCCCTTTGGGTCCCATGAGTTCATGAAGGTGATGAATCTCCTAACCCATGGCCCTCAGACAATGATAGATGTTACCTCCCGACCCTATGGTCATGTGCAACTAGAGAATTAGGCAACTCCTACTTCCATCGGTCTTATCCCTACCTGACCCTAGGACAGACTTAGGATTCTAACATAGTACATGTTCAACTTAGAACCTTACCCAATCCTTCATCATCTCTCTCTGCATTCTTGGGTTGTCTTTCATCCTTTCTCAGGGATCATGGTGACCTGCCTACCTTGGTCAGGCCCCATACCAGTTACCTCCACGATAACACATCCACATGCCCTTAGAGATGGTTAACTATGGGTCTAAAGGTTCAGTCTCATGCCATGTACTTTTCACTTAGCTCCTCTCGATTCTATGAGACCCCTTTAAGTTCCACAAAACCCACAAAACTGGTATACACCCTACCAAAGGGTCCCTCTCCCAGGATGGGAGGAAACTACAACTCTTGACAACAAGGTCACAAACATCCTTAGGGTTTACATCCATATGAGCATGCTTAATCCAATAACTACTAAGGCACAAGCGTACCTACTAAACCATGCTAGGTCACACTTGTTCTCATGCTCAACATTAGATCAAGATCATACCTTCCCATGTCATCAACTTTGTTGTGAGGGGTTCATGAAACATACATTAAGCTTAAGGGGTTTCCCTTTCCTCTAAACATGAGGAGTACCATGCTCGAATCTATAGAAACACAAACCTTGCCATGAGCATCAGGTACACCACTTCCCCTCTTAGGCCTAGAAACCCTAGGTTCACTCCTATGATGTCCAACTATCCGCTCAACCTCTTAACCACGAACCAAACATGTCCAAGGTACGTCATGTACTCCCATGATCCTTTTATTCGAGCAATACCTCAGAGTTGAGTCCTCCTCAAGGACATCCAACTAGGTATAAAACCTCACAACTGGTTACTTAAACCTCCTCAGGGTCTAAGGCACTCTTTATCTCATCCAGCAGGTAGTCACTTATACCATAGGTACCAGAAGCATCATCCTCTCTCTAGAGCTAACCTTACAACCATCCCCACTATTAGAGGACCTCCCTCCATGAAGGATCGAGCTTATAGGCATACCTCTATGCAGGTGAAGCCTATGCTCATGATTATCCATAGCCCGTATGCTTATCCCATAAGCCATCCATCTTGTCCTTCTATCCTCAGTTTTAACTTACTAGTCGTACTACTGATGTACTATGGATGCAAGCTTTATCCTACTTGCAACAACCCATAAGGTTTCTATAGGTTCTTCTCTAACCTCATCCATGCAGGAGCTACCCTTCGCTCAAACATGCATGACCCTTCCCAGAGTTGGGTTACCAAAGGTGCTAGGTCATCCAACCTCTCATGGCTCGTATGGAAATCCAAAGGCATGTCCACCCAGTCAACCATGACATATAACTCATCATGTCATCTCTCTCTCTAACCTCCACTTAGGGTTAGGGTTAACATCATCCTTAGAGTATGTACTAGGTCTCTACTTTAATGGAGATCTCTACCTCCAAGACTAACTTTCTCTACTCATCCTCCTGACAAGAAGGTCTAGCCTCAGGTCTCTCCTGAGGGCAATGACAACTTATGGCATACGACCTAAGCATGTATCTATTCTTTTACACTTACTCTGTTAAGCTTATGTCCATGACATCTTATTTACATGCTTTTTATTAATTTGGTGGAGGATTCCTTAATCCTTATCAACCTTACCCATACCTCAAGAGGGTGAGGAAAAGAGAGAAAAACCTAAACGTTAAGGTCCTTAACAAAATTTGAGTTGAGAAGGGATGAATAATATGAGAGAGTCCTAAAGGTATCTTATTTCGAATCATACCCGAAGACTTTGGCCAGGCAGTCACACAGATCCAGGAGTCCTTGTATTCTGACTAGTGGTGTGGAGGAAAATATTGCCATCCCCCGGTCGTGATCCTTTTCTAGACACATCTATCTTTCGGATAATCCTCTAATAACTCCCTTGGGTTCTACAGAATTTGTAAAATTAAATAATGATTAAAGATTAAGTGAGGAACCTATGCTCCGATACCAATTGTAATGACCCCACCTCCCGGTAACCCCCAATTAAGGGAGACCAAAAGGTCGGTGCCATTATCTCAATTAACAGGATCAAAGGTTCGACAAATAATCAATAACAATTAACAAATTTTACCAACTAAACTGATAACTGGTATAAAATAAAACTTTGCATACCTTTTCAAAAACTGGGATATCTACATCTATCCGCATTCAGAGTCTACTCTAACTAATCCTCCTTTGTACTTTAACTCTTAATTAATTTCACATATGTCACCTTACTATTTGTCCTTTTCAAGGTTGTACCTAAAACACCGACAAACAAAACGTCAGTCAGCATATCGGAATATGCCGGTATGTGGGGACAACCAAAAGTTTGCACATATGATTAACAATATAATTATCACAATCAAGTTAATTAACAAGCCAATTTATGCTTTTCGGTATGACATTCACCACCGCTTTTGCCCTAACTCTGGCATACCCACCTTAGGGTTTCTTTTGCCAATGACTTAAGGCCACCTTCTCAATCCCAAGCTTGGTTCCCGGGGTCACAACTCAAGGTGCCCGTTAGTCATTCAGATCATAGCCACCTTCTCATTCCCGAGCTTGGTTCCTGGGGTCACCACTCATGGTGCCCATTGGTCTACCCATCTGGGCCTGACCTTTGGCATCATCCATCAGGGTGACATGTAGGTGCGAGAATACATACTTCTATTATTAATGTGATAATCATAGTGACTTTATGATTTGCAAGTATGAACATCCAAACTGATAATTTGCATTCAATGCAGTTAACCATCCAGAAAATCCTCGTGAAACTAAGGCGGTTATTCATAATTAACCACATACCTGTCAGGCAGACTTAGGTGCAGGAATAATCCAATCAATCAATAGGCAAGCAAGCATTCAATAAGATCCTGAAACAATTATACAATTTCCTTTTATTACTCATGTCATTAAGATCTATTAAATCTAGATCGCATCCTAGGGTTTCTAGTCCACTTTTAGGGTTTCCATTGCAATTAGGGTTTCCCTTCATCTTTTACTATTTTAAACCCTAATTTAACGCAATTGATCACAAACCCTAATTATTTCCACATCTAATCCTCAATTCTAGATTAAAGGCATAATTAACCATTAATTAAGCTCATTAAGCCTCTTTTACATTAAAGCTACTATTTTTATCCTTTTAATCCATGACAAGATCATTATACGCATTTATCATCAATTCATAGTTCATTATGGTCCAATTCACATATGAACTTGATTTTCCATTAATTCCCCCTTTTATTCATGAGAAAATCCTAATTACTACATTTAGGCTATTTATCCACAAATTAGGAACTTTAATTCTTGAAATAGCTTATAACCATGAAAACTCTGTTCTATACATGAAATCAAATAATTAAAGTCATTAGTAGTCCTAATTATTAACATTAGGGTTTCAAGGCCCATTAAATCCTATTTATGCACATGAAACAAATTTCATGCAAAATTCATCTTTTCCAATCTTAATGTATCTCTTTATGATTAACAAGTTAATATAAACTCTAATCATCAAATAAAACCTACTAATCACATTAATCATATCAAAATAGGGTTTCTTAACCTTTAATCCATTAAAGTTGATAATTTACACTACTTTTCGAATTTCAATTAGAATCAGACATCAGTTATATTTTAATGGATTCCCCTCATTTTTTTGAGCAGCTTTCATATTTTATGTGTATCTATCCGAGCTACGGATATTTAGTTATGAATTTTGCAAAAGTTACCTTTTTGGACCAACCAGAAGCCTCCATGTCACCTCATGCATGCAACACGGTCGGCGTTTGAGTTTATAACCAAATTACTATTATACCCCTGACTTGGATACCAGCTTCTTTGTGTCTTGGAGGGTAGAATTGGTAAAGGTGGCTGGATCTTGTTCAACCTCGCGAAGCGCAGGTTGCCGCCGACCTGTAGCTCGATCTCGGGTGTGTCCCCTCCATCCTAGGACCCATGGACTGCCGCTGAGGGCCGCCCAGGATCCTCTACCTCTGATGCATCTAGGGCATTGCCCAGGTCATGCTATAACTGGACAAAGCAAGAACACTTGACCTGTCAAGCGTGGTCGCCGTGCTGCCATGTTGTTGCACCTTCGCGCAAGTCAAGGCTTGCCCTCGATGGTGGAGCTTGTTGCAGCACCGTCTGCTGTTCTTGCAGTCATGCTGCAGATGGTCGGAGTGAGAGAGGGAGCTTGGGGATGATGGCTATGCCCCCCTGGTCAATGGGAAAACTACATGCCTCCCTCGTACTCCATCATAGGGCTTGGATGTCCCCTGGATCACCCCACCCTCTCTTAGCTAGGGTTTATGCGGAGATAAGAAGAAATAGAGAGAAAGATGCTTGAGATCCCTTTGGCTCGAGGCCCTGGATCCAACCCTTATATAGGGAAGGATGGCAACGTCCCATTGTGCTTAACCATAGGGAAAACAAGTCCCCTTTATCTTACTTTTATTGTTTAGGTGCAACTTCTCTTCTTAACTCTATTCCTTGTTTATTAGTATTCCTTGGTTATTAAGGAATCTATTTACTTAAAGGGAAATCCGAAAATTACATGTTTTAATCTCCTTGTGCTTGACTTTTAATCCATTGGCCATGAGGATCACCTTCCTTAAAGCAATTAACATCCCCTTTTGATAATATCAAAAAGTTATTAATTATATAGTACATTATCCTCTTATTTTGCATTATTTGCATTTTCTCTTTCCTCTTTCTTCATTGGGGCTCCTTGGACCCCAAGAAACTCTATTATTTCGAAATTTCTTTTCAAGGATACCTATTATCCTTCTAGATGCATCTAAATGCATTGTTCTTCATTATTTCTCATTATCTTATTTATTTCTTATTAAAAAAGTTATTTTTGAGGATTTCTCCTTATTTCTCTTTTATTTTCCTCATATGTATTCATTTTATCATTAGGAATCCTTGGGATACGAAATTCCACTAAGGATAACTCAATTGCACCTCTTTCCACTTATTTTCCACATTTTACCATTGTTTTCAATTTCTTTCTTAATAAAGAAATACTTGATTGATCTTTTCTTTTCTTTTTGCATTATCTTTGCAACTTTGGACTCCTTGGAACCCAAGAGGCACGAAATATACCTTTGGATTAAGTTCTTTCACCTTCTAGAGGTTTCCACATCCTTTTTTTCTCAAATATTTAATTATTCCATCACTAATTGAATTTTCTTGTTATTTTGGCCCAATAGCCAATAAAGCCCACAATACAATCATCAAGGCTATTGTAAATGAAATCCATTTATTTTAGACAAATTATATGATTATTTTTTCAAATATCCTTAATATGATAAATTACATTTCTCAGCAGATGGACCCAAAATTGGGGTTGTAACAGTATGAAACCCTAACCCTGATTTTAGGGTATGCCATACTTGTTGATCTGGCCTGAAAGAATAGCATGTGAATATGTTTTCTCTCTCCTACTTATGTAACACTTGTCATGTAGGTGGAAGGAATAATATAGCTAGTGAATTCTATGGGGTGATTGTTGTGACACAGGGTGAATGATTATGGGCCTTGTTTAGGCATGATAAGATGATAATGATGTATTTTAGGTCTCATGACCTGGTAGAGGCTTAATGCCTAAATGAGAGGTGAATCCTCTAGTAACGATATGAGGGATTGCTATCCCCTAATAATGTGATCATGTTGATGGCCTTTTGTGGTAGTTGTATCAAGAGATGAAGTGATAAGTTTATTCTACATATGTTTTATATCTTCTGGAGTTGTAACATACCCTGATCTTTATAGAGTTTGTTTAGGGTTTGTACGTTGTAACTTGATGATGCTAAAAGATACTCAATTGGCCTAAATAATCAATGGAACCATAATCATGTAGTTTCCCTATGCCATAGATCCCTCTTTACTGTCAATAATTTTTGAATGGTGAAACAAGTTCTCTATTAGTGGAAGCTTGGAGTCGTATACTATTGAGTATATGCATTCTACAGAATTGGTCATGGTCATACCCTAGCAGGAGAGAGGTAGAGGTCGTATCTCATTGATGTGATACAGTATATGTATATGATATAATTTGAGGATGGTTGTGGTAATACCTTGACAGGAGTGTGGTTGTGGTCAGAACATAGTTTTCACTAGTGTTGTGTCTATATACCAAGGTAGACTAGGCTATCTTGTAGTTAGACATTGTATCTCACTGCAGCGGACTCAGACTGACTGAGGGTGTGGGAAACCATAGGAGTCTGGATCCTCCTAGATCTTATATGGCACTGATTTTGACTTAGCAATGGTCAGTTGGAGCCTGAGTGGTATACCTCATCTCCTCATGGCATAATAAAAGGCATATATCCTTTCTTGCGGTTACACATGACTCACATTGGATGACCCTTTGCCTTATCTCTTGTACTTATTTCTTGAATTATCATGTGGTAAGATAAATCAATTGTTTTACATGTTCTTCATATTCCTTCTTGAATTATAAGATGTTCTACTACTCAGTTGTATATTCCTTAATTGCTTAAATATTGTTAATTTCTTTACGCATATCATTTAGCTGAATCAACTCAATCTGATAATAATACTATATACCTAATTTAATATATATGTGCTTATAATAGATGTTGGTGGAGATTTATATCTCTGGCTAGAATGTTGGTCTCACTTTGGGGGTTTCCACATTTTTAGGTGGCCATGCACAATGAGGTACAGATCGTGCAGTTGAGGTTGAGCAACAAGAGGAGCAGTAGTTGTAAAAGGATGGACATGATGCTAGTGTTTTGTAGTAGAGTTGTATGTATCTTCCCTATACTCTTAGATCCTTGGGGTGTTTTGTAGACTATGTATATAGATACGAGGTTTTGGTAGTAGGCCATGGTTGTACAAATATGGCTTCTATATGTGAGGAGGTTGTTATGTGTAATAATTTTGTGGCATGATTACCACTGAACAGTGATGTGTACATATTTATGACATGATATATAATACATGTGGCAATATTTATGGACTTAGATGTGAGATGATGTGATGTGATTGCTTTTAAATTATCATGTTTTCTGATAATCTGGTTGATTAGTTATAATTCTACATTTTGTTTTGAGTAATCTTATTTTTACTGTGTCAGAGTGTCACACTTCCTCTCTCTAAGAGAGAATTTTTATGGCCAACATGTCTTACAAGTTGTCTCAAGTGTTGTGTCAAACCCATTGGAATGTGATCCCTTATATATGGGAGTTGCCATCTTAGAAAACCCTAAATCGAACCCCTTCCTAATCACTATCATAAAAACAAACCATTGATAAGAAAACTTAGAGTAGATTCTGATCACTCAATCAGGTTACGTGATCATAGAATCACAGTCCTATTGCACACTATGATCATGTGATCGAGTTAGTTGATTGGTTGATCAGGCTAGTTCATATCTAGATCTGAAATGCTTTCCAATATGATACTTTCAATGCTACATTGTGATCTCCCAACCAAGTTGCTTGATCGGTCGATCACACTAGTCCAGTGGAAAACTTAGTTGATCAGTTTACAATCAATTGATTCATTAACTCAACCAATCCAATGTCCGATCAGACATTCAAGTTACATGATGAGAGAGTTAATTACATGATTTATGATTCAAAACCATTTTAATCATATGTTTCATTGTAAAATTCAATTTACTTATGCATCTTTATATGTGTTGCCATGTAGATTCCTAATTACATTGGTAGTGATGTTCAAAACAATACATATAAATATTAGCGATTAGCTACATATCATTGTCACCCAAGTAATAGGAATGAGCTGGTGAACAACTACCAACCTATAAAGTGACCAATTTTTCCATGAATGTGTAAAATCTTTGACATAGATATCTAGATTGAAATTGAGGCATGGAATGACATCCTCTTAAAATTCAATATATGTTCCTTGAACTAGAGCGGATTATGAGATACTGTGAGATCATATATTGAATCATATGAGCATGGCCATGCATTTTGTAGTCTCACTTATCAAGTGGTCGCGGATATCACTTCAAAGGAGGTTAAAATTCCATCTATATCACTCACAATATTCCCCATGTGTCACTGTGTACCCAATCGCCACCTCTTTGGAACTTGTATACAATAGCACATTGGGCTAGTGTCAAAGTACACTATGAAACATGTATTACTATCGTAATGTTAGATCTATGGATCACAATCTCCACTATCACATTGAGATATGATTGTAATATGTCATCACATGACTTTCATGTATCAATCTTAAGGTGGGTTTGTCCTATACAGCTTGTTCACTAACAAGTACCTATGCATATGAGTTGATATCCGCTAAATGAAGAGACAGAGTCATCACTCACCATACATGCTAGTCTTGTTTATTATTATTGTCCTATATTATCCACAATAATATCAAACTAGTGACATAACAAGAATGGGCAATCTTAGTATACATATGATCTCACATTCAGGACCTCAACCCAAACCATATGTCATCAATCCAAAAGCTCTAATGAATTTATTGTTGTATCCATTATCTCAATACCAAAACTAACATATTAAGGTGAAAATATCTTTTATTAATAATGAAATCAAATACAAAATATACATTTTACAATCAACACATGATAGGTCTCAAGGCATATAACCAATAGTCTCCCACCTTCTCTAGAGTGAATCACTCATGAACTTAAGAATGATTACTCTAACATGACCATCATGTTTTTAATGTAAAAGTCTTCTAACATATCGACAACATTACTTTTAGTTTACCCTCTACAAATATATCTCCTCACTATACACTCTCACATATGATGTGGTAATGCCTATGTATGTGCTTTGAAAGTTGATTCGATCAAGTACTTAAGGATGTTACTTACAACTATCAAGTGACCATCACCTGATGTGACTAGTACATGCTCATCATGCTAAATAAGACATTTGTGCATGTACATATCATTCATAAATGATAGATCCAATTTCTTAGGTATAAGGAATCTTACTCATACATGCCCGCCCTTCTAAAGATCTAGAAAAATGAAATCTAGAGTAACTTATTCCATGAGACATGGGTATGTTTCCTCTCTTGGAATTCTACATGATAAACCTCTTTAGCACTTTGTCAATGTATGTATGTTGTCTTAGGCAAAGAATCCTTGTAGATCTATCTCTATAAATCTGGATTCTTAGTATATAGGATAATTCACCTAAGTCCTTCATAGATAAGTTATATTACAAAAAATACTAAAAATAATACTAATAAAAAATAATACTAATAAGTTAATGTATAATATGCATATGCTTTAACCAATTGTAGAGTAGGTATGTCGTTTGCAATCAATAGTATGACATCAAAATATAATATGATAAATACACTCATGCTCCCACAAACCTTCTTCTAAACACAAGGTTCATCTTCATTTTGGACAAGGACAAATTGTTTGAATGTCTCATAAAAATAAAGACTCCAACTCCAAGATGCAGCTTCAATCCATGCATTGACCTTTGTCACTTACATGCTTTATTGTCTTCATTTTCAATCATAATACCCACAGGTTGCATGATGTACACATCATTTATAAGATTCCCCTCAAGGAAATAAGTTTTAATGTACATTTTTCAAATCACATAGTCTTGATAAGATGCAATAGCAAGAATGATTCTGATGGATTTAACAAAAAAATTGGTGAAGAAGTTTCATGATATTCAACATCATCAACTTGTTATAAACCTTTGGACATTGATCTACCCTTATAGGTTTGTACATTACTATCCATATTGATCGTCTTCTTAAGTACCAAATTGCACCCTAATGGTGTTAACCCCAAGTGGATCCACCATGGTCCATAACTTGTTGGTATACATGGAGTCCTTCTAAGATAAAATGCTCTCAAGCCATTTCTCATAATCTAGTCCCTCAATAGCCTCATTATAGGTAGTTGGATCATCATATTCAATAATCAACATGTCATCTTCTTGAGTTTTGATAAATCCACATCTATCTGGATCAAGACATGCCCTACTAGACCTTCAAGGTTACTGTGCTATGATAAGGACTTGAGGTTCCACCATAGTTTATGGTTCCTCTAGTTCCTTTGCTACCTCCATAGGTTCAATGTTATCTTGATGGTTTTGAACTTATTCAATTTTTATTTTCTTCCTATTGATTCCTATAGAAAGAAATTTGTTTTCTAGGAACACAACTGTTCTAGCAACAAACACTTTATTGTTGGATTTAATATGGAAGTACTAATCCTTAGTTTCCTTGGGATATCCAACAAAGATACATTTGTCTAATTTGGGTTCAAGCTTTTCACTATATTGCCTCTAGGCATAAGCTTCACATCCCCAAACTTTTATGAAAGACATATTGGGATGTTTCCTATTCCATATCTTATTTGGTGTCTTTTGAATGGATTTAGAAGGTACATGTTTAAGTGTATGTGCGGTAGTTTCAAGAGCATGTCCCCAAAAGGAAATTTAAAGATCAGATTGACTCATCATTGATCACACCATGTTCAACAAGGTGTGATTCCTTCTTTCTGATACACTATTATGTTTTGGTGTTCTAGGTGGAGTCTAATGTGATACAATACCAAAACCCCTCAAAGAACCCCAAAATTCATTCTTAGGTATTCACCATCTTGATCTAATTGAAGTTGTTTAATTCTTTTGCCAAGTTAACTTTACTTAAATTTCATGAACCTTTGAAAGGATTCTGAATTGTTTTTCATAAGATACACATATCCAAATATACTAAAGTCATCAATATTATTGATGAAGTGTTGATATCCACCTTTATCACTTGTCCTAAAAGGTCCACATACATCACTATGTATAGTCCTAATAAGTCACTATCTATCTCATTGTAGCTAGTGAAAGGTTCTTTTGTCATCTTGGAAAATAAAAAACATTCACATGTCTCTATTGATTCAAAAATAATAGAGTCTAGATAACCATCTTTATGGAGTCTAGATATGTTCTTCTCATTTATGTGCCCTATACCAATTACAACCATATGTTTTATTTGAGTCATTGATTTTTAACTTCTATGTATTTATTTTGTATATATTTGTCTCAATATCTAATAAATATATACCATATGAAATAGGGGAACTTCCATTTTTGATCTCATCTTTAGAAACAAAAAACTACCATTCTTTATTAGAAACTCAAAACCAAAAATTTATCCATACAAAATATAAAAATAATGTTTTTATTTATGAAAGGTACAAAATAGCAATTCTCTATTCTATTACAAGCCACTGGCCTAAGACAAACAATAAGTTCCTACTATAGTGGCAACCACCCTTTCTCCATTTACAATGTGTAGTACCACCTACCCTTTCTTCAAGGGTCTACTTCTTTTTAGATTCTACATATTTGAGCATATATGACGTCCACATATGGTATCCAATGCCCATGATGAAGAAGATACGTTTATTTCTATAACATATATACCTAATGTGGATATCTCTATGCCCTTCTTTTTGTTATTTAGTTCCTCAAGGTAGACAGAGCAATTTCTTTTTAGTGTTCATCCTAGTGACATTTTCCTCCTTTACCCACTCCTTATGCTTTAACTTTAGATGACATTTGGATAGATTTAGAACTTTCATAGAGTTTCCTTTTCTCTTTTTAGGCCATCAACATAGAACTAAGCTTGTCTTATTAAAATATATTTCTCATTTGTCGCTCATCAATTCTCAACATGCCAAGTAGCTCACTCAATGGCTTATTAAAATGTTTCATATTGTAATTCATGAAAAAAAAATTATATGATTATGTAAATGATTTTAAAATTACATTTGTTTCCAACTCTTGACTCAAAGTAAATCTTACTCATGTGAGACTTCTGATGTACCAAATTAACTTGAGTACATGGCGTCCAACTAGATTGCCTTCTTCCATTTTGTAATTTAATAAATCCTTGAAGACATCACACAACACTTGGCTTGCTTGTTCTTGATACATGTTTTTGATATGGTTTATCATCTCAAAAACATCCATGTTCTCATGTTTCTCATGAAGCTTATGATTCATGGAGCAATGCATGAGGCATTTGATGTTCAAAAATCATCACAATTCTTCTTATGAGTCTCCATTTTCACCCTAGTCGCATTCATAGTTGGTTCATTAGGTATTGGTGTGTTCTAAACATAGAGCTTATGTTCATGTGTTAGAACAATTCTTAGCATCATGAACCAATCACTAAATTATTCACACAAAGTATCTCTTTCTCAAGGATTGATCATAGTGAAGATGGACTGTTGGTAGTGTTTTCCATTGATCTACATAGAAGATATATTGCACAAATCAATTGATTTGCAAATTAATTTTGATTTCAAAAAGAATAAATTAATTAAATAATATGGAATTTAACTAACTACACTCCCACTATTTTGTTCAAACTAATAGACCTCACTATTAGTCCAAATATTACAATGAGGAACCTTCTAGTGAGTCAAGATCCAAAAGATATTAAGACATTAGCCAACTACGGTTGTCTGCTCACAACTTAATTGTTAAGGTAGGTAACAATTACCAATTGCATCATGTTCAATTCTTCCATATATGGTTTCACAACTCCATGTTAATAATTTTTCATATAAATATATGTCATCTTATGCCTCTAGGTTCCTAATCCTATTAATGTACCACCCAATAACAATATATAAAGGTATTCACCCTACTTGGTAGGCCCACATACTTATTATCACACATGCCCGAGGTAGATGGTGCACCAAACTGAGCGTGTGCGCACTTATTCAAACAAAGTTTTCATGTTTACCACACTTAGAAAGCACCTATAACATTGATATCATATTGAGGAACTTATATACATATATATATATATATATATTTCTATTTATATTTATATATATGTCCTTATTATCTAATCACCACAACATATACATTATTTTAGGTATCATATAAACAATCACCACTTTGATAAAACATGATATGGAAACTAGTACAACAACTTGAGCCAACAAGCATCATAAAAAAAGAACCAAGTGATTCACATATAGATGCAACCCTAAATCTACCCTTTCAAGATTTTTGGTTGCCTGATCAGGCAGGCTAGTCAGTCGATCTGAAGTCTCTAATTTGGATTGTTCTTGTATTGTTGTTGATTAATCATATGATCTTTATCATGAACCTCTAGGGACCATTCTTGTTGGTGTGGGATTCTGATCATCACCTCCTCTCCATCATAGTCCCTGTAGGGATGTTTTCATGTCATCCTATTCTGATTTCATAATTAAAATTCACATGAAAAATGAATAGAGAGAGGCATGGCATGCAAGACATATGCATGTTACATGATGTTTTATCCAAACAAAAATGTTGATATTACATATTTCATATCACACCACAACAATCTAATTGTGATATCCACATCCATCAAACTAAAATGATTTCTAAGATGTCACATTGGTTGATATACATATCATATCATATATGATATTTAGTTATTATCATGGATAGAAGTTTTCATATTATTTATCCAACAAATGATTTGTAGTTCAAAATCCAAAATATCATTAAAAGCATACATCATCCAGTCTGATACAATTATAGGGTTTTCAAAATGGGGTGAAGCAAAATAGCAAGAAAAGACCTTCCATTTATACCGTAGTCATCGAATCGGTGGTAGCTATAAAATGTTGGTGTACAAAGGGCATGATAAGGGATAAAGGTTATACCATTACACACATTATCATCCAACAATCAGACATGTCTTTTGTGGGTGATGAACATGATCTTCTAGATCTAGATCTGGAATAGACACCATGAAGCTTAGATGAATCAATAAGACATCTAGATTGGACATCAAGTTGTTGCACGAGAAATAAAAATCATCCACAAAAGTTGGCACCTGGCTCAAAATACAGTACTATGATTGCATAATTCAAATACTTTAGGAATCAAAAGAAAGGAGAGAAAACCATTATTTAAGGTGGATAATCAGGTAAACACATCTTTTAGGCATATCTTTAGATGCAGTTGTACTACAAATTTCTATTGCACTTATCATACATCCAGTGTGGGTAATTTACTTTCATACATCTAGCATAGGTAGTTTGTCATACATATATTATAGGCAATACATCATACATCCATACTGGGCCATTTGTGCTCTAGTAGCTACAACTCATCAACAGTTCATTTATGTTCCATTTAGATTTGGCGAAGTATAAATACTAGTAATCATCCAACAAAGTATAATAAATAAGTCACCCAAGATATATCATATCTTATGGAACAATGAAAACTAGTCATATACTTGTAAATGCCACGTACCTAATTGATTAGATCTGAAATCCAAGAGTATAGAGGAACAATAGAATGATCACCTTAAAAGGAAACCAAGGGTGTAGGTCACTATGAGTCCATGTGACCCTAGACTAGGGTTTGTTCTTTTACTTAGGATTACTTTCAATTTTCTATGAGTAGATCAGGGTTTATCCACTTCGTTTTCCTTATTTTGGGGTCACAAGATCAGATCTATATATTAAGGTTACCTCTATTTAGTGACACCTATTTATATTCAAGAGAAGAAACATGTCACATTAGGGCTTCCATTATGGGTTAGATCATTAATGGTTTCTCTTTAGTCATGTGATCCAAAGGGATCAGAGTTTGATCTAGGGTTTTAGGGTCATTCAAAATCATAAGGTGTCATTACAGAGTTAGAATTCAGCATGTAAGTTCATGAAGTATCCTTATGTAGAGAGAGAAATTAGATTTTGGATCTTCTATAGCTTTTAAATTAATTAACCCTATTTGATTAGAGTTTTGATCCATTTGAGGATCAGGGACTCAATTAGGGTTTTAGATGTCCACATGTCAGACCTCAACAATGGATCACTATTATTACACAATATGCATATAATAAAAAGACCATTAGGGCTATAGGCTACTATTTTTGAAAAAGACTTCGATCCATGTCATGATAGTATTTTATTTGGATAGCTCGCATATTTCTAATGAAAAAGGTATATAGGTTCATTATAATCTGACATTTCTAGCATTTTCTAGGATTTTTCTAAGATAATCTATTTTCTTGGGTAGATAAAATAAAAAGAAAATAAAAGATAACTTGGTCAATGACCGGATCCTACTGTATTTACGACTCAGATTGATCCAAGATTTCATGAGAAGGGGCACGAGTTGCTGACTAGGCACTCATGGATTGGTCCACCTGTTCCACGCTGGCACCTCGCTGCCTCCTCTCTTCTATGCTCATAGATTGGAGGAGCCTGGAGCAACTTTGGTGATGGCTCAGTATGTGGGTGGTCGACTTTGGGGGTAGGAAGGAGACTGATCCCCTTCATGGTGATGATCTGAGCTGATATGGGGCTTTTTGGAATTGTGGCTACCCCTGGAGCTCAAATCCTCTGCACGATAGGGTGAGGTCACTGGTGAGAGAGGGGTTAGAGGTGAGTGAGGGGTCTTCGATTAGTGGAGGTAGCCTAACACGCTCACAGTGAGTTGGTGAATGTGATGGAGTGGTGGATTTGATCCACGAAGGACTATGGTTGTGGGGTGATGAAGTTTCAGGAGGTTGAAAATGATGGAGTGGGGAAGAGGTGTTTGAGTAGACTTGCTCACAATGGGCAGTACATGATGAGTAATGGGGGCTCTACGGTGCTAATGGAGGGCTCAAATAGGTGTGGGAAGGAGTAGAGGGAAAAGCCCAAATTCTCTTTCATCGGAGTGAGGAGGTCAGGTGATCGGGAGGTTAGGATGACACAATAACAAAAAACGTCAGTCAAGGATAGGTTTGTTAGCCCCAAAATCAAGACACAGAGTCATCTTGTTGGAAAAAATGTCGAGATAAGGGGATAGGTGGTGTATCGGTTATGTTCAAGTCAGCTCTCTCCTCCCCGCCCTTTGTAGGAGGTTGAAGACGGGTCCCTGACCCTTGGATCCCCACATGATCCAAAGGGGCCAGGATCCTAGGGTCAAAAACAAGGAGACCAAAATAGAATATGCATGACACATAAATGTGTCATGGCCTGGTCATTTAATCTGAAACTTTGGTCCTAGGGTCCAATGTAAATGAAATATGCACATAAATTTCAATTGCCCATATCTCCTAATTGGTTAATCCAATTGAATTGAAATTTCAAGGAGGGCTTCACAATGTTGTCATGTAACTATGGGATAAATTTGGGGTTCAAATTCGAAGGTTAATCATATAAATTTAACCATATTACATGATGCATGTATGTCATGTTTTATGAAACAAGGGTTTGTATCTTTGTGAAATTGGTTACTCCTTTTTGATCAAAAAGGTGGGAAAGATTATTGAGGGTATTTTTGTTAATAATTTGATAAATAAAACTTTAAGATAGAGGAAATAATATGAAAAACTCACTCTATCACAACCTTGGCCACCAAGTCAAATAGAAACATATGTTTTCGACATGCTAGTCATTTTGAAACTCCCTTTCTTGTCCTATCTTGGACAACATTCCTTTAATTTTCTTCCTCTCTCTAAAAGAGAAGTTTGATGTCCAATGTGTCTCACAAGTTGTCACAAGTGTTGTGTAAAACCCTTTGGGATGTGCCCCCATTGTATAGGAGACTCATGGGAACCCTAATTTCAATCCCTTTTCTAATCGCAATCCCAAAAATAGACCACTATTGAAAACATTGTCTAGATTCTAATAGCCAATTAGGTTACCTGATTGGTCGATCATAGTCTTGTTGGGAACTCTAATAACCCTATCAAGTTAGATAATCGGTCGGTTAAGACATTTCAGATCCAGTTCTAAATTATTTTCCAACTGGAGACTGTCCCTATTACATTATCACCTTCTTACTAGGTTTCTCAATTGGCGGGTCATGTTGTTAAAGTGGAAAACTTAGTTGACCAATTAACAATCAATTGATCCATTAATCATAACAATCCAAACATTAAATTAAACATTCTAGATGCCTGATCAGAGGGTTAATCACCATTGTTATGATTCGGAACCATTATAATCATATGTTTGATTACAAACTTCAATTCCCTAATGAATCATTATGTGTGTGAATCATTAGGTTCCTAATGGAATTGGTACAACACAAGAAATGATTGGTGTCTAGACACATAATTTCCGCTCAAGTAATAGGAATGAGTTGGACAACAACTACAACATGTAAAGTGAACAATTTTGTGATGACTATATAATCCCTTTGTCATAGATATCTAGATTGAAACTAAAGCATAGAATGTGATCCTCTCAACATTCAATATATGTTCCTTGAGTTAGATCAGAGTATTTGAGATTTTGTGAGCTCGATATTATATATTGACTCAAATGACCATGTCCATGCATTTCATAATCTTGTTTATCAAGTGGCGAAGTATATCACTTAAAAGTAGATATATATTCTATGTGCATCGCTCACTTTATTCCTCATGTATCATAGTTACTCAATCACCACATTTTTGCCAACTCATATCTTAGAGCATGTTGGGCTAGTGTTGAAGTTCACATAACAACATGTGTTATTGCCATAGCTTCAGGTCTAAGGATTACAATCACCCATATCACATTGAGATATGACTTGGACATGTCACTGCATGACTTCTATGTATCAATCTCAAGGTGAGTCTATCTAGTACAACTTATTCTCTAATAAAAACCCATGCATCTGAGTTGATATTCAATATCATGACTAAATAGACATAGCCATCAATAATAATACATGTTAGCCTAGTGTATTATTGTTATCCTATACTATCCATAATAACATCCAACTAAGGACATAACAAGAATGAGTAATCTTATTATATATATGATCTCATGTTTAGTTCCTTAACCCAAACTATATGTTATCAAGTATGGGAATTGTTAGGACAATATTAGGTTTATTTGTTATCTCAATACTGAGAGAAACATAACAACTGGATTTGACTTCTACTAATATCCAAAACAAGTGCAAATCCCTTTTACAATCATGACATGACGTCTTTCAGGATATATAGCCAACAGTAAGTCCTCCTCCTTCTACTGATCTAATATCACCGAACTTTTAGTGTCTAATGATACTATTTTCGGACAGCTCAAAATTTATAGAGTTAATTATTCTTAACACAATCATACATATATTCATCCATTAGCACTAATGTACAAAGTGTAAACCAGCAAACTTCATAGGAATACCTACAATGTCATTCTTAAGTTAGCAGGAAGAGTCATACATGTTTGAAAAGAATAGTGTTCCTTATATTTTAAAAAACAATAATTATATAATATCTATTAAGAATAAAAATATAATCACGGCAATTAACTTGTTTGTATACATCAACAGTAAATTTGGTAAAACCATGTTAACAAATACAACATCAAGACAAATGAAAAATGTCTCAAAAAATTCTCATAAGGAGTCATTGTTAAATGACTTTCTTTGATGAAAATAACCTCCTATAAACTAAGTGCAAGTTGTACCAATTTTCATTGGAATATAAGTGCATCTCAGAGAAGTATCACACTCTGAATGAATTTCAACCATACCGTAGTCACCTATAAAAAAATGGAATATAAGAATTTAGAAGCGTCACAGAGAAGAGAAAATCACACACATAGAGGAAGTCATACATGTAGCCGTCTAAACGAGTTGATCGATTGTTTTGGTTCTGATTTTCTAATACCCAACATATGTGCTCATTCTCTCTCACACATCTCAAAGTTTCTAACTACAAATAAACAAAAATTATTGCGCTCAACCAGTTGATGCGTTGAAGTGTAATATATTTGACCAGAGATACATATCTGACCAGGTACTAATCCTACAAACATGGACCTATTTGATAATTTACTCGACTAAAAATCTAACACATCAAATGGTAGAAATGCGACATATACATTAACAAATTACAGATTCATTCAAGTACATAAGAATCATACGAAACAGTATATTTAATAAAAACAAGCACTCTGGACTACTTTCTGTAATCACGTAGGAGAGATTCAATCATAAGTGAACGCCAGATTCTCAATGGATCTATGACAGAGGTCATTACTAAAGTTATCACCGTAATTATCAAGTTATTTTTCAATATGGTCATTGAGGAAGATTGGATAGCGATTATTATCATTGTTTTATATGATACAAAGCTTTGCAACAACGTATTTGTATTTTCTAGCTATGCTGCTATAAATCTTGTTGCTAACATCGTTTGGTAAAAAGTCAATCTAAACGGATGTTAAAGTAGCAAAGAACGTGGACAATTTCAGTCTTGGTCATCAAAAAGTTGTGTTGATGGAATATCCGTTTCTTTTCTAAGAAAAATATAAATTTATATATTTTCTAAATAAAACCTTCAAACATACAATTACGACAATTATATAAACTCATTTACAAAGGCACAAATTACAAATTGTGTCATTCATACTTTTGGTGGTAAAGTTCAGAATTTAAATATTAAATTATCCAATGTGAACAATGGCAACACAAGGTTTTTATTCTATCATCATCCAACAGACTCAGGGCAAACAAGAAATGATTTGCCCCACAAGATATACCAATTGTAGATTTTTGTGCAACAACATCAGAGGTACCCTAACATGATTTAATATTTCTTGAAAGGATGTATGTGAAAGGAGAATTTTTTTATGGTCAATACATTTATGTCTTTTATCTATCTAATCAAATAATAAGATTTAAGTAGGTCATTAAGAGCGCAGACCATCAGATCATAGGTTAAGGAAGGCAACCTAGACTTCGTTGAGGATCTACCACTGTACCCGATAGACAAAGTCCAAGAGAACTTTGTAAATGAAAACATAACTAATTTATAGCTATATCACGTGCGACAATGTACAAAATGACCACCAAGGGTGTCAAAATAGGAAATGTTACTAAGCGGACAACGTTTATCATCAGAGTACAAGGTATCATGTGGCAGTACTAAAGGCTAGTTCGATACTCAACATGTGAAATGGTCAAACCAATGCCTTTATTTGGGACAACAACCAGGCTGCATTGTGATGATCTGCTAATAAAGAAGTAAGAATAACTGGTTGTCGTAGGGATATACTAGTTACAGAAAATCGATAGATTATTATTATTTAATAAAATTCTAATTACATAGACTGAGGCGTTAGGTGACGGAAAGACTACGTGATAAAGAGCATCACCACTACCACAAGGTATTAGATATGACGACATATAAAGCCACGAGAGCTTCCAATAAATACACAACTAACATATCCCAACATATGATCTCCGATCGATATCATGTCTCATTAATCACTATAAGTGGACTCTACGTATTTTAAAACAATAATAGAATAATCAATCATTCGTATACTGATTCATGTATATTTCTTAATGGGCATGTAAGGTTTTGGTAGTGAGGGGGGCTTGAGTCTAGGTAGATTTCCTTTGATCCACCATTGTAAAGGGGTTATTGAAGGTCAAGATTTGCGTATCTAATACGAACAAGATATGGAAGAAGAACATGCACGTGTGGATTAAGTATACAATTTTCAATACGTGCAGCACCGCACAACAATATAAAACAAGATCCATATGCCAGCACATATAAAATAAACGTGAACAATCATTCATAGAGAACACCAAGATTTATGTGAAAAACTCCCAAAATGTGTGAGTGAAAAATCATGGGGTCAAACCTCGAAGGAAAAATCCACTAATCAAGAGATCACGGAGTTTGTTCCAAGTTTTAACTCAAAACTTGAGAAATATCGAACAAAAAGAATAGATAAAATTATACCAGATGGGTACATCACCATAGAAAAAGGTTTCCCATAAATTGTAGAAAATATTCAGTTAAAATAAGAATATAGGTTGGGGTGGATAACTCAATGTAGACCATAGAAGGGAACTAGACATGTGCCAGCCTCTTTCCTTTCTCTTCTTTCTTCTTTGGCATATTCTTTCTGTCACATGAACAGTATATCCGAAAAGTTGGCGGCTACTTTGTTTCTAACTTATTCGTAGGACTGTTAATGAGGAGGGTATGAGGAGGATAAGGTCTTACCCTTACCCTTACTCACCAAGTGTAGCAGGTAAGGGTATGGGTAATTCCCCACCCACCAATATCCTTTCCCTCCACTTACCCTTACCATCTTACCGGTGGGATAACAGGAGGGTAAGGGTGAAGCAAAGAATTTATATGACTTCTTCAAAAATGTACTAATATTAACAATAATGGCATGGATAATACATGTATATATTTGTGTGAAATATCAAGATGCCCCAAAATGGTTTTTAAATATCCAAAATGATTCTAAGTAATCTTCTACAATATTATATAAATGGTTCATGTTGTATTAAATGTGTACACAAATAGTAGTATTCTAACATTGGTGTGTGAATAAATAAATTGTTCCAAAAGATAAATATTGCTACATTAAAATGATATTATATTATAATATGTCAAAAGAGTTATTATTGGAAACATACATATCTTATACCCTCTAAAATGTTATTGTATCAAAAAAAATTAAGCATAAATGAAGTAGATAACACCACGTCACATATGTATCAAATGGTACATTAAAGACTAGTTCTTGTTATTAGATACATGTTTGTCTTACACCACACAAGTACATAATAGAACATAGATTATTTTTATACACATTCCTTGCACCTCCAAAATGGAGTTGAATACACAAAAAATTTAACTAAATAAGAAGTAGATAAGAATACCATTCATTTTATAAAATAATGACCTCATAATACTATATATTCTACAGACTCAAACAACAAAATGACTATACATTTAATATATTATACATAAATATTAGTGGGTGGCAGGTTACAAGGAATGGGTAATGGCTTACCCTTTCCCTTACCCTTACCCACTAAGGTAGCGGGTTAGAGGGTAGCAGGTAGGCATGTACAGTGTTAGAAAATACTTTACCCCTACCCTTCTCTAATAGGGTATGGGTAAAGGGTAAATGAGTTTACCCTCACCCATTGACAATCTTACTTGTGCGGTTGTGTGATTTTCTCTCAAGCCAAGGACTTGGGTTTCTATAACCCTTTATGATGGTAGCAAGCTAGTCCTAATGGGATAGCCAGCGTGGGATGGAAATAAAGGGTCGGTCTTCTCCTCTAACCCAAAAGAGAGATTGCCCTCATGACTCCTTAAATGGATTTCAATACGGCAAGCACCTTACAAGTAGAAAGCTTCTTTATAGGAACTTCCTTCGTCAGCATGTTAAAAAGTTTACGGTTGGTGTGTAGTTTCTTCAATTTCAACTAGTGACCATTGATAACTTCATGCAACCAATTGTATCTCAGATTAATATAATTTCTTATGGAGTGATAATAAGAATTATTGGTCAAGTCAGTAACACTCTGATGTCACAATAAATAACATACTCATTATGAGTCAAACCCACTTCTTCCAAGAAATGTTTGAATCAAACCATTTCCTTCCCTACTTTACAAGTTGTGATATATTCTACCTCAATAATAGATAAAGCAACACACTTTTGCAATTCAGACTACCAACTAATAGCAATTCCTATGAAAGTGAACAGAAAAATTGGTATACACTTCATGTGATCAAGATTTTTTGCTAAATTTGCATCTATGAAACCTATAAGAACTGGTGGTGATCTGCCAAAGAATAAACAAGTACTAGATGTGCCTTTGAAATATCTAAGTATCTATTTAAAAACATTTATGTGCTTTTTATTTGGGTCAGATAAAAATCTACTAGTCACATCAACCGCATGTGCAATATCAAGCCTAGTGCACACTATAGCATACATCAGACTTCCTACCATAGAAGAGTAGGGTATGTGACCAATATCTTGCTTCTCCACCTCGGTAGAAGGATATTGTTTTCTACTTAGTGTAAAGTGATTGACTAAGTGAGTATCAATTGGCTTTGCTCCTTACATGTTGAACCTATCAAGGATACATTCAACATTTCTCCTATGACGATGAAAGCTTCTTTACTTTCATGTAACACCTGATGTCTATGACAAGGATTTGTCTGGTTGGTCTCAATTCTTTTTGTTGGCATGTATGCTCAGAGATCCAATCATATGATGATAGAAATGGGGCAGTAGATACATATTTTGATAATAATAAAGGTAATTCCATCTATTATGATGTCTCAATCATGAGATGATGGCATAGAGATAGTAGATGTCAAAATAATGATGTTACTCAATGACATATGACTTCAGGTTGATGATCTGAACTATGAGATCATATGTATGATAAGAGTACATACATTCTTGTTATGTCTCTAG
This sequence comes from Alisma plantago-aquatica, assembly GCA_963693085.1. Classification (NCBI taxonomy): domain Eukaryota; kingdom Viridiplantae; phylum Streptophyta; class Magnoliopsida; order Alismatales; family Alismataceae; genus Alisma; species Alisma plantago-aquatica. The sequence goes on from OY856409.1 coordinate 915,627,917, forward strand.
TAAGATATTACTGCAGAAGTAAAATAGAAAATAGTAATACATAATAATAGATTATGACTGAGTCCCATTAGTCATGATATGTGATATTAGGTCAAACACACATGTACATGTTAGAGATCAGTATATCGAACCGACCCACCATGAGAGTGATACATGGATACCATTGAATGATAGTCAGAAACATCTCTCGTGGTGATGGTGGTGATTGTGGTTCTTAGACCTGAAGTCACTACACTCATCACATGTCGTTTGATGTACTTTGACATCATCCACCATGACCTTGAATAAGGTTTGCCATAAAGGTGATGCTCATATGGATTGTGACACATGGGGCTTGAGTGAGAGTGATGTAGATGTGATTTATCCCTCATACAAGAGATTGATATACATGTCACTTGATAAGCAAGAGTGAGAAATGTTTGTCCATAATCATGTGATTCAATATGTGATATGTAAACTCACATCCATCTCATACAATTTTCTTTAGTTCAAGGAACATGGATTGAATGGTGAAGAGGATGTCAATTCCATGCCTCAAGTTCAATTTATATATCAAAGACAAAGGAACTATATGACCACAGTAATATTGATCATAGATTATAGTTTGAAGTTGTTCTCCAACTTTCCAAACTACTTGGGTAAAAATAATGTGTTGCAAGACACCTGTCATTGCTTATGATGTCATAAGTTGGTTATGGACATTCACTGCAAATGTAATTTGGGACCTATATGGTCACACACATTGGATGCACTTGGAATATGAGTTTATTCATGAATGATGTTTAATATTATTACTAAAAGTGTTTAGGTATTCAATCAAACAACTGAGACTCGAAATTGACTGTCTGGACCCTGAACCAACTAGATCAAGTATTCAATCGATCAGTTGAAGTGTCAGGTCATTTTGAATCAACATTGGTTGAACATTCTTGAACCAGAGCATGAATAGATCGATTCACATAGTGAAATGGTCGGTTCATTATCCCAACCTATCAGTTAATATGATGAACTGTCTGGTTCAATGGTCAATTCTATCGGATCATGGATGGATGTTGATGTCATGGTTTGCATTAATCGTGCACTTTATACCAATGTGATTCAGAACATGAAACTATACGAACCGACCAGTTCATGGAATGAACCGACTGGTTCATGCACAAACTAACCAATTGGGCATGCAAATTGATTGGTTTTCCATCTGAAGTTTCCAAAAAATTCATGAACTTTGTCCTATAGACTCCCCCATATACTAGGAACCCTGTCCCTAGCCTCTCCTATAAATAGAGGGGTATTGTGGGCTTCCTAGACACAATAATAAGCTCTCACAATTGTAGTCCTCTCTGGTTTTGTTAACTAATAGAGATCCTGACAAAGTCCTAACAGTCCAAGGGAGGGACAAAGAGGGAGAGACAATTGTATAAGAGCGAATCAATCCTAGAAAATTGACATTTGAAGGGAAAACTCCTTCTCATTGGCTCTAATAGTACAATGTGGAGTTCTGGATGGTCTACGTAGACTTGCCTAGAGGCGGGAGGTTGTTTTCTATCACTAGGAGGATTTCGTAAAAAGTTGTCTGTGGTGCTATACCAAGAGGCCGCCACTGATGACTGTTCAATGTTGCTGAAGAAGGAGCAGGTCACTACTTGGAGAAGAAGCATGATAATGCGTCAAGAGTTGACATTGGTCTTGCTCCATGACTAGGTATAACTTTTGTTACCTTCCTTCTTAGATATATTTTTGTTAATGTGATCTTGGTGATTGGGGAATCAAGCTATAAATTTTTGTTTCCACTTCCTTATCTATCGCACCGATTTCCCTATAGTGTTTATTAGAGCCATGTCAATTTACTATGTATCTAGATTTGAATTGATGTAATCAAATTTATTTTAATTGCATATGATGTGAATATGAAGCTGGTTAATGTGCATATCTTATTGATTACCACATACAATTCATAACATATACATAGACACACACATACACACACGTAAATATATATATATATATATATATATATATATATATATACATACATATATATAGGGGTTTACTTTGTTTCCCGCACAGGTAGCATCTATTAGTTACCCATGTCCCAGATTTAAGTGAAAGAAAATTGAGTTATTTACTATTTATGTCACCACCTCTTCTTTTTCATCTTCCTTACGTCCCCTCTTTCCACTACACTATTATGCGGTCGTGGAATGTCATTAGGTAGTAGGACCAATGTGAGGGAGCTAGTACACATCGGGTCATCATCGATGATGATTCCCCCCACTGTGGGTCGACCTCCTAATGTTGCCACTCCACCACGTCGCTACCTGCCATTCCTCCCTCTCTGTCTACTACTCCTTCGGTCGTTTATACCATTCTTAGAGTGACGTTGCGTCTGCGGCTAGGACGAACTATATGTCCGCTCACTCCCCTCTTGTCCTCTACTTGGTAAATAAGGAAGAAGAAGAAATCGATGAGGAGGAAACCGAACAAACCGAGGAGAAGGGTGACTGGGAAAGGTTTACTACTATAGATGTTGCCCGCTACAACTATACCATCTACAACTTCCACAACCACCGCTTCTACTCGACGGGAATCTCTAGGCCAACTACCACACCAGAGTCTCTCCACTACATCAGGTTATCAAATGGATACCTCATCACCCTCCTTGACACCGCTAAGAGGATCCCATTGCTACTCAACCTGCTCACGGGACACTATCTCATGTTCCCAGAATCCCCCTTCCCCATCGACACAACTGTGCTTCTCAACATGGCAGGGAACCACCAAGTGTTGGTTTCTATTATGACCCAGCTTCTCGGTAACCCCAAATTAAGGGATACTGAAAGGACAAAGCCGTTAACCAATAACCTGGATCAAAGGTTCGACAAATAATCATTAATAATTATTAAATTCTACCAACTATACTGAAATATGGGGAAAAGTAAAAGCTTTTGCATAACTTTGAAAACTGGGATTTCAAAACTTCTATCCACACAGATACTAATCTATCTAATCCTCCTTTGCACTTTGATTCTCATTTAGTACCACATATGCCACTTTACTGTTTGTTCTTTTCATTGTACCTAAAACGTCGACAAACAAAACGTCGGTCAGCCGAAGCTGGTATGTGGGGGAAACAATAATCATGCAAATATGTTAACAACATAATCATTCAATTAATCATTTAACAACCAGGATTACAGTTTAAGACATACTACTCAATCATTAACTATCCCCTAACTATGTGTTATCCCTTGTATGCTACCTCTCTTTAGGTAGCTTCTTACCCCCATGGACCTACCTTACAGGTAGCCAATACCTAGGGTAATAGAGTTGCATGGAACTACCCACAGGTAGCCCACTATCTAACTCATGATTACTTGATGGTCCTACCCCATTGGTAGCCATTTACTAAGTCATCTATTAAGCCACAGAGGGGACTAGGATCTGAGCTAGTAGGCACATATCTTATGTGATAGTCATAGCCACATTATAGTTTGCATGAATTAAAATCATCCAACAATTAATTCATGACATCGACGAAAACTTTGGTAAATCTCAGAAAACTAACTCGAGATATTCATAAGAGTAACCACATACCTGTATTTCCGATTCAGATACAGAATTAATCAGAACATAGAAATCCCAGTCAAGCAACCAATCATGCACATAATCCTGAAATAAATATACCAATTTCCTTTTATTAATATTTATCCAATATCATCATCATCCTTAGGATTTCTATTCCAATTTTAGGGTTTCCTTGGGAATTAGGGTTTTGTCTCCATTCTTAGTTATTAAGAACCCTAATTTATCAAATCTACTTAAAACCTTTAAATTCTCTCCTTTTAGTATTCTTAACAGTCTTAGGATCATCATTTAGTAATTTACTTCCTTAATCTGAAATATCATGGTTTTCCTCTTCTTTTACCCCAATTAGGATTCCCATATGAATTATTCTTTATTTATGGATTACAACCCTAAATCTACCAATTTTGTATACCAAACGGATGAAAACTCTATATTATTAATCAACAGGTTAATATCTTTCAAATTAACCTATTAGTCTTCAAAGATGTATCCATTATATTCAATTTAGGGTTTCTAAGGTTTCCTACAAAACCCTAACCATCTCAATTATCTTCATTAAGAAATATCTAATCCAAACTATGTTCAAGAATCATAAACTCATATTTACTCAAATCAGGGTTTTTAGTCTATTAAACCATGTTCATGATTATAAAACCCTAAAACCAACATACTAATCATCTTTTTATGATTTTATCATTCCTTTTATTCATAATAGGTTAATATTGATCAAAAACATATAAATGATTCATCATGTTCGTTTTTACATCATTCTAGGAGTTTTTTATCAATTAATGCATCAAAAGATGTTAAACCCTATACTTTTTGAGTTTCAAGCAGAATTAGGCTTCATACATAATTTCTTTGTGTTCCTCCCATTCTGAGGATCAAAATTCATATATTACTTGTCCTAATCGGATTTACCAATCATTAGATATGAATTTTGCAAAGTAAGAGTACCTTTGGCCAATCGGAGGGCGCCACATGTCTATTTCCATGCAATGTATCTCGGCTTGCTTGAAAACATAACGAAAGGTCAATTTTACCCTTGGGTAAGTTACAGATTCTTCAGCCCGCAGAGGGGCATATCTATCCAATGCACCTCCATCCTTCTTCTACCTTGTGCAGCCCGATGGCTGCCGCCCTAGCTGTCGAGCGTAGCCCTAGGCGCGGCTCCCCCTTCCTCCACTGACCCCTACGACCACCGAGGAGGATTCCATTGCCTCCACCCTACCTACGAATAGGTTGAAAGAGGTTGCAGACCTCCATTGGTCTTGCCGTTGAGCGCCCTACGTAACTGTCAGCCGAGCCCGATCTATGCTGGTCAAAACCCTGAGTTGGTTGGGTTCTCCTCCTCCAACCTTGCCGCCCTATGACCCCACTCTCCATCTGCGTCATTAGGTAGTTGATAGGGTCCATCCAAGACTCCCCGTGATTGTCACTGTAGCCTACAATGGCTAGGGCCAGCAAGTACCTTCTTTTCTGGGTTAGCTCCGGTGAGCGTTGGATAGATGGGGAACCCACGAAACTGTTGCTTCGTTCTCCTCCTTTTCTCCATCGGCGATCATATCTTTCGTCCTCCCTATAGAGCCATGGTGACCGTGGATGGGGTGCACTATGACGGCCATCCAGGGATGTCTCTGTCTGCTCATCGCTGAGCAGAGGGTCGTCTCCGTCTGCTCATCGCTGAGCGGAAGGTCTAAGCCAGAAAGGCAGGGAAAAGTAAGGGTTATCCATGGACAACCGGGAAGGGAGACACATGTCTGGAATCAAAGAAAAACTGGTGGCCCTTATATATACACTTTAGAAGGAACCCTAATAGTCCTTACGTAATGAGAAAAGAAGGCAGAGTGAGAGACACTGAGAGAAAGGCAGGGGTTTTCCTTCATGCGCCTCCTGGTTAGTCATGAGAAAAGGATCGACTTTCTATACATGATTGCCAAAGATTAAAGGCAAGGGCGTGAATTAACACATCCTTTCCCTTTTTTTACAAAATAATCCTCTCTTTTTAATTATCTCCTTAATAATTTCCTATTCCTTAGTCATTAGGGAACATAATTTATTTTCTCTTATTCTCTTTTTGCTTTTTAATCCATAAGCATGAATTTCTATGTTCTTTTAGTAGACACTATTTTCCTTTTTAACAATACTATGAAATTCATTAATTAAGAATCTGATTATCTTCTTAGTTGACATTATCAATATTTTCTCTTTCCTCTTCCTTCATTGGGGCTCCTTGTACCCCAAGAAATTCCATTATTTCGAAATCCCTTTTCAAGGATAATTATTATCCTTCTAGATGCATCTAAATGCATTATTTCAAATTATCATGTTGATATCTTATTAAAATATTTCTTTTTGAGGATTTCTCTTTATTTCTCTTTCATTTTCCTCATTGGTATTCATTTTATCATTAGGAATCCTTGGGATACGAAAATCCACAAAGGATCACTCCATTATGCCTTTTTCCACTTATTTCCAACATTTTAACATTATTTTCAATTTCTTTCTTACTAAAGAAACACTTAATTAATCTTTTCTTTTCTTATTGCTTTCTTTTTGCAACTTTGGACTCCTTGGAACCCAAGTGGCACGAAATCCCTATTTGTGTTTGCCTTCTAGAAGTTTCCACATTATTCTTTTCTCAAATATTCAGTTATTCATTTACTATTTTAATAATTAAATTTTCCTTTCTTCATTTCCTTATTATTGGGCCCAATAGCCAATAAAGCCCACAACACAATCATCAAGGCTATTGTAAATGAAATCCACTTATTCAAAACAAATCATATCTTTATTTGTTCATTTTTCTTTAATATGAGAAATTAAATTTCTCACCAATGAACCCAAAATTTTGGGGTTGTAACAGTTTCTCTCATGAGCCCCTGGTGCTCGTTCCAATTTCTGGAGGGACAGTCCTTTGCAGCAGACGCTAAGGATGAGGGTCATCGAGTTCACCAGTGGTCTGTCTATGGAGGTGATGCCCTCGGCGCCAACGAGTGTTGAATTACTATTGGCTCTTGTCTATTACAATGTGATTGCCCATATTACAAAATTGTCACATACATTACGGTTGCCTCTTTCCTATTACAATATGATTGTCCATATTATAGATGATACTTGCTTATTACAATATGAGTATCCATATTACAAAACTATCACCTACATTATAGTTGCCTCTTTCCTATTATAATGTGATTGTCCATACTATAAATGACACTTGCTTATTACAATATGAGTATTCATACTACAAAAATGTCACCAACATTACAGTTGGCTCTTGCCTATTATAATGTGACTATCTATATTACAGATGACACTTGCTTATTACAATATACTACAAATTGTCACCTACATTATGGTTGGTTCTTGCTTATTACAATGTGAATGTCCATATTACAGATGATACTTGCTTATTACAATATAAGTATCCATATTACAAAACTGTCACCTACATTACGATTGGCTCTTGCCTATTAAAATGTGACTGTCTATATTACATATGACACTTGCTTATTATAATATGACTATCCATATTAAAAAATTGTCACTTACATTACGGTTGGCTCTTGTCTATTACAATGTGACTATCCATATTACACATAACACTTTCTT